>CM050921.1:14171529-14771529 GCA_027742785.1 Vigna reflexopilosa
CCGGAGTTCCAGAATCGACCGTCGACCACTCCATCTGAAGCGTCTCGGCCGGGCGACCACCGCGGTCCAAAGATTGCGGCGATCGGAGCACCCACGCCCCTCCACGCGTCGCCAGAGCCTACCGCCGCTGTCCAGCATCGTCGTGATCGCCTCCTCGCCCTCTTTCTGGATCTGTGGTCGTTGCATCAATCAAAGCACGTTGGATTTTTAAGGTTTCTCCCTCTCCATGGCATCTTCCACGTCTACAAACACCTTTGCTAGTGCCCCATCTTCTTCTGCTGATTCCCCAATCTACACCAATTTTGTGAATGTACACTTGTCCATTGACAAGTTAGATGACACGAATTATGCAACATGGGCATCCATCATCAAACTTTGGTTGAAGAGTCAGGGGTATGTAGATCACCTTACTAAAGATGTGACTAGTGCTACCACAGATGACACTTCTCGCTGGATGAAAATTGATGCCCAGTTATGCATCGTCATAAAGTCCCCCATTCACTCCTCTCTGAAACAAATGTTTTGTTCCTATGAAACATGTTCAGAAGTATGGGCTCAAGAAAGGCTATTATACACAAATGACACCCAGCGTCTTTATGGTGTTTGTCAAGACCTATTCACTGTCATTGGTCCACGCAGTCCTGGTCCCATGGCAGAATATTTGGGTAAAGTTCATGCCCTCCTTCATGATTTTAATGAGCTATTACCTCCTGCTTCCACTCCTGCTGAAGAACTAGAACAATGATCAAAGTTCTTCATGTTGTTGGCCTTATACGGACTCTCTGATGATTCCTCCCATGTCCGTGATCAGATTTTGGGTTCTCCTGTCATACCCAACTTTACTTCTACTTGTTCTGCTCTTTTGCGTATTCCGAGTAAACCAGTCGTTGAGACATCTCCTCATACTGATGATTCCTCAATTATGGCTGTCCAACGTGATGATCGAAGTCGGTCTCGCAAGCCAGGTAAAGGACGACCTAAATGTGACCATTGTGGCAAGCTAGGCCACAAAATTGATAGGTGTTATTCGCTTCATGGACGTCCTCCTCGATCTGTAGCAATGGCTAATTCTGATCCACCTCCTCGACTACCGTCTACAGACCATCCTACTTAATCAAATACTGTAGACAACCCTACAGTCTTCAACGAATTTCTCCGATGGTATGAGGATTGTCAGCACTCTAGTTCCACTACATCTGCATCTGTTGCCCGCACAGGTACACCTTTTGTTGGTCTGACTTACTCCCTCGGATCTTGGGTCCTTGACTCAAGCGCCACCGATCATATAACTAGTAACAAGTCCTTGTTTTCTTCCTTGTCATGTCAAGATAATTTACCCTCGGTATCAATGGCTGATGGGTCTAGAGTCTCATCTCATGGTATTGGTACTGTTCATATTTTTCCGTCCATATCCATTGATAATGTACTCTGTATCCCTGGGTCTCCTTTCAACTTATTGTCCATAACTCGTCTAACTCATTCCCTTAATTGTATTATTTCATTTACCAAAGATTCTGTTTGTTTGCAGGACCGGAGTTCAAAACACATGATTGGCACAGGATGTGAGTCTCATGGCCTATATCTTCTCCGCCCTTCTCCACATGCTGGCGTAATCATGGAGTCACCATCCCTTCTTCATGCTCAGTTAGGTCATCCCAGTCTTGCCAAATTGCAGCAACTTGTTCCGAGTTTGTCAAAGTTATCAAGTTTGTCATGTGAGTCTTGTCAGTTAGGAAAGCATACTCGTAGTTCCTTTCCTTGTAGTGTTTCACAAAGAGTGTCATCCCCTTTTTCATTAGTTCATTCTGATATTTGGGGACCTAGTCATGTTAAGTCCACTTTAGGATTTCAGTATTTTGTTACCTTTATTGATGACTATTCCAGATGTACTTGGTTGTTTTTAATGAAGAATCGTTCTGAGTTGTTTTCTATTTTCCAATCTTTTTTCAATGAAATAAAAACACAGTTTGGGGTTTCTATTCGAATTTTACGCAATGATAATGGCCGTGAATACCTTTCTCAACAGTTTAAACATTTTATGGCTTCTCATGGCATTCTTCACCAGACCTCATGTGCTTATACTCCTCAACAAAATGGGGTGGCTGAGCGCAAGAATAGACACCTTATTGAAACAACTTGTACTCTTCTAATCCATGGCCAAATACCCTCGCGTTTTTGGGGTGATGCAGTTCACACTGCATGTTATCTCATAAACCGCATGCCATCTTCTGTCCTAGATAACAAAATCCCTCATTCTGTCTTATTTCCTCAAGACCCTTTACATTCATTACCTCTTAGAGTTTTTGGGTCCACATGTTTTGTTCATGATTTTAGTCCTGGTCTTGATAAGTTATCTCCTAGATCTCACAAATGTGTCTAGTTAGGATTTCCACGGTCACAAAAGGGCTATAAGTTTTTTTCCCCTTCCCTCAATCGCCATTTTATCTCTGCTAACGTCACTTTTGAAGAATCTTCGTTTTATTTTTCACCTCTATCTTCTAGTTCTATACCTCCACCTATTACTATTGATATTCCTATTGTCTATGATCTTTCTCCGCCTTTAGCTTCTCAGGATCGTCCTTCAACTCCACCCCTTCAGGTTTATAGTCGCCGCCCTCGTCTCCCTCATGACTCACCTCTTGTGCCGCCTCCTGTGTCTCCTCCGGCTCCAGTAAATGAGTCTGACCTGCCTATTGCCCTCCGTAAAGTTATACGCTCTACTCGTAAGCCTTCCCCCCATTATACTGTTCTTAGTTACCACAGGTTATCTCCATTTTTTTGACACATGTCTCTTATCCATTTCTTCTATGTCCATTCCCAAGTCTGTGGGTGATGCCTTAACTCATCCTGGTTGGCGTCAAGCCATGCTGGATGAATTAAGTGCTTTACAGAAAAGTGGAACTTGGGAGCTTATCCAATTACCATCTAGAAAGTATGTTGTTGGTTACAGGTGGGTTTATGCTATCAAAGTTGGCCCTGATGGTACAATTGATCGTTTGAAGGCTCGACTGGTTGCCAAAGGATACACATAGATTTTTGGTTTGGATTATGGTGATACTTTTTCTCCAGTGGCGAAAATGACCTCTGTTCGCCTATTCATTGCCATGACCGCTCTTCGACAATGGCCTATTTACCAACTTGATGTAAAAAACGCTTTCCTTAATGGTGATTTACATGAAGAAATTTATATGGAGCAATCACCCGGCTTTGTTGCTCAGGGGAGTCATCTGGATTGGTATGTCGTCTTCGCAAATCCTTATATGGCCTAAAACAGTCTCCTCGGGCCTGGTTTGGTAAGTTCAGCTGTGTTGTTCAACAATTTGGTATGTCTTGTAGTGAAGCGGATCATTCAGTGTTCTATCGCCACTCAAGTGCTGGATGTATCTACTTAATAGTGTATGTCGATGACATTGTTCTCACAGGAAGCGACTATCTTGGCATCTCTCAGATGAAACAGCACCTTTGTCACCATTTTCAAACCAAAGATCTTGGCAAACTCCGATACTTTTTGGGTATTGAAGTAGCACAATCCAATGATGGTATTGTCATATCTCAGAGGGAGTATGCGTTAGACATCTTGGAGGAAACAGGGTTAATGAACTGTAAGTCTGTTGAGACACCTATGGATCCTACCATCAAGCTTCTACCAAATCAGGGGGAGCCTTTCTCAGATCCTGAACGTTACAGAAGATTAGTTGGTAAATTAAACTATCTTACTGTTACGCGTCCTGACATTTCCTTCGCAGTAAGCGTGGTGAGTCAATTCCTTAACTCCCCATGTGAAGACCATTGGGATGCAGTTGTTCTCATACTGAAGTATATTAAAGGATTACCTGGAAAAGGTTTGCTATATGGTCCTAACAACGATACAAAAATCGTTTGCTATTCAGATGCTGATTGGGCTGGTTCCCCTTCTGATAGGAGGTCTACTTCTGGATATTGTGTCTCTATTGGTGGCAACCTGATATCTTGGAAAAGTAAGAAGCAAAGTGTTGTGGCTAGGTCCAACGCAGAAGCAGAATATAGAGCTATCTTGTGAGCTTGTGTGGCTTAAACAATTACTTAGTGAATTGAAATTTGGAGATGTCACTCACATGACACTTATATGTGATAATCAAGCTGCTCTTCATATTAGCTCTAACCCTGTCTTCCATGAGAGAACCAAGCACATTGAAGTTGATTGCCATTTTATTAGAGAAAAAATCATATCCGGAGATATCAAGACTGAGTTCGTTAACTCAAGCAACCAGTTGGCAGACATATTCATTAAGTCCTTGCGAGGACCTAGAATTGACTATCTTTGTGACAAGCTTGGAACATATGATTTATACGCTCCAGCTTGAGGGGGAGTGTTAGATATTGTGTGTTTATGTTAATTAGGGAAACATAGTACCTATATGTTTATTAGGGAAATATAGTCCCTATGCTTATTATTTTTTATTTTTACATATTCATTTGTATTTGGGCTTAGCCCACATTCTTATTATTATAAATACATTACCCTATGTGTATGCAAAGACACACAAGGGAGATTGATCCTAAATATAGTTTTTCATCATATTTAACAACATGTATATTAATTTTAAAAAATTTCACCAGATGAGCAAATATCTCCGGGCTTAAGAGACCCTTCGCGACCACCCTGCACAAGTAATTTTAGATGAATAAGTAAAAGTATGAATAAGTTAGATATAAGAAAAAAATACAAGAGAGAAAGATGAATTACATATACAAATTGAGTGAGGAAAGTCATGACAAAGATGAGAAGAAGCACAGAGACGAATTTGGTCATAATGATTCAATATACCTTTAGAATGAAACAATGTTCGAATTTGAGTCTGAGTGAATAAGAAACACTAAGAAGTAGGGTTTATATAGATATCAACATTCACTTTGCAATTAATTTCCAAATTAGGATGTTTCTCTCTTAGGATTGACATCTACAAAAATTTAATTTTCATTATTAAATTATATGAAAAATGATATATTTCCTTTTATAACAATAGCAAACTTATCATTTCTTACTTCTATACGTTACAAAATTATTTCATTTTAGCAATTCTCAATAAAAAAAACAATGTAAGTTGACTTTTTTCGATATTATGAGTTAATATATTTTAATTTTATCTTAAAATGACTTATATGTGTATTTAATATTAACCTAAACTGATTGTATATTTCATAATTAAATCAATTCTATTTAATAAAAATGCATTTATTAGTATTAATGTGCTTGTAAAATGCATTTAATTTAAGGGTTAAATATGCTTTTAGTCCCTAAGTATCAGTGAATTTTGGTTTTAGTCCCTGCATAGAACATTGATGGCATTTCATCCTCTTAGTATTGAAACATGTATGTTTAGTCCATAAAAATGGACGGCGTCAATTTTTTGGTGATGTGGCTAACGACCCTGCCACGTCTTCACTGTGCATTGCCTGCCACGTTGAGGTTTTTTAACATTTGGATGACGAAAATTGGATTTGCACGTGTGTGTTGAGTGATGAGATCAATTAGGGATTTAGGGCAAATTGATTCTTTGCAATTGGGGAAAAGTACATTTATAGAAACATTACTCGAAAACTATCCTGGAAAGCTTCTTCTAGAATCATTGTGACAAGGTGGTTCGTTGCGGTGCTCCTTGCGGTGGTCGTGAAATAGACGTTGGGTGTGAAATGCAATCGCGCATGGTATGAAGGTAAGTTCTCATATTTCGTTTATCATTGATGGGTCGATTTTGTGAGTTAAGTGTTAATGTGTGAATGTAGGTATAGAAATGGTGTTCGAAGTTCGTTTGCATCACATGGGAAAGTTTTTTAGTGATAAGGGGCTACGATATGTTGGCGGGGAGGTACACATGATAGTAGGACTTGATCCAGATCGTTGGTCTTATTTTGAAGTAGTTGGAATTGTTAAAGAATTTAAGTATGATAGAGACTTTAAACTATGGTGGAAGGGGTCCAGGGAAATGCTGATGAATAATCTGAGATTACTGAGTGATGACAGGGAAGCAATGAACTTGTCTAAGTATGCAGAGGGTACTGGGGACATGGTAGAAATATATGTTCAACATGTTCCTAGTGAGGCAATGTAAGTTCTGTTTCTTAGTTGTGGTGAACAGACACATGATGGAAACATGGAGGGTGTGGCTGAGATTGTAGAAGAGGGTGGAATGAGTGTGGAAGAAGGTCATGCTGCTAAGGAACATATATATGTTGAAATAGGTCAGGAAGAGGTTCAAATAGGTTAGGAAGAGGTACAAATTGGTGAGGAAGAGGTAGAAATTGGTGAGGAAGAGGTAGGAATTGGTATGGAAGAGGTTGAAATTGATGATGAAGAGGTTGAAATTGGTGATGATGAGGGGGAAGTAGAAGCTTCAGCTGAAGATTATCTGGATGAGAGTGAAGAAGAAAGAATGGATAATGATGATGATGGGTTTGGTGTTGAGAATGATAGAGTGGATGAGAATGATAAGGTGGATGATGTTCGTAGAAACATTAATCCAGTTATGGAAAGGTGGAATGCAATGAAAAGAAAAAAGAAACGTGTGACTAGAAGAGGGAATGTTGGGGAAGGTTCATTTGTAATTGATGATGAAGTTGGAGACCATGAGATCAATGAGGAATACAACAGTGATGAATTGGATTCAGATTTAGAAAGTGATGAGGATGACAGCTTGAAAAGGGCAAGTTTAAAAAGTTTAGACAAGATGATATGAACAAGGATTTCAGATTCTCATTGGGGATGGAATTTTGTTCATTGAAGGAGTTTAAAAATGCACTAATGCAGCATAGTGTATTAAATGGAAAAAAGATTAATTTGTGAAGAATGATCTCACAAGAGTAAGGGCAGAATGTAAAAAAAATGTGGCTTTGTTATTATGGCTAGAAAGGTAGGAGGGAAGGAAACATTTAGTGTGAAAACCTTAGTTGGACGACACAATTATGGAAGAGTTTTTGGAAACAAAAGTGCAAGTGTGAATTGGATTGCACAAGTTTTAGTTGACATGTTTGTAAATGTGGCTAGCATGACTGTCAACCAAATCATTGATGACATTAAAAAGTCATTCAGTGTTGGTATCACTGCTTGGAAAGCTGGAAAAGCCAAACAAATTGCCTTGGATTCTCTGCTTGGTGATGGGGAAAGACAATATGCTCGTCTATATGATTATGTGGGGGAATTGTTAAGAGTCAAGTGTGGATTTTTTAAAATTAAAGTGAATCAACCCCAACCAAGTTTGCCAGCAAGATTTGGCTCTTTTTATGTGTTTAGAGGGGTGTAAGCAAGGTTTTTAGGAAGTTGTAGGCCCTTCATAGGGGTGGATGGTTGTCATCTTAAGACAACATATGGTGGCCAATTGTTGGTGGCAGTTGGCCGAGACCCCAATGATCAATACTTCCCACTTGCTTTTGTAGTGGTCGAGAATGAATGCAAGGAAACTTTGAGATGGTTTTTATCACTACTGATGGATGATATAGGTGGCACTGATTGTCAACGTTAGGTGTTTATTTCTGATCAACAAAAGGTATTTGAATTTGACTATTTTGCTATTTTAATTTTCCAACAATCTCATCATTTGTTAATCACCAATACATTTTTTATTTTATAGGGACTAATGACAATTTTTGATGACATGATGGATGGAGTGGAACATAGATTGTGCTTATGGCACTTGTATAACAATTTCAAGAAGCGATTTGGTGGAGGAGTGCTCATTAGAGATCTCATGATGGGAGCTACAAAGGCTACATTTGAGAAGGCCTGGGAAAAGAAGATGGGTGAGTTGAAAGCTATTAACATTGATGCATACAATTGGTTGCTAGGTATTCCTACCAAGTGTTGGTGTAAACATGCATTTAGTACCTATTGTAGATGCGATGTGTTGATAAATAATTTGACTGAGTCCTTTAATAGTACTATATTACTAGCTAGAGACAAACCAATCATAACTATGATGGAATGGATAAGAACTTACTTTATGAGACAGTTTGCAACACTTAGGGAGAAAGCAATGAAATATCCAGGAGTTGTAATGCCTAGACCACGAAAAAGGCTTGATAAGGAAATAGAAAAGAGTGGAAATTGGATTCCAACTTGGGCAGGGGCTGAAAAATTTGAAGTCACACACGGGTTTACAATGGATAAGTTTGTTGTTGACTTAAGTAACCATTCGTGTAGTTGTTACAGTTGGGATTTAATAGGAATACCCTGCAGGCATGCTATTGCTGCCATAAATTACAAAGTTCAAAACCCTGAAGATTATGTCCATACTTATTACAAGAAAGAAGCTTAAGTCACTTGTTATGGCCCTGAAATAGTTCCAATAAATGGCCAACAAATGTGGCCTACTTCTGAAAACACCCCCTTACTCCTGCCTCCAATTTATAAAACACCCCTTGGGAGGCCTAAAAAACTAAGAAGAAGAGAGGCAGATGAACCTATGAGCCATACAAAATTGTCAAAGAAGTATGCTATTATGAAGTGTAGCAGCTGCAACGAATTTGGGCACAATGTAAGAACATGTAGAAGAAAGAACAAAAATAAGGTACAAAATCTCTCTATTACAACTTCACCTAATTATTTTCACAGCATGGCTTCTAATGTTGCTTACTTTTTTTGTAGAACACAAGGGGCACTTCAAGTGCAGGAGGATCTGGTAGCAGGCCCAAATCTGAAGCAGAAGCACCACCATCAACGTCACAAGGTGGAGGAACATCAACAAGGGGGACTTCTCAAGTAGGAGGACCTCCAACAACAGCACAAACTGGAACATCAATTAGTGGAGTAGGAGCTGCATCAAGTAACCAAGCTACAAGAAGAACACCCTTAGGACTCCTAGGTGCACAACATCTCGGTTCCCAAGCTAGTACCACTTGAAGCTAGTACCAAGCTGCAAGAAGAACAACCTTATTTTAATGTATTTTTTATTTTGATTAAAGTGATGTAGTTGGCAGGGCCCACTTGCACTACTTTACTATTGAATGCACAATATTTTTTGTGAGTGGTAAGGGACCACTTGAATTACTTAATAGTATGGGACCACTTTATGTTTACTTTTGAACTTGGGAATACTACAATACTGCTGTAGATTTAAATTGGGAATAATGAGTTGTTGTTCACGTGATTGCTAACTTTGGGACCACTTTATCTTTACTGATACAGTTGCTCTTGTCAATTTTATTGTAAATTTGACTACTGATACTCATACTTATAATGACCATTAATTAAGTAGATGACATACTGATTTCTTAGAAGGACTTGGTAAAGGTTTTGCAAGGGGAACTAGACCCTAACTTTTGCCAATCCAATGCGTAAAATGGAAATGCTGAAATGATGAAGCAGCTAGAAAACTGCTACAGCACGGTAAAAGTGGCAGAGTGACTGGAACTGCAGTGACCAAATTCAGTTGCAGTGATTCATATGGTAAAATGGAACTTCACACATCGCTATAATATCAAATGGAACATGGCTAGTGATTAAAACAGTAAGGAAACATACTGCATTGAAAAATGAGTGGCTCACATCTTAATTCAAGAAAAATTTATGGTTGAAAATGTGATTTGGTACATTGGCTGGAAAAATACCAAATGAACAGTAAAGACTACTTTCAATGCACAAGAAATGACTCCACAAGCTATGAAACAGCAACAATACTGTTAAGATCTCAAAATGAGTGGTCTAGTTGAGGATTTCATGCAAAAGTGAAGGTCAAACTATGATTTGGTGACGTGACTGGTGGAAGGTCAAATAAACACTCTAAACAAGTTTAAAATGTGCAAATAAACTTGTACAATCAATGAAAATGCACAGAAACATTGAAACTCACCAAATCACTGTTTCAGTTGAACGTGCAGCTTGAACTTGCTAAAAATTTTGTTAACTTTAGGTGATTTACTGTTAATGCAATTTTAACTGGTTTAAGTAGCTTTATAAGTAGCTTTATAAGTAGCTTTAAGCACACCATAGTAGTCAGACTCAACATATTAAACTTGAGTGAAGCACTTGAACAAAATTTAAAGATGTTGAACAATAAACTAAGTCTTTGAACTCAATTTTATTCAATCATAATTCTTAATTACAATTCATCTTCAGTAAAAACATAATACAAAAGAAAATGGTTAACGCCCATGACAACACAAACAAGTACAACATCATTTCCCAACTTTCTTCTCTTCTTGTAATTTCCTTTTCAGCTTCTCTATCTTCTTCTTTCGATCCAGGACAACTATATCATTTTCCAAACACAGTTCAACTCCTTCACGTTTTCCTTGAATTTTAGAAACTTCTTCTTCATGCCATTCGAAGTAATTACAAGTTGAATTACTCTGCAATCAAAATAACACACCATTAATACAAAGTTGAGCACATGAACTGAAAGATTTAGTCACTTACTGCCCAATTTCTACATCTATAGAATAGTCTTCCTTTGTTCTTCGCAGTAGTTGCCTTCAAAAGCAACAATGTTTCACCACAACCACACATTTTAGATGGTAACCGTGAAGATGATCCACAACTTTGCGACTTTGCCGAACCAATCGTCCTTTTCGTCCAACAATTTTCTGCACTCTCACCTTTCATTTCACTACAAGAAGCAAATACCTTCATCACCTTTCGTGCCAACCCAAACCCTAAATCCCAAATCCTTAAATTCAAAGGCAGAACAACAAAACTACTATCAACTTACCTCTTGAAGAAGACTATCTCCCTCTTGAACAAGACCATTGTTGAGATTGTTGACAACACAAACTCTATATCAAACCGCTTTTTGATGATGACAACACAGTGCTTAATAACACTACATATGTTCCAGTATTACATGTTCTTGTTCTGAACTCTTTGACATATCTGCTGAACATGTTTTGTTGAAATACAATGTATTTTCCTATATTTGATTATGTGATATTATTGTGGAACATGCTTGTTTTGAAATGTGAGATAAATTTTTTTTTTATTACTACACATTTCTGAAAGAAAAAGATCACAAACACCTTTATGAACTTATATGTGTTATGACAAAGTTCTAGTCCAGTCGAATAAACTCATAATGGATTCGACTATGCTAAAATCTTTGTACAGATTTTGTCAAACTGTGCTATGTGAGATTGTGAGTTGAAAAAAATTTCAAAGTGTTTTCTCATGTGGCAGTCGATAGTGTGGATCACTCATTCGACTGTATTACTGATATGTTTGGAATTCTGTTAAGCCTACACGCTCCAACGGCTATATTTTTCAAAAGTTAGTTGAGCTTGTGTGACTTGGTCAATTGTAATAAATGTGTGTTGATTTTGTTGACTGAGGAGCCTTTGTGTTGACTGTCTGTTATAATTGTTTTAATACAGTCGACTGAATTAGTAGGCTATTCGATTGAGAAGTAATCTGATATAACATAAAACTATAAATAGACAGAACACGAATTGTTCTGTGACTTTTGATGATCTGACATTTTCATTTTCCTTTTTTAGATTGAATTCTCTGTTATTGTTTCATAATATTCTATAAAAAAATCATAATATAATCTATATAATGTTGATTACCATGTCTCCACGCATTGTTGGGGCAAATAGGCAAGTGTACCGAGTCGCACAAGTAATATAAAATGGTAAGACCAAGTATCGTATCCTAGAGGACTCTCGGCGCTGAACAGTTGTGTGAAAACAAGATTAATTAAGATTTAAAATAACGAAGATCATGGATTTGTGGTGCAAAAATAATAAAGAAAATAAATTGCAATTGATCAATGGCAAAATAGCACATATATTAACGAAGGTTGATTTATATGAGATGGGTATGCTGTTGGGGTTAGACTTTACCAAGTTCCCTCTCATGTATATAAGAATTCTTCTTTATTCATTAATGCTAACGTCCCTCACGAAAACACTTAAACCCGATCCCTAGGTCAATAAGCCTGTCCCTAATTACCAGTTCATACAATTCCTAGCATTCCTGGTAAAAAGATGTGAAGATCAAGAGGTTAAGACAACTAAGACTCATACCCTCATCCCTGAGCAATATAACCCTTAGGAGTAATTCAACAAGGACCTGAATTGAAAGGGACCTCCCGACAATCATGCAACTCACAAATAATGCTATTGCATAAGCAAGAATAAAGCAGATGAATTACTCTAATAAATAATGAAATAAAGCATACAAAATTAAGAATCAATTCAAATACGTGAGAGTTCAAGAGGTTGCATCATTCCCCAACAACAAATAGAAGTTAGTTCCCCATAGACATGGGGGAACTCTATGAATAATGGAAGAAAAGAAGAGAATGGAAGACTAAGAATTGGCTAGGAGTGTATTGTACGCTCTCTTCTGCCAGCGATGCAAAACCTAGAGCCCCAGTCCCAAAGTGCGGCCCAGTCCAAAAGAATCAAATTGGAGCAGAAATAGGGCCCGATCCACGTCAAATCTCGCTCAAGCGTCGTAGGGAGCTCGCCCAAGCGTGAATCAGTGGTTCTGTAAGGCTTGGGCGCCAGTTTTGGACGCCTGAGCTACGAACGTCCGTCGCCCGGGCGTTGGGTCCGTCACCCGGGCGACCAGCGTCGTTTTCCACCTCGCTGTTGTTCTTCCCTATCGCTTGGGTTTCGGTTTTCCTCCCTTCTTGGTGCCTTTTGGACCCTTTTTGAGTTCCTTCTTCATGGCTTTTCACTTATTCTTCCATTATTACTTCAATCTCTGTCAAAACAAGGGGAATTTGTTAGAAAACTATTAAAATCAACCTCAACTCTCTTATTCACACAATTCACTGAAAACATATGAGTTCAAGCAAGTTTCTAAGTCAAAAAGGGTACTTTTAGTATCAAAATCACATAGCAAATAATGGTATTTTAATCCGTAATCACAACCCCACACTTAGAAATTTTCTTGTCCTCAAGCAAACAACATGCAACTCAGCTTTTCAGAACAATCACTACAATGACTCAACCTTTTTCCAATTAATGAAAATCATGGATTTGTGGTGCAAAAATAATAATGAAAATAAATTGCAATTGATCAATATGAGATGGGTATGATGTTGGGGTTAGACTTTACCAAGTTCCTTCTCATGTATATAAGAATTCTTCTTTATTCATTAATGTTAACGTCCCTCACGAAAACACTTAAACCCGATCCTTCGGTCAATAAGCCTGTCCCTAATTACCAGTTCATACATTTCCTAGCATTCCTGATAAAAAGATGTGAAGATCAAGAGGTTAAGACGACTAAGACTCATACCCTCATCCCTGAGTAATATAACCCTTAGGAGTAATTCAACAAGGACCTAAACTGAAAGGAACCTCCCGTCACTCATGCAATTCACATATAATGCTATTGTACAAGCAAGAATAAAGCAGATGAATTACTCTAACAAATAATGAAATAAAGCAAATAGAATTAAGAATCAATTCAAATACATGAGAGTTCACAAGGTTACATCATTCCCCTAACAACAAATAGAAGTTAGTTCCCCATAGACATGGGGGAACTCTATGAATAGTGGAAGAAAAGAAGAGAATGGAAGACTAAGAATTGGCTAGGAGTGTATTGTACGCTCTCTTCTGCCAGGGATGCAAAACCTAGAGCCCCAGGGTCCTCTAAATAATGCCAGACGCGTCCCAAAGTGCGGCCCGATCCAAAAGAATAAAATTGGAGCAGAAACAGGGCCCGATCCACGTTAAATCTTGCTCAAGCGTCGCAGGGAGCTCGCCCAAGCGTGAATCAGTGGTTCTGTAAGGCTTGGGCGCCAGTTTTGGACGCTTGAGCTACGAACGTCCGTCGCCTGAGCGTCGGGTCCGTCGCCCGGGCGACCAACGTCGTTTTCCAGCTCGTGTTTTTATTCCCTGTCGCTTGGGCTTCGGGTTTCCTCCCTTCTGAGTGCCTTTTTTACCCCTTTTGAGCTCCTTCTTCATGGCTTTTCACTTCTTCTTCCAGTATTGCTTCAATCTCTGTTAAAACAAGGGGAATTTGTTAGAAAACTATTAAAATCAACCTCAACTCTCTTATTCACACAATTTATTGAAAACATATGAGTTCAAGCAAGTTTCTAAGTCAAAAAAGGTACTTTTAGTATCAAAATCAAATAGCAAATAACGGTATTTTAATCTGTTATCACGCATCAGTTTCAAAAGTCAATAGGCAAACTAATGTAAAATGTAATTTATATTCCTTTATCTACCATTCAATAAATTGGTCATAAAATTTGTAATAAAATCTAATTACAACCCATACCAGAATTATCAATGTCAAATCCATATTTTACTACTTACACTGCTTAACTTTTTACTTTAAGTTGTTTATTGAGATTACCCTTTAACCACTTGTTTTTTATCAATTAAGTAATTGGAAAATGTGTAACAGCAGGGTCTGGGTTGTGTAGTTGTTAATCACGTAGTCTCACACACTAGAGGTCCCCATTTCGAACCTGGGCTCAGACAATCTCATTAAATTAACTTTTACATTTTGGAATGAAGAAGAAAAACTCATGACTTAAGATTTCAAATTATATATTGTTGGAAACAGGATGGCTCAGTTTCAATACTAAGAAGGGGTGAATTGGTGAGGTTTAAAAATCAGAGTCTTTTCAAAATCTTTTTCTCAAAGTATAAACCTTTGTAAAGTTTCTTGAATCACAAGGAAGGAAAACTTTAAGTGCAGCGGAAATATAAAGTTGATTACGTAAACAGTTAAGTCATCTTAATGTAAAAGTGTAAGGATAGAGAAATCAAACGCAGAGTTTTTATACTGGTTCGACCTCGATGCCTACATTCAGTGTCCTTCCACAACCAGGAAGCAAATGTACTATAATGGTCAAGGTTTTTACAACAAGGCTTTTATAGAGACCTCCACGTCAAAAATATAAAACACCTCTCTAACCCTCTAACCAAAATATAGGCAGCAACACAAAGATCTGCAACAAGACAACAACAACCCACTTTGAACAATCCTCAAAGTGTACTGAACTCCACGAGTTCTCCTCCTGTAATCCCAACAGGACAACAACAACAATCTTTCCAAAGATTGATAGAAATCTTGATCAATAGATGAACACCACAATGTGCAGAACTTGATCAACCAGTAAGCACGAAATCTTCTCCCTAAAGAACCTCTTCAAAGAAAGATCACCACGGTCTTCTTGATGAGTTCTTGGAGCAATCAATCACAGAATCTGAATCTGAAACAACAAATGAAAATGTCAGTTCAACCAAAAGTATTGTGATCAATAGAATCACGTCTATTTATAGTTTTCTATAAATCAGACGCTCTTGTAGTCGACTATGCTACTAATGAAGTCGACTGTTAGCAGACAATTATAACAGATAAGCAAATTAGCAGCAGTCATAACAACTAAATTGATTTTGCAATAAATACAATTGACTTTCATTTAATGCTTTAAAAACCAACTGAAATATAGCTGTTACTGTATACAAGCATTAACAGAATTTCAAACCAAATAACTAACTAAGTCAGATCCATTGCGCATGTAGTCGACTTAAACACTTCAGCTCAATTTGAAAATCTTTTCAATGCAAAATCACATACAATACTGCTTTTGAAAATCTATGCAAAGTCACAAGTTTTAATCGACTCTCTTCATAATGTAGACGACCTAAAATTTGCAGATTTGCCACACATTGTAAGTTCATCAAAGTGCATGTGGTTTTCCTTTTCAAAAACATATGTAATGCAATCATAAGGATGTATCAAGTATCAAATAAGTGAATATGCATACATATACCAGAAACAACACAAAACATGTTCATTAAGATATCAATCATAGTAAAGAGTATAACATGTAACACATAACATTACATGTGTTATTAATAATGCGTTGTCATCATTAAAAACCAGAGTAACTAGAGCACTGTGAGATTAAGGTTTAGTTAAACTAGTGCTTCCCTTATCAACAATCTCAATATATATATATATATATATTGATAGATGATTATTTTTTGATTATATATCTAAAGAATTTTAGAAAATTTATTTATAATTCAAAAAATTTAAGACTAGATAAAATATTAAAACACGTCCTTTTGACTATTATAATGATCTTTTTGAATATTATAATGATTTATGAAAAAGAAAATTTAAAGAATGTGTGAAAATTAAATAAATTGTAATTTTATTTTAATTTTACATAATGTTAAGTTCGTTAGATAGTTCAATTTGTGTTTGCTGGACGAGCAGACATTCTTAAAAGAAAGTCTGAACATGATGTATAGTATTCAAAACAAGGTTTTGGTTTGAATTTTTCTTGGATACCAAATATGATCTAATATAAAGAGTAATGTTCTAGTTTGGATACCTCTTTTATCTTATTTGTCTTACATATTAAAAAAAAACCAAATTTTTTTGAATGGTTGTATTTTATGCTTTGTTTTGAAATTATGTTTGATTTGTTTTTTTATAATTTTGTAAGGAATAAAACTATAATATTTTAGTCAATTCCGTTGGGTTTTAAATTTTCATGTTCTTCGTTTAAATTGTGATTTTTACATTTGATTCGTGGAACTGCTTTTGCTTTTTCAATTAATTGTAGTCTCAAATAAATGTTTACATTGATCTTGCATGAGTTTTGGTGTTTGAACGACAATCTGGTTATATTTTTTATTTATTTGTGTGTTGAATTGTAAAATTAAAAGTACTAGTGGATCCAAGCCTAAAGGAAACAAATATATATTAAAAAAAAAAAGAAAGTAAGAATCCATTGTAGAGTTCAACACAATTATTATGTCGCACTATTGCTTATGATTGTTAATCTAATATATATAGTCTTACATGTCGCACCATTTTAGAGTCCCCATGTTGTCTCATTTAACTCTTTTTGGGAGTCTTATTATCTTCTATTTTTATTGTTTTATGACTTTTATAATTCCTTGAAGTTTTGCTCGAGTTTTGTATTTTCTTTTACCTCTTGAATCAAAATTTAGATCTCAATGTTATTCACATTGTTTGTCCACTCTTTGTTTAAGCTACTTGTCGCAACCGGAATCGCGATGGGACAACGATCCAAAAAAGAAGAGTTTTGGAAAAGAGGTTTGGAGTCGCCACCATAGTTTATTCTGGAAAACTACGAAAAAACCATAAGATGATAAGTTATGGTCTGTGAAAACCAGATTCAAGGTTCGGGAGTCGGTTACATGTAGGGAAGGTATTAACACCCTACATCGCCTCCACGAAGGCAGTACCTTTAATTAAATATGCGAAAATGATGTGGTTTACAAAATGTTTAATTATCCCCGAGAAGACACTATGAAGAAACAAAAGGTATTTTTTAATTTTTGGGAAATTATTGAGAAAACTTGTTTGGACAAGATTTAGATTTTTGGGAAGTGAACCTGACAAGGACTAGCCTTGCTCCTACGTATCTCCACTTTAGATGGAGAATCAAGGATCATGTAGTTCTGAATGAGATATGGTTTGTTTGTTTTAGAAATGTAGATGTATTTAGTTTTTGAAGATTTTATATTTTTTGGATATTTATGGCAAGAAGAAGGTAATGAGTACAAGGCCGACGCAGATGGTCACACAAGTACTTGTACCTTTAGAAAGACATTTAAATATTTTTATTATTTTTTAAAAGAGAGAGAAATGTATTTAGCACTAGGACGACGCGAGCGGTCACACGAGTACTCATACCGTTATTTACTTATTTAGGAAACCTGAGGGTATTGAGTGCTAGGCTGATGCAGACGATCGCACGAGCACTCAAATCATTATTTAATTTTTAAGATTGAGGATATTAAGTACTAGGCTAATGCGGATTATTGCACGGGTAGTCATATCGTTATTTAATTTTTAGAACAAGAGTATTAAGTACTAGGCTGATGCAGGCGATCACACGAGTACTCATACCTTTAAAACATTATTTTTGTTATCATTTTTAAAAGAGAGAGAAAAGGTTTTTAGCATAAGGACGAAGCTAGCGGTCACACATGTGCTTAACCTTTAAAACATATTTTTGTTATTATTTTTAAAAGAAAGAGAAAAGGTTTTTAGCATAAGGACGACGCGAGCGGTCACACGTTTGCTTAACCTTTAAAACATGTTTTGTTATTTTTAATTATTTTTTGATTAGTTTAAAAGGATAGAGAAAGGTATTAACCACTAGGACGATGCGAACGATCACACGAGTGTTCAACCTTTAAAACATTATTTTTGTTATTATTTTTAATTATTTTCACAATATAAAAATATAATAATAATAAGTATATAAAAGTCTAAAGTACATTTAAAATAGGGTGAAACCTATAGCTATGGGGGTGCGCAAAAAGAAAACTAGGAAAACATATAAACATAATAAAAACAGGGGTGCACCAAATAAATAAAGCAAAAAACAGAAAAAGAAAAAATAATGAGTGAAGCCCATGAGATAGGCCCAAAGCCTTCTTCACTCCCAGCCTAGCACATTATGGGTCTGCTCAAACCTTCTTCATTCTTCCATCTCAACCAACTGCCACGAGACTCGAGTCTCTCTTCTCCCAACCAGGAACCCTAATGAAGGGTTGTCTTCCCCCTCCGCCAAACCGGCCACCGCGAGTCACCGCCCAAGCCTTCGTCAACTCCACCGCTCACCGTTAAGACTATCGCCGGCCGCCACTCTAGCTCTCTCCCTCTTCCTTTTTCGCGCGAGAGAAGTTCTCCCCCTCCTCCGTCAAACATCGCCCGAGCGAGCCCAGATGTCTCGAACCAAGACACCACCAACGCCACAAGTCACGGCCAAGGTCGTTACCGGTCGTCGCACCCAATCACCGCCTCTCGGACCACGAACGAAACGAGCCACCGTCGACAAAGCTGGTCACTGTTGTCCTCGCCGGAATTCGCTTCCTCATCGGCGCCACCATCACCACTCTCCTCCTTCTCCATTCGAGGGATTTTTTCCTCAAATGCCAAACATCCCCAGCAACACCACCGCCGGTGTCGAGGACGAAAGCGTTTTTCCTTCTCTTCTTCTCATTTTTTTAATGACATTTATCGATTAGTTTTCCTATTGTCTGCTGTTTCGTCTATTGGGATTGGAAACGATGAGTGTGTGTTGTGTGCGTATGAGCGTGAGTGTGGGAAATGATGGCCGCTTTTGAGTTAATTTGATGAATGTTGTAGCATAACAGTGTTGAGAGAGGGGCTAATCGGATATGTGTTTTGTGTTACAGGTCAAAGATAACAAAAATTTGGCATTTGGTATTGAAGTCATGGAACTTGGGGACGTTGAACTGATGATACAGTCTGCAACATCAATCTGCCACCCTTGTTTGAAGGCGCTGGACATAGTAGAGGACAAAATGGTGTTGAGATTATTGACAACACAAACTCTATATCAATCTAGTTTTTGATAATGACAAGAATATGCTTAATAACAGTACACATGTTGTATTACATGTTCTCATTCTGAACTGATTGTCATATCTGCTGAACATTTTTTGATGTACTGTGATGTATGTTCCTATGATTAATTATGTGATATATTTGTGGAACATGCTTATATGATTATGTGCAATATGAACTGCTTTATCAAAAATATTTTACTGCACATTTTTGGAAGTGAAAAATCACAAGCACGTTTATGAACTTTTAATTCTGTGACAAAGTTCTAGTCCAGTCGAATAGATCTGTAATGAATTCGACTATTCTAAAACCTTTGTACAGATTTTGAGAATCAGTGCTCTGTGACGTTTTGGATTAAAAAGAATTTCAAAATATTTTTACATGTGTCAGTCGACTTTGTCCAGTGTACATTCGACTGTATCTTTGATCTGTTTTGGAATTCTGTTATGCTTACACACTCCAACGGCTATATTTTTAAAAGTTAGTTAAGCATTGATGACTTGGTCAACTGTATTGAATGTGTGTTGATTTTTGTTTACTGAGAGCCTCTATGTTGACTGTCTGTTATAACTGTAATAATACAGTTGACTGAATTAGTAGGCTATTCGACTGAGAAATAATCTGACTGACAGAAAACTATAAATTGACTGAACACGAGTTGTTCAGAGACTTTTGACACTATGACATTTTCATTTCTTGTTTCAGATTGAATTCTTTGTGTTAACAGCTCCAAAAATTCTCCAAGAAGACGGTGGTGATCTATCTTGAGAGAGATTCAAAGGGAGAAGGCTTATGCGCTGACTGTGTGATCATTATCTACACAAAGAAGGTGCTTCTTGATTGATCATATAAGGCTTGGCATCCTGTGAATACTGCTGCGTTGATTGAAGGCTTGACATCCTGTGAAGAGTGCTGGAATCGACCTATTGTGATACAGGGGTTACACGTTGAGGATTGTTCGACGTGAGTTCAGATTGCAGAAGAGGGGTGATGAGTCGATATTTTCTTAAGTACACTTAGTTTATTGTACCGAATTTAATCAGGGAATTGTGCTTAAATGTCCGATATTTTCCCGTTTTTCCTAATTATGCTTAATTTGATCAGAAATTCTTATTTTAATGAATTTGAATTATCTGAGACTAATTATTTGCATTATTAATTGTAGAAAAATTATTGAATAATATTTTGGAACTTAAAGAATATAACAAAATAGATTAAATGAAGCAGGCTTCATTAAATGGTCCAGTAATTAGAAATGATGCTACATGGTCAAGGACTTGGTCAATTAAAATTTGGAGGCACAATTGTAATTGAAGAAAAGTGGGTAGCTGCCACCCACTTGATACAAAAGGAAATATGACATGTCCAGTAAGGACTTCACGCTCCAAGGGATGCATCTTTTAAACAACATACCGCGGACCACAATGCAAAAGGCCAGCACATGAAATTTTGGGGGCACATGTGGTTACAGCTCTGAAGATGAATTTTATTTTATTTTCTTTTAGAAGTAGTGGGATGATTCATTTAATGGTGCCTGCGGAGCCCATGGAAAATTGGAGTTGGCAAAGTCCAGCAAACTTGCACCAAGAGAAGCAAAAAGAAATTGCAGCTTCACACTCCACGCTGGCAGCAACTTGGATAGCTCGGTCCAGCAAATGGAAAAAAAAAAAGAGAAGTGTGGTCCAGCAGCTTGGAGAAGACTTCACTCACGGGCCAACAGCTGTTTACGGGCTTCATTGTGTAGGCTTCATCACCTCCGACCTCCACACGTGCAGCACCCATCCAGCGTTGGAGACCATCCCACACTCCAGCAACATCTTCACGCTCCAGCAGCTGCAACAACACGGTATTTGGGCTGAAACAATTAAACAACATGTTTGGCAGCACACGGAAAGCTTGGAGAATCCAGCAGCATCACGGTCACAGCCCAATAGCACACCACGACCTGCTCCAGCAACGTCCATGGCCTGCAACATGTCCAACTTTCTCCCACGGTCTAGCAGCTTCAGGAAACGTCCAAGCTAGGGTGCATCTAGCAGCTCTGCCTTCATGCATCCAGCACATGAAACATTTGGAGGTGCTGCCACGGTCCAGCTTCTCAAGTCCAAAATGAAAAAAAAATTGGAACAGCTAAGGGAGGCCCACGCTAGCATGAGGGCACACAGTGTTGTCTCGGGATTGCTCCATTAGCAGCCGCCAGACACAGATTTCGGGAAGGGGATATTATTCCTTAGAGAAAAGGAGGCACCACCGAGAAGAGAACATGGAGGGCTACTGATGAGTTCTCCTTTTTTGTGTTTGAGTTGAGCTAGAGAGCACACACGGCCTGGAGGCACCGATTTGATTTCCATCTGAAGAGTACATTTAATTTTAAATTTGGTAGAAGTGGTGCACACACTTTCTTTCTTTCCTTTTTGCTATTCCGTAATGAAGTTGTATTTCAATCACAAGATGAAGAATATGCTCTTTTATTCCAACACGTTTTGTCATTTATCTATTGTATTTCAATGTGTCATGCACTTTGACATTTCGTTTATACCCGCATGCATTTCAATTTGTTCCGACCTTTTGAATTGAAGTTTTATTAGGTAAGCGTGTTTAGTGGATTTTAATTATTAGCTTAACCTTGCAATTTATTATTTCTGTGATGTGTTTTGGTCGTTGCACTCAAAATTGGTTCAAGCATATTTATTATTTCTGTGAATTTTTATTTGTTCCCCTAGTAATGTGCATTTCATTTTTAGTCAAGTGTTTCTTTATTTTCTGCATGTTAATTAGTTCACACATCGTGTATAGCACCGTTTAGTTAACTCTTTCCGTTCACTTTAATGTTGTCTACTATGTTCGGTTGTGATAATTTATTTGTGATGTTAGTTTAGGTTAGTCAGGTTAGTCATTAATAAAATTACAGTGTTTCCTTGAGATTTATTGGACTGTCTTTATGTTTGTTTTGCTCTGCCGGACATTCTGTGAAATCTGATTATGTTCTTGCGATTGGGTATACGCTTGGTTACCCAATTGGTGATTGCATCTTCGCTTAGTTGATCAATATGTATAGAACACATAGGATGGAATAAGTGTATTGTGTTCGCTTAGTTCGTAATTATGATGGCATGATTGACCTTCGCTTAGTCGGTTAGCTGTGTTGGATTAGAGGTTAGAGTAGTTTATTCATGAGTCTCTTGAACTTTAATTATCATACTGTTGCTCTGATTTGGCTAAATATTTAATCTATTGTGTGCTTGCGATTAGGTATACGCTTAGTTCCCTAGTCTGTGTTTAATCTTCGCTCAGTTGATTAGACTATATGGTGGATGACTGATTAAATTTGTGCATTGCATTCGCTTAGTTTGCAATTCTGAAGACCGAATTAGCCTTCGCTTAGTTGGGTGATTCGTGTCAGATTTAAATTAGAGTAGTGTGTATTTGTCGTTGATCTGTGATTGGAAGCATAATAATTGAGTTAATGACCAACCGTTTTTATTCTGTATTTGATTCTGTTTTTACATTTCTGTTTGCATCTGTGTTTACATTGTTGTTTGCATCTTTGTTTTAATTTAATTCATCCGCATTCACAAACTTTTCACAAAAACCCCCCACTTCGTGTCTGACCTAATTCTCGAACCACATTTGGTCCTTGAGAGACGACCTAGGACTCACTTCCTAGTCTATACTGCATTCTTTTATGCACATTAAATTTTGCATGAGGTGCGACACCCATCAAGGGGATTCTTGCTGCAAGTCTGGTTTTGGTTATTGCATCTATATTTTGGTTTTGGGTTAGAGAGGAGATTTATATTTTTGACGTGTGGTCTTCTATAAATTCCTTAGTGTAAAAACCGCAACCATTATAGTGCATTTGCTTCCTAGATTGGAAGGACACTGAATGTAGGCATTGTTGGCCGAACCAGTATAAAAACCAGTGTTTGATTTTCTCTATCCCTACACTCTTTATTTTCAGTCGACTTTAATTGTTTAGCAGTCAACTACGTTTTCCCGCTGCATTGAATTTTCATTACTTGAATTTCAAGGAAAGATCAAAAGCTTTGAATTTTCATACCAAGATTGCGAAAAGATTTTGTTTTTGAACTAAAACCAATTCACCCCCCCCCTCTTGGTGTAAAACGAAGCCAACCTGTTTCCTAACAATTAGCATCAGTGCTGGTTTTCATAAGATATTTGAAAATTTAGTCGACTATGTTTTTATTCTATTTGACTGTAAAACCTGGGGATGGCTACAAATTTTCAAACTTTTGGTGAAGGTGCTTCAATAAACAGACCACCTTTGTTTGCTGGTGAAAATTATCCTTTTTGGAATATTTGCATGTAGATCTTTCTTGAATCGCAAGATAAAGGAATTTTGGATGCCACTTTAAATGGTCCATATGTGCCTACAAAAACTGTTGATAATGAAACTGATTTGAAACCTTTTACTGAGTGGACTGTTGATGAAATTAGAAAAGCTTAGTATGATGTTAAAGCTAGAAATATTATTGCCTCTACACTAACAATTGATGAATTTTTCAGGATATCCCAATGCAAGTCTGCAAAGGAAATGTGGGTTGTTCTAGAGGTAACACATGAAGGCACAGATGAAGTCAAGAGAGCCAAGAAGAATTCTTTGATACAAGAGTATGAATTGTTCAGAATGAAAGTTGGTGAAAGCATCTATGATGTCCAGAAACAATTCACTCATATTGTAAATCACTTGATGGCTCTTGGCAAAGTCTTTGGCAAAGAAGAGATCAACATCAAGATTCTAAAAAGCCTGAACAGGAATTGGCAACCAAAAGTCACTGTAATCTCTGAATCCAAAGATCTTACAATTATGAATATGGCTACCTTGTTTGGCAAGTTACGGGAACATGAGTTAGAACTTGGTAGACTGAAGGATGAAGAGGAGATTGAAGAAAATAAGTCCATTGCTCTGAAGGCTACAAACAAGAACATCACATAAACAGAGATGGACAACAAAGAGCTGATGACTCTGATGGTAAGAAAGTTTAGTCGACTTATGCAAAATGATAGTCAACTGTCTAACCATGCAGGTCAAAGCAAAAAGAAAAGCTTCAGCATGAATGCTGTTCAATGCTATGAATGTGGAGAAGAAGGTCACATCAAGCCTGAGTGTCCTGAATTACATCCAAAGCAGAAAGGAAAGAAAATATTCCCTCAAGGCAGAAATATGAGAAGAAAAGGAGCCTACATTACTTGGGAGAACTCTGATTCTGAGAATTCAAATGATGAAGATTCTGATCAAGAAGAGGAATCAAATCTATGCTATATGATAGGTGTAACATGGGACGACTATGACAGTGATGCAGACATATCAAATGAACCAGTAGAAGTCAAATATGATCTGCTTCAAGATGCATTCAAAGAGTTACATGCTGAAGCCATGCGACTGCAATACAAGGTAAATCGACTGAGCTCTGAGAGAAGAGATTTTGAAAATAGAATTAACAACCTTGTTGTAGAAAATGAAAGATTAGAAAAAGAATTGAATGAAGCTTTGTTATCTGTTAGGGATATTGAAGTTAAAACTGTTACTGTTGAAAAAGCTTGTGAAAATTGTCCTACACACATTATAAAGATAGATTACTTGACTAGCACGCTAGCTAAGTTTACTCAAGGTAGAGACAATTTAGATGCTGTATTAAACTCATCTAGCAGAATTAATAATAGAGAAGGAATTGGATACAAAGCTCACTCTAACAAAACCAATGCGAGAAATTTTATTGAATTAAGAAAACATGCTAGAAATGCATGTTTTTACTGCAGATGTGTTGGTCATACTGTTAGAAACTGTTATTATAGACATGTTGTTGGTCCTCAAGGATTATGTGTATGGATACCAAAGGAACATGGAACAAGAACTAACAATCAAGGACCCAAAGTCAAATGGGTACCAGCAACCAAAACTTAATTGTTTTTGCAGGATATACAACTGATGTAGAACTGTTCTGATTGAAGAATCAATTATGGAACATATCAAAAACCTTGAGTGTCTACAACTGGTAAACCTGTATCTATCTGCTGCATCATGCATGTACTGATTGTTTGTTGTTGTATGATTGTTTGTGTTATGTGTTGAATGGTCTGATTGATTGAATTAGGCTGAAATGACTTTATGTGTCCCAGTCAACTCCCAATATTAATACATTCGACTATATTTTTTTTTGGAATCCAAATTTTTGAATATTCCATTCACACATATTATTAGGCGCGCATGTTTCCCTCCTTATTTGAGTCTTACTTGCATTCCAAATCATTTCTGTCTTGTTATCTTCCAATATCTCTCAAAATTCTGCAAGAAAGTTTCAAGAATCGTCTTGTCATGGGATCTTCAAGCATTTCAGAAAATGATGATTGCATGTCAAAAGTCAGCATGTGTGAGTCTAATTCACTTAGTTGGTTCAGAAATGAAAAGGAACAACTGCGCTTCATAAATGGGTCGGCAAAGGCTATAACCACTCCTATGAACATCAATCTTGATATTCAAAAGTGAAGGATTTACATTTCCATTCTGGTTAGAAGTGCAAGGATTGTCTGATTTCATACAGATGAGAGGGACATGGTATCTGGAACTGGTCAAGGTATTCTATCACAACTTATGGGTAGAAAATGGAGACATCTTCTCTACGGTAAAAGGGGTGGACATCCACTTTGATGATACACTTTGGAATATTCTGACAAACTTACCATCTGAAGGCACATTATCTCACTTACCCACATCAGACGTGAATACCTTGCTGAATAAGAAACAAGTATATCTTGAATAGTTAAGATTTCCGGGTGTATATACCATTGAAAAAATATTCGCTCATGAAGGACTATTGAAGGAAGAGAAAATTCTTGCCCACATCTTGGCAAAAATCATTCTACCCAGAAGAATAAAAATGGATCGAATGAAACGGAAGACATTTTTCTACTTCATGCTATCAAGAACAGTATCTCTACAAATTGGTTACAAGTGATTAAAGATCATATGGAATACTGTGCCATGGAAAGATCCCTATTCCTGCCCTATGCATGTCTGATAAGCAAAGCATTAGTACTTCTTGGTGTTAATGTAAAAAATGAGCACAAATGCATCTGGGGATCTTCAAACTCGTTTGACAAAGACCCAATCATGTCTCTTGGACTGGTAAAAACGATAAATGGATGGAAATTCAAGGGTGAACATTGTTTGAAAGACCTTACAGAGAAGAAAGAGATGGTGACAGTTGGTGGAACACAATTCTTCCCAGAAACGAACTTTGACAAATATGTTGTTACTCAAATTAGGATTCTTCATGACAAATGTGACAAACTAGAAAGCATGCATAGTTCAAATCTGCAACTGCTGACTGAAGAATCTTATGATGAAGACTCTGTTGAAACTTTCTGATCTTTTAATCCTCATGTGTCTTTGTCTTCACTCCTATGTCTGGACTGTGTTACCTATAGTTTCATTCTAGCATAGTATCAATTGTTCCTGTATCTACTCTGTATAATGGCACATAAATCCATCTTTTGCTGATTTCTTAGTTTCGTCCTTATTTCCTTGTTCCTATCCTATAATGTAATATCAGTTACCCAAGGAAATAAAATTAGTTGTTTGAATCAATCCATTTACTTAATCTGCTGAATAAAATCTGATACTTTGTTTGATTGATTCGACTGTGCTCTGTTTGAAGTCAACTATGCTTACACTGTCATGTATATATTGACTTCTGTTATGATATGATTATATTCTTGCTTAACCACTATGCTTGATCTAGAAAAGGTTGTTGAAAGGTTTTGCAGGAAGGTCATTGTTTTGGACATCTACATATGGAATTCAACATTTGGAAAAGTAATGCATTCAACTGATGATTTAAAGCATTCGACTATGTCTAAACTGGTTAACAATTCCAATTTTGGAATTTAATACTATCCTTACTGACTGCTTAAATCATTGCTGATTTTATATTATCTCTGCTCTTTACATGATTCTATATCTGAATTGAGATAATATTGTGAGATTTTTGATATTTGTATCATTGCATTTACATGTGGATTGATAATTTGACTATGATACAAATCTCTGCTTAAACTGTTGCTTAATATGTGATATTCTGCATTGTGCACTTAAACTGCTTTTGAAATTCATACATAATGACAAGGGGAGTATCACTGCATTACACACATGTTTCATCACACACCTATATTTCAGGGGGAGTTTTAACTGTTTAGTGATGAATCTGTGATCTGTGAGAGTATCATTGTGTTTTACAACCTGCATATGTTTATGATGCATCTCTGGTTTTCAAAACTGCATAAATATCTAAAGCATTCCTTTTTTGTTAATGCATAAAGGGGGAAAGATATTCATGAGTGTATGAAAGCAAGTCTATATGGGGAGAATTGATGCATCATACTTTATCTGCTTGATGATATTTCTGCTGTATTTACAGAGTAACTGATCTGTTGTGATTGTTTATGATATTTGTTTTACTCTGTCATATGTGGAACTGTACAAACATTGTTGAGTTATTAATCATGGTTGTGCATCATCAAAAAAGGGGGAGATTGTTGAGATTGTTGACAAAACAAACTCTATATCAAACTTGTTTTTGATGATGACAACACAATGCTTAATAATTGTACATATGTTCTAGTATTACATGTTCATGTGTTTTATTGTTTGACATATCTGCTGAACATGTTTTGATGATTTGCAATGTATGTTCCTATGCTTGACTATGTGATATTATTGTGGAACATGCTTGTCTTGAAATGTGAGATAAAATGTTTTTGATTACTACACATTTCAGAAAAGAAAAAGATCACAAGCACCTTTATGAACTTATATTTGTTGTGACAAAGTTCTAGTTCAGTCGAATACACTCATAATGGATTCGACTATGGTAAAACCTTTGCACAGACCTCGTGAAACTGTGCTGTGTGAGATTTTGAGTTGAAAAGAATTTCAAAGTGTTTTCTTATGTGTCAGACGATAGTGTGGATTACACATTCGACTGTATAGCTGTTATATTTTGAATTCTGTTAAGCCTACACGCTCCAACGACTATATTTTTCAAAAGTTAGTTAAGATTGACTGACTTGGTCAACTGTCTTAAATGAGTATTGATTTGGCTGACTGAGGAGCCTTATGTTGACTGTCTGTTATAACTCTCTTAATACAGTCGACTGTATTAATAGGCTATTCGACTGAGATGTAATCTGAAATAACAGAAAACTATAAATAGTCAGAACACGAATTGTTCTGAGACTTTTGTGATCTAACATTTTCATTGTCCTGTTTCAGATTGAATTCTCTGGCTTAGAAGCTCCAAGAATTATCCAAGAAGAAGGTGGTGATCTTTCTTGAGAGAGATTCAAAGGGAGGAGTCCTTTGCGCATACTGTTTGATCAACATCTGCACAGAGAAGGTGTTTCTGGTTTGATCTTGATAGGCTTGGCATCCTGTGAAGACTGCTACTTTTGACTGAAGGCTTGGCAACCTATGAAGGGTGCTGTGATATGCTTGGCAACCTGTGAAGCGTGCTGTGATAGGCTTGGCATCCTATGAAGAGTGCTGGTTACACGTTGAAGATTGTTCGACGTGGGTGCAGATTGCAGAAGAGGGGATTCTTGCTGCAATTCTGGTTTTGTGTGTGTAGCTATATTTGGTTTTGGGTTAAAGAGGAGATTTATATTTTTGCGCGGTGCTTCTATAAATTCCTTGTTGTAAAAACCGCAACCATTATAGTGCATTTGCTTCCTAGATTGGAAGGACACTGAATGTAGGCATTGTTGGCCGAACCAGTATAAAAACTAGTGTTTGATTTTCTCTATCCTTGCACTCTTTATTTTCAGTCAACTTTAATTGTTTAGCAGTCAACTACGTTTTTTCGCTGCATTGAATTTTCATTACTTGAATTTCAAGGAAAGATCAAAAGCTTTGAATTTTCATACCAAGATTGCGAAAAGATTTTGTTTTTGAACTAACATCAATTCACCCCCCCTCTTGGTGTAAAACGAAGCCAACCTGTTTCCTAACAGAAGGTAGTAGGAGAAGGGGATTTCTTGCTGCTAGTCTTTGTTTGTATATGCCTATATTTTGATTTGTGGGTTAGAGATGTGTTTTATATTTTTTACGTGGAGGTCGCTATAAAAGCCTTGTTGTAAAAACCTTTATCATTATAGTGCATTTGCTTCCCGGGATTGGAAGGACACTGGATGTAGGCAGGTTGGCCGAACCAGTATAAAACTGTGCATTTAATCTCTCTATCCCTGCACTTTTAAATTCAAAGTCGACTTTAATATTTACTTAGTCAACTATATTGTGCTACACTTAAAAATCTTATTCCTTGCGTTTCAAGATAGTTTTGAAAGATCATCCTTTTGCAAAAAAAGAGTTTTAAAAGTGTCTGATTTTAAGTTTCACGAATTCACCCCCCTCTTGGTGTGAGAAACTAAGCCATACAATTTTCAACAACTGGCACCAGAGCTGGTTTTCATAAGATATTTGAAAAACAAGTCGATTACTTTTTTCTTTAAGTCGACTGATCCTGAAAAAATGGCTTTTAGTTCTCAAACCTTTCATGAAGGTGCATCAACAAATAGACCACCACTATTTGTTGGTGAAAACTATGCTTTTTGGAAAATCCGGATGCAAATATTTCTTGAATCCGTGGATAAAGGTGTTTGGGATTCAACATTGAACACTCCATATGAGCCACCTCATGTTGTGAATGGAAAAACTGTTTTGAAAAATTTCTGAGTGGTGTCAGGATGAAAACTGTAGAGCACGATATGATTTCAAAGCCAGAAATGTAATTGCTTCTACACTAACTATGGATGAATTTTTCAGGATTTCACAGTGCAAGACAGAAAAGGAAATGTGGGATGTTTTAGAGGTTACTCACGATGGCACAGACGAAGTCAAAAGAGCCAGAAAGAATTCACTGATACAAAGAGTATGAATTATTCATAATAAAGGTTGGGGAGACTATATATGAGGTGCAGAAAAGGTTCACGCACATAGTCAACCACCTAATGGCTCTAGGAAAAGTTCTTGATAAAGAAGAGATCAACATTAAGATATTGAAGAGTCTAAACAGGAGCTGACAACCCAAGGTTACAATAATCTCTGAGTCAAAGGATCTCACAAGCATGAATATGGCTACCTTGTTCGGCAAACTAAGGGAACATGAGCTTGAACTTGGAAGGCTAAAAGAAGAGGAAGAATTTGAAGAAAAGAATTTTATAGCCTTGAAAGCCATAAACAGAAAAGCTTCAAAGATTGCACAATCTAAAGATGAATCAGAAGCTGAACTAGACAACAATGAGGTTATGAGCATGGTGGTAAGAAAGTTCAATCGATTGATGAAAAATAAAAGTCAATTTACTGACCATGCATGTACTGGAAAAGCAGGAGATTTCCTCAAGACAAAAGCAAGAAGCAGAAAAGCGCTATCGCTTTTGAGAATAGTTATACAAATTCTTCAAGTGATGAAGATTGTGATCGTGAAGTAGAATCCAACTTATGCTTCATGGCTAGCTCAAAGAAATATGACTATGATAGTGATGAAGAGTTCGAAAACTAGTCAATTAAGGTCAAATACGACATGCTACTTGATGCATTTCAGGAGATACATGCTGAAGCTATGCGACTGAAATATAAGGTTAATCGACTCAACTCTGATAGTTTTGGGATAAGTTAGTCTTATCTCAAAGTACTAAGTTTAAATTATGATAGTTAAAACTAACTAATTAGATTTGAGAATTCACTAAAAGAGAAAAGAAGATAGAAATCAAAATTGATTATAATATAATAGAGATAATTAATCAATCTTTTCTTCCTAAAAAAATGTTAAATTATATCTTTGATCTCCATTTTTGTTGGAAAATCTCAATTAGGTTATTTTTTTATGCATCTCAATTTGGCTCTATTTTGCTTCAATGTTAATTAAGAAACCCGTTTGAAACAGCAAATAAAGTTAAAAAAATTTGGTAAAAATGACTAAAACCAGAGTTTTCTAAAGTTGAAGGACTAAATTGTACCTTAGTTTGAAAATGGACTAAAACCAAAATAGCCCAAAAGTATAGGGACTAAAAACATATTTAACCCTTTATTTTTTGAGATTTAATTGATAAAGAAATTTAGCATGAAATTATATTTGAATTTGTTTTTCTATTAACATAATTTTAAATAAAATTCAACTTAAAATATAAATTTAAAGAAATTTAATCTTATTAAAAATATTTAATTGAAATATTTGTATAACATTTATATAAAAATTAAATTTGGTTTCAATTTAAAAAAAGGACGAAATTGATTAATTTTAAAAAAATGGATTAATTAAAATAAAATAAAAATATAGTGATTAAATTTAGACTAAGGCAATGACAACGACGTGAAAGTAACATGTGTTACTATCGTTGCAACATCACATCGTCACTACCAAGTGCATTATGGTAGTTTAATACATGACAAAATATATATAAAAATAAAAAGAATTACAAAAAAATATTAAAAAAAATCACAAACTGATATGTGACACATCTTTAACGTTGCTAATACAATATTTGTTAAGACAAAATCGTCTAGAGAATAGATCGTCTGAGCAACTCATGTTTTGAAGTTTAACAATAAGCATTAAACGAAATATTGTTGTGTATAAAAAGCTATTTAAAGAAATAACATCTAATAAATAAATATTTTTTAACGTCTGAAGCCGAGGTTATAAATAATGTTTTCTAAACCAAGTTGTCTAATGAATTATAAAATCATAAACATCGTTTAACATCTCTTTGAAATCAATTAATAGACTATATGAACAAAACAAGTTAGTGTCTCATGATAATGAAAGTCTATCTCTTATAGCATTAAGGTTAAAAGAAATATTTTGTGTTATATCAAGCAAAGTGTTTAAAGAAAACATCATCTAATGAATGACTACTAAACGTTATAGTCTTTGAAAAAATGTCTTATGTTCATACCATCTGATTATTTTACATATTGTATGTTTTACCCAACGATGCAATATAGTTCAAAACATGTCTTAAACATCCAATACAGTTCAAAACATGTAATGCATGTACAATAAAGTACCTCGATGCTTGTAGACTTTGTTCTTGATATTTATGCATATCACTAAAGTAGAAAGATATGATCATAATCACTACACCCAAGAAAAGACATTGTGAGAGAAGAAGAACATTATAGAAATATTTCTCTTGAAGCCTTCTACTTTGTCATGTCATACAAGCTCAACTTTGCTAAAGTCTATGATAAAGCTCTAACCCCTACAAAGAAGACTAAAGTCTGATTTCCTACTGATGAGTCGATATTTTCTTGATTGCATTTAGTTTATTGTGCTAAAATAAATTAGGGAATTGCGCTTAAATGTCCGGTATTTTTCCGTTTTTCCTAATTGTGCTTAATTTGACCAGAAATTCTTATTTTAATTAATTTGAATTATCTGAGCTAATTATCTACATTATTAATTGTAGAGAAAATTTTGAAAATACAATTTGAGACATTTGGAGGACTGTCACATAATTCAAGACTCTCTACAAAAGAAGTGTGCACAAGATGGAGGGCACATACCGTGGTGATTAAATTTCTTTAGACAAAGCATTAAATTTTGTTAAAGCACGGTGTATTCATTATGATGCCAAATACGAGCATTATTAGGAGGAGTTGTTAATTCATAATGGATTAAATGATGTGTTGCTTTCATTGTGAGAAAAGAGTGGGGTAGCACGTTATTAAAGAAGCTGAAGGTGCTAGGCCCATAATTAAAAAAATGCAGCAGAATGAGAAATAAAAAAATGAGCACACGGCCCAAAGGAAAAATGGAGCTGCTGTTGGCACGTCCAAAAGGGAAAGCTCCAAAGAAAAAAAGAGCGTTGATTGTTGTCCCATTGGAGTTCACTCACAGGCTGGACACGTGCTCCATTAAGGGAAAAGAGTATGTGGTGTTACACATCCAACAAGCAGCACGTTACGGAAGCTAAAGAAAAACCGAGAAGGGTGTGACGCGAAGAATATTGGAAATCCAGCAGCACACACACGCAAGTCCAACTTGGAAGAAGCATACGTCCAGTAGCTGGAGACCTAGGGACGGGGGATTGCTTGATTAGAGGCCACCACACAATTTTGAGGAGGCATTCTCGGCAGATTCAATTTGGCTGGTCCGAGAAGATTTCTTTGGGAGCATCATCTTTCATTTAGAAAAAAATCATTTGGTCATTCAACATGGAGGGTTACGACTAGAGGCAATTCTATTTTCTTTATTCCAGTACTTGAAGTTTATTCCATAAGCACATTTTCTCTTCTTTCTTTTAGAAAGCAAATGGTGACATATTGGGATGTTGAACTTTTCATTTGATTGCTAGATGAACACGCTGTTACTTTTTATTTTGATTCCAGAGCACTGTTTCTTTCATTTTGCCTAGGATAAAAATGTTGTTTTGCATTGATTGAATGAAATATGCACATTTACTTTTCCTTTTGCTTTCAGTTTCTTTGCTGGAACGTTTTTGGACATAGCATCTTCTTCTTTGAACTATGTTTATTCTCGGTGACTTGGTTGAATGAAAAAGAGGAAAGCGCTGCACTAAATTTCTTTTTTTTGGAGCTGCCACCCGTTTAGAACTTGGCACTTTTAATTGTAGAATGGTGCACCAGCCATGAAGCAAGTGATGTAGATTTCTTTCAAAGTGGCTGGAAGTGTGCTACGGCCAGTTGGAGTAGGATGGCACGGTGTTGGAAGTGTAGGAGTAGCTAGCTTTATTTTCTTTTATTTAATTGAAGAATGAAGAATGATAGGTAGATTAGGTTTGCTGTCACAGTTTCTGAGTGATGGGAGGAGAGAATTGGAATAAAATTACTTTTTGGCTTTTAGAGGAAGTAGGTACGGATCCATTCATAGAAGCAATTTCATTTCATCTTTTGCACATTAGAGAATGGATGTCACGACCAGAAGGTGGTTCTTGAAGCATTTTCAATTTCAATGTCCTTTTGGTAGATGCATGGTCACGTGAATTTGGTAGAGGCAACTTTAATTTTTTATTTATTTTATTTTTCTTTTGCCTTAAGAATGTTTTACATTATATGTTTAATTGTTTTTAATCTCTTTAATTTAGTGTTGCCTTTTAATAATTTTAACTGTGTTAGATATTTGTCTATTGTAGTGTTAGGTTTAGCATTTTCATGTACTTTAATGTTATTTAGTATGTTTGTTAGTGATAATTTAGTTGTGATGTTAGCTTAGGTTAGTCTGGTTGGTTGTTAATAAAATTACATTGTCTCTTTGAGATTCTCGGACTGTCTTTATGTTTATTCTGCTCTGCCTGACACTCTAGGAAATCTGACTGTGGTCTTGCAACGGGTATACGCTTAGTTGCCTAGTTGGTGATTGAATCTTCGCTTAGTTGATCAATCTGTATAGAACACATCAGATGAAATAGATGTATTGTGTTCGCTTAGTTTGTGACTATGAAAGCATGATTGACCTTGGCTTAGTCGGTTAGCTGTGTTAGGTTAGGGGCTAGAGTAGTTTATTCATGAGACTTTTGCACTTTAATTGTCATACCGCTGGTCTGATTTAGCTCAATATTTAATCTGTTTTGTGCTTGCGATTAGGTATACGCTTAGTTGCCTAATCGGTGTTTAATCTTCGCTTAGTTGATTAGGCTGTATGGTGCATGACTGATTAAATTTGTGCATTGCATTCGCTTAGTTTGAAATTTTGAAGACCGAATTAGACCGAATTAGCCTTCGTTTAGTTGGGTGATTCGTGTCGGATTTGGATTAGAGTAGTGTGTACTTGTTGTTGATCTGTGATTGGAAGCATAGTAATTAAGTTAATGACCAACCATTTTCATTCTGTATTTGATTCCGTTTTTAGATCTCTATTTTCGTGTCTGTTTACATTTGTGTTTACATTTCTGTTTTCATTCGTCTTTTAATTTGATTCATCCGCATTCACAAACCTTTCACAAACCCCCCTCACTTCTTGTCTGACCTAATTCTCAAACCACATTTGGTCCTTGAGAGACGACCTAGGAGTCACTTCCTAGTCTATACTGCATTCTTTATGCACATTAAATTTTGCATGGGGTGCGACACCCATCACCTACCTAAAGGTTACCTACTCTCTTAAAGTCAACTTCTCTGTCTAATGGTCATATCACAAGAGAGATTATATATAGAAGAAATCTTGAAGAGAAGGAGATGATGATAATGCAAGAAAGATAACATAAGAAGAATGGAATAGTGAACTCAAGTTTGTTGCGCTCATATATCGTCTGAATTTGAATATACTTTAAGAGAAAAATCTTAACAAATCATAGAACTCCTTATATTGTTTATATCCTCTCCTTGAGAGTTATCCTCTGTACATTTTCTATTAACATTGTTTGTGTTGTAAATTCTGAAGAGAATTGAAACACTTATTTAGACGTGTTGTTTAGGTTTTAGACCAGAACTGGTTAGAATACTTGAAACCAAAAGTGGTTAGAATACTTGTAAACCAGAAGTGGTTAAACTTGGACTATGGAACTAGGAGTGGAGAGAATACTTGTTTTAAATCTAGAGAGGTAGAACTCGAGCAATCTTTGAAAATATTAGGGGAACCCCTTAAGAGTTATTAAGGAAAAACTAGACGTAGCTTAGGATTGAGTGAACTAGTATAAAAATCGGGCTTGTTACTTTCTTGCTCAAATATTTTCACAAAACCCTTTTTGAAATATCTAAGTCTGAATTCATCTTTTATTTAATTAACCTTTTGAAAACCCATCAAACGCCATTTGCAAAAAGTTTTAAAAACACTATTCACCCTCTAATAACGGTTTGAAACACCGTTATTTGTTATGGGATTTTCATACTCAAAGCACCCTTTTTCACTTAGAAACTTCTTGGACTCAAGAGTTTTCAGTAAATTGTTTGAATAAGAGAGTTGAGGTTGATTTTAACAGTTTTCTAACAAATTCCCCTTGTTTTGACAGATATTGAAGCAATACTAGAAGAAGAAGTGAAAAGCCAAGAAGATGGAGGTCAAAAGGGGTACAAAACGCACCAAGAAAAGGGAAAATCTGAAGCCTAGGCGACAAGAACGAAAAACAGCGCATCCAAGATCACCGCTGGTCGCTCGGGCGATGGCCCCGATGCCCGGGCGACGGACGCTCGAAGCTTGGGCATCAAAACTGACGCCCAAGCCCAACATGAACCCCAATTCATGCTTGGGCGAGCTCCCTGCGACGCTTGAGCGTGATTTCACGTGGATCGGGCCCTGATTCTGTTCTAATTTGATTCTTTCGGACCGGGCCGCACTTTGGGACGCGTCTGACACTATTTAAAGGACCCTCAGGTTCTAGGTTTTGCATCCCTGGCAGAAGAGAGCATAGCAATACACTCCTAGCCAATTCTTAGTCTTTCCATTCTTCTTCTTTTCATCCATTGTTCATAGGTTCCCCCATGTCTATAGGGAACTAATTTCTATTTGTTGTTGGGGAATGATGTAACCTTGTAAACTCTCATGTATTTGAATTGATTCTTAATTCTATATGCTTTTTTCATTATTTGTTAGAGTAATTCATCTATTTTATTCTTGCTTATACAATAGCATTATCTGTGAGTTGCATGAGTGTCGGGAGGTTCCTTTCAATTCAGGTCCTTGTTGAATTACTCCTAAGGGTTATATTTCTCAGGGATGAGGGTATGAGTCTTAGTCGTCTTAACCTCTTGATCTACACATCTTTTTACCAGGAATGCTAGGAATTGTATGAACTGGTAATTAGGGACATGTTTATTTACCGAGGGATCGGGTTTAAGTGGCTTAGTGAAGGACGTTGGCATTAATTAATAAAGAAGAATTCTTATATACATGAGAGGGAACTTGGTGAAATCTAACCCCAACAACATACTCATCTCATATAAATCAACCTCCATTCATATCTGTGCTCTTTTGCCATTGATCAATTTTATTTTGCTTTATTTTATTATTCTTGCACTACAAATCCATGATCTCTTTTATTTTCAGTCTTAATTAATTTTGTTTTCACACAACTGTTTAGCGCCGAGAGTCCTCTAGGATACGATACTTGGTCTTACTATTTAATATTACTTGTGCGACTTGGTACACTTGCCGATTTGCCCCAACAAGTTTTTGGCGCCTTTGGTGCTGTTGCCGGGGATTCACGGTTTAAGCTATTCTATTTGTGTGATCCTTGATTAATTTTTACTTTATTTTTTTTTTATTTTCTTATTTTTATTTTTCCATTTTTATTTTTGATTTTTATTTTTCAATCCCTAATTTTTATTTTTCCTATTTTTATTTTTATAGTAACAATCTCTCTCTAGAATTTTTGTGCAGGTCTCACAATATGCTCTAATAGGATGCAATTTTATCAGGATAATTTCAACTAGTGGTGGGAACCTTACTCAAGCACAAATCAAAATCAATATGAGCAACTTGAAGGACTATTCATTAGTCCAACATAAGCTGATAATACTACAAAGCTTGAAGAAACCCTCCAGGAGCTCTTGCAAGAATCTATCTCATTTTGACAAAACATTCAGGCCTCATCACAAAATATAGAGGCGCATTGCAAGGTCATAAGTCAGATGCTGAATGATATCACAAACAACAGGAGACTTGGTAAGGAATGCAAAGATGTTGTCATTGAAAGTTACAAAGTTCCAGATGAGGAAAGAGAAGAAGAAGAAAAGAGAGAGGATGAGAGAAAAATAGTGAGAAAAGAAAAAGAGAGTTTGAGCGATGAAGAGCAAGAAGAAGAAGAGAAAGAAGATGAGATAAAAGTAGAGAGAGAAGAAGAAGAAAATTTGACTGAGAAAGAGAAAGAGGTAGAAAAGTAAGAAGTTGAGAGAGAAGAGAAAAAAATTGAGAAAATTCCTTTGTGCCCTAAGGAGTGTCCCAAGGAGAAAAAGAGAGAGGGAAGGATGAAAGAAAAAAGAAAGAATCATATGAAAAACCCCTTCCTCACCCAAAGATGGATCATAGGAAGAGAAAGGAGAAACAGTTTGAGCATTTCATGGAAATCTTCAAGAAATTGGAGATTAAAGTTTCTATGATTGGGACACTGCAACAGGTTCCTGGTTATATTAAATTCCTAAAAAAATTCAACAAAAAAAATACCTTGAACCTAGTTTCTGAATTTTTTATCTTTTATTTTGTTTTATTTTATTTTATTTATTTGATTTGATTTGATTTGATTTTATTTTATTTTATTTTATTTCATTTTATTTTGTCTTATTTGATTTGATTTGATTTTTTTTTATTTTATTTTATTATTTATGTGTTTGAGTTCTTTTTTTTAGGTTATACGTTGCTTCTGATGACAGTACTGACAGTGTCTACTGATGGATGTTGATGAAGAAGAGAAAGATTAACATCTACTGAAGGATGTTGATGAGAAAGATTTGCATCTACTGATGGATGCTGGAAGAGTTTGAGAGAGCATGTAATGATGGATGCTGCTATGGAAGAGGATGGTAACTAGACATCTACTGATGGATGTTAGGTGATTAGGCATCTACTTATGGATGGCAATGAAGGTAAGAAAGATTGGTGTCTACTGAGGGATACCAATGAAGACAAGAAAAATTAGCATCTACTGATGGATGCTATGTGATTAGACATCTACTCATGGATGTTACTAACAACATCTACTGATGGATGCTATGATGATGAACTTATTGGGTCAAGCTAGTGACATTAAAGAAGCGCTTGCTAGGAGGCAACCCAGTGCTCTGAACCTTTACTTTTCAATTTTTATTTTTGGTTTTAATGTGTGTTTTCTTTTCTTTTATTTTTTTGTGCTCTGCTTGAATGAACTGAAATGCTTTGATTCAACTGTGCCTGTTTTGTGTGATAAGCTTTCTTTTTGAAAATTTTAGTGTTTGATTGAAGTTGAGATGATTCATGATGATAAAATTGTGAGACAGGTGCTTGAAATAAAGTTTGATTAAAATACTGAGCAGGTTGTTTTTCTGAATTTGAGAACCTGTGAGTTTACCTGTGTGAGTTTTGAGCTTCAGAGTTGTTTTTAAATAATTGTTGTCACTTTAGAAGCATGAATGATTTTGCCCAAATTTTCTGTGGTTGAACTACTTGCCTGCAGGTTCCATATGATCAAGGCCATCTTTTGTTATCCCTTATTCTTTTGGCCTTCAAAATATTTTTGCCCACTGAAAAAAGAGAACAATTTGTTATAACCTTTGAACCTTGAGCCTTATGCATGTCTTGAAAAACCGTTTTGAAAAATCTTTACCTTGAGTTAAGTTGAGAGCATTTGATGACGTATTGATAAAGGTTCAAGTTTGGGGTTACCAGGAAGCAACCCATCTCTCTAGGTAGTGAGCAATCAAAAGAAAAGGCAAGAAAAAGGCAAAAAGAAAAGAAAAAGTGAGAAAAAGGAAGATTCAAAAAGAAAAAGAAAAAGCTCACTACAAGGGAAGACTAGGAAAAAGAAAAGAGAGTTCTTCTTGAAAGATGAATTCATAAATGTCTCTCTTAACTCAAGGAACTTTGGTGACCAGAAAAACCAATTTCCTTCTTAGCCTAGCCAAATTACAAGCCATGAAAAGCCCTTGTGATGACAACCTGTTTGTGAGTATGTTTGATTGTGGTTAAATGAAAGGCAAAATTAATTTGTGTGACATTGTGACAACAGAGAGAAACACCACACCATACACCTGTGAGTTGAGTGAGACACTTTTGAATGCTTGAGAGATATATTTGAGTGCTTGAGTGAAACACTTTCCCTGGTGAGGAATAGTTCTTTGAATTTCTGATTGCATCTGTGCTTGGTTGATTGATCACTCTTAAGGATAGCACCTGTTGAAAATGCATCACATTGAGCATGATTGAATTGGAGCATCTGCACATCTTGACTGAAATCCTATGCTCAAATTGATAAAAGTGATTCCTTGTCTTGAAAAAGTTTTTGAAAAAGGTTGAGTAATTGTAGTGATTGTTCTGAAGAGCTGAGTTGCATTTTGTTTGCTTGAGGACAAGCAAAGTTCTAAGTGTGGGTTGTGATAACGGTTTGAAACACCGTTATTTGTTATGTGATTTTGATACTAAAAGCACCTTCTTTCACTTAGAAACTTGCTTGGACTAATGAGTTTTCAGTAAATTGTGTGAATAAGAGAGTTGAGGTTGATTTTAACAGTTTTCTAACAAAAGGGGACAAAAAGGCAACAAGAAGAGGGAAAACCTGAAGCCCAGGCGACAGGAACGTAAAACAGCGCATCCAAGATCACCGCTGGTCGCCCGAGCGACGGCCTTGACGCCTGGGCGACGGACGCTCGAAGCTTGGGCGTCCAAAACTGACGCCCAAGCCCAACATGAACTCCAATTCACGCTTGGGCGAGCTCCCTGCGACGCTTGAGCGTTATTTCACGTGGATCGGGCCCTGATTTTGCTCTGATTTGATTCTTTCGGACCGGGCCGCACTTTGGGACGCATCTGACACTATTTAAAGGACCTTGGGGCTCTAGGTTTTGCATCCCTGGCAGAAGAGAGCATAACAATACACTCCTAGCCAATTCTTAGTCTTTCCATTCTTCTTCTTTTCTTCCATTGTTCATAGGTTCCCCCATGTCTATCGGGAACTAATTTCTATTTGTTGTTGGGGAATGATGTAACCTTGTAAACTCTCATGTATTTGAATTGATTCATAATTTTATATGTTTTTTCATCATTTGTTAGAGTAATTCATCTGTTTTATTCTTGCTTATACAATAGCATTATTTGTGAGTTGCATGAGTACTGGGAGGTTCCTTTCAATTTAGGTCCTTGTTGAATTGCTCCTAAGGGTTATATTGCTCAGGGATGAGGGTATGAGTCTTAGTCGTCTTAACCTCTTGATCTTCACATCTTTTTACCAAGAATGCTAGGAATTGTATGAACTAGTAATTAGGGACAGACTTATTTACTAAGGGATCGGATTTAAGTGGTTTAGTGAGGGACGTTGGCATTAATGAATAAAGAAGAATTCTTATATACATGAGAGGGAACTTGGTGAAATCTAACCCCAACAACATACTCATCTCATATAAATCAACCTTCATTCATCTCTGTGCTCTTTTGCCATTGATCAATTTTATTTTGCTTTATTTTATTATTCTTGCAATACAAATCCATGATCTCTTTTATTTTCAGTCTTAATTACTCTTGTTTTCACACAACTGTTCAGCGCCGAGAGTCCTCTAGGATACGATACTTGGTCTTACCATTTTATATTACTTGTGCGACTCGGTACACTTGCCTCAACACCCTCTCCCCCCTCCTCTAGTGTTTTCCTGTATTTCGGTTTATATAAGAGCTAAACTCACGGGCTATTTCTTAGGCTTAATTACCTTTTTAGTCCCCAAGTTGGGGGTTGAATTTCCGTTTGATACCCGCTTTTAAAAGTGATTTATTAGATCCCCAGGTTATTGATTTTGCTTTCAATAGGTCCCTTCCGTTAAGTAGCTTGCAACGACGTTAACTTCACACTTACGTGGCGATTTTTTTATTCTCTCTCCTCTTTAACTTAAGTGTGAAGTTAACGTCGTTGCAAGCTACTTAATGGAAGGGACCTATTGAAAGCAAAATCAATAACCTGAGGATCTAATTAAATCACTTTTAAAAGCGGGTATCAAACGGAAATTCAGCCCCCAACTTGGGGACTAAAAAGGTAATTAAGCCTATTTCTTAATAGGACTTGAGGAAATGATCCAAATCGCAATGGAATATGAAATAAATGCCATCAGTCATCAACATTTGTTCAAAGGGGAAAAGTTCAACATTTGGAAACAAAGGAAAAGCACATTCTTTGAATCATGTCATATTGACATGTGGGATATTGTGGAAAATGGAAAATTTATACCTTTAAATAGAGAAGAATTGTCAATTAGCAAAGGTTCCTAGTCAAATGATAAAAAAATCAAGGTATCTTCTGAACTTTAAAGCAAAAAATATACTAACGTGTTCTTTATGTGAAGATGTTTATGAAGAGATACAACATTGTAAGAGTGTCAAGAATATGTGGGACTGGGGATTGCCACATATGAAGAAGACAAAAGGAATAAGGCATATGAGGCAATGAGCAGCTCAAAAGATCCAAGCTTATCTAAAGATGAAGACAAGGAGGTCAACCTATGTCTAATAGTTGATCCAACATGTGATACATCAGATGACTCTAACAATGAGGTAGACTTTGATAATCTCTACTCCTTTGTTGAAGCATATGATGAATTAATGTTTACCTCTTCTAAGTTAGCAGATGCATACCAAAAGTTATGAAAGCAATATAAAAATGTGTAAAAGGAAAATGAGTTTTTGAAAACCGACTTAGCATCGTCTAAAGACAACATAGCATCTTTACAACAAGAAGTTACCGACTTTAAAGGAAGATTTAACGCTTTAAAATTAGAAAATGAAAATCTTACTTTAAATAATAAAATCTTGGAGAAAACATAGCTACTATGATTGCAAATGCTACATGCGTTGAACAACTGAAGCAAGAAAATGACACTTTACTCAAAGTATTAGACAAAACGTATAAAGGTAACAAGCATTTAAACATGTTAATAAAGAGTAGCAAAAGTCCTTATGATAAAACAGGTTTAGGCCTTGATGATAAATCTGGAAGGCATTCATGCTCAACAAAGTTTGCTAAATTTGTCAAGGCAAGAAAAGAAATAGTAGAAAATAATACTAACATTTATTATTTAGAATTGATTGAAAATACATTCTCATATCCTCTATTTGTAACAATCTAATTCTCCTAAAAAGGGAAATAGAGAAACTAGGAAAACAAAATAAAATAAAAGATTGTATATCCATTTTCTCTAATTAGGAAGATTCTAAAGATATCTTCTCTAATTACAACACTCCCCCTCAAGTTGGTAAATGAATATCAATCATTCCCAACTTGCCTACAAGATCTTGAAATCTACCCGGAGGAAGCCCTTTTGTAAAAATATCTGCTATTTGAAGTTCTGTAGGAACATGAGTTGTAATCACAAAGCCTCTGTCAAGATTATCTTTGATGAAATGTCTGTCAATCTCAATGTGTTTGGTTCTATCATGCTGTACTGGATTATGGGCTATGCTCATGGCAGACTTATTGTCACAGTGTAGTTGCAGTGGGTTCTCCACTTTGACTTTAAGATCATCCAAAATGATTTTCATCCAGAGTCCTTCACACATTCCTTGAGCAAGAGCTCGAAATTCAGCTTCTGCGCTAGAACGAGAAACTCTATCTTGCTTTTTGCTTCTCCATGTTACCAGACTATCTCCAAGAAACACACAATACCCAGAAGTAGATTTTCTGTCAGTAATAGAACCTGCATAGTCAGCATCAGTATATATCTTCATAGTCAATGTGTCTTCCCTTTTGCATAATAGCCCCTTTCCTGGACTTGACTTTAAGTATTGGAGAATTTTGTCAACTGCTTGCATGTGTCTCTCTCTTGGATCATGCATAAATTGACTCACAACACTAACTGCATAAGCAATGTCTGGTCTTGTGTGTGATAGATAAATCAATTTTCCTACCAATCTCTGATATTGGGCTTTCTCTACAGGAGCACTTTCTTCACATCCCATTTTGTGATTCTGTTCTATAGGAACTGTTGAGGTTCTACATCCCAGCTTTCCTGTTTCTTTAAGGAGATCAAGTACATATTTCCTTTGGGAGAGGAAAATTCCTTTCTTGGAGTAGGCAACCTCTATTCCAAGAAAATATTTGAGTTTTCCTAGGTCTTTCATTTCAAATTTAGCTGCCAATTTATCTTTTAAAGCCAATTTTTCTGTTTCATCATCTCCTGCAATAATCATATCATCCACATAGACAAGTAATAGAGTGAGTTTACCTATAGAAGAGTGTTTTATGAATAGAGTATGATCTCCTTGGCTTTGTTTGTATCCCAAGGAAACCATTGCTTTTGTAAATCTTCCAAACCATGCTCTAGGGGATTGCTTAAGACCATACAATGCTTTCTTCAGGAGGCATACCTTGTTTCTTTCATTTTTCACTTCAAAACCTGGGGGAATCTCCATGTACACTTCCTCATCTACATTTCCATGAAGAAAGGCATTCTTCACATCCAACTGGTGTAAGTCCCATCCAAAATGGGCAGCCAAAGCAAGAATAACTCGAACTGTATTCATCTTTGCCACTGGGCAAATGTCTCCTCATAGTCAATCCCATATGTTTGGGGATATCCTTTTGCCACCAATCTATCTTTATATCTTTCTATTGTCCCATCTGCCTTATGTTTCACTATGAATATCCATCTACACCCTACTGCCTTCTTGTTTCTTGGCTTATCAACAATCTCCCAAGTTGAATTTCTTTCTAATGCATTCATCTCTTCTTTCATGGCTTGATTCCAATGTTCAAGTTTCATGGCCTCTTGGATTGAGGTAGGAATTTCTGTGGCATCAATGGCAGCAATAAAACTTTTGTGCTTATCAGAGAGATTGTTAGTGCAAACATACTGAGAAATAGGATATTTAGCACATGATCTTCTTCCCTTTCTCAATGCAATGGGTAAATCCTCAGTAATACTTACCTCCTCATCATTGATATCTTCAGGGATCCTCACCTCCGAATTAGACAATTTTTCTTGCTCGAGAGTCGAAGTGGGTTGTTCTCTTCTTTCATATTTTTTGCCAAAAAATCTGTCTTCTTCCTCACTGTGGACTATGGTAGCTTCATTGCTCAGGTCTTGGGCATCCTGCAAAGACAAATATGGTAATGACAAGAAGGAGAGTTCATCCACTTCAAGTGCTTTCTCCCCCTGAAGTGGTGGACTGACATAAAAGGATTGTGTTTCATGAAATGTGACATCCATGGTGACAAAGACGCGCCGACTCTGAGGATGATAACATTTGTACCCTTTTTTATTAGAAGGATACCCAATAAAGACACATTTAAGAGTTCTGGGATCTAATTTACCACGGTTAGGATGATGAGAGTGAACAAAAACAACACATCCAAAGACTCGACTAGGTAGACTCGTTAGTAGGGAAGAAGAAGGAACAAAAGACAATAGAGACTCTATAGGACTAATGCCATTTAAGATACGAGTGGGTAACCTGTTGATGAGATATGTGGCAGTTAGCACAACTTCTCCCCAGTAATTTTTTGGAACTGACATTTGAAAAAGAAGAGCTCTAGTTACTTCAAGAAGATGATGATTCTTTCTTTCTGCAACCCCGTTTTGTTGAGGGGTATTAACACAAGTTAATTCATGAACAATACCATTATGAGACAAAAAATTAAGAAATTCATGATTCACATATTCAGTACCATTATCAGACCTAATTTTTTCGATATTTTTTCCAAATTGATTTTGGACAAGATGGAAAAAATTAACAAAAATATGAAAAATTTCGGATTTATTTTTCATAAGGTATGTCCATGTGACATGGGTGCAATCGTCAATAAAAGTAACGAACCATCTGGCTCCAGAAATAGAATCTATGACAGGACGCCAAACATCAGAATGAATTAAATCAAATGGAGAAATACTCTTTTTATGACTAATAGGATAAGATGCACGATGGTGTTTTGAAAATTGACAAATATCACAATTAAAAGACTCAACAGATTCTTTGGTAAACAAGTGGGGAAATAAGGACTTGATAAGACTGAATGAAAGATGCCCAAGCCTTTGATGATGTAACCATATTTGGGATTTTGCCCACGTCTCAGATGTTGCTTGTTGAGTCATGATTTTTGTGTTGCTTTGGTCATCAAACTCTAAAAAATACAACCCTCTGTGCTCTTTAGCAGTTAAAATTGTCTTCCCCATGGCAAGGTCCTGAAAAACACAATAAGTTGGAAAAAATGTTACTGAGCAATTTAAATCCTTTGTGAGTTTTTGCACAAAGATAAGATTGTTAGCTAATTGAGGAACATGTAAAACATCCTTCAATACAATGGATAAGTCCAAAATTATATTCCCAGAGCCGCATATAGGTATACCATGACCATTCGCAACTGTAATAAGTTGTTCTTTATTTCTTTTACCATATGAGTCAAAGGACACACTAAAAGGTGTCATATGATCAGTTGCACCTGAATCAAGGATCCAAATACCTTGAGACACATGATCAACAGTATTGAGGCAAATCTTACCTTTTATGGACAAAGTGCATGATCCAGAGGACTTACTCATTGATTCATCCATTGCTTTCAAAGGAATAATTTTTACTTCAGACATCCCGTAAAACGCAACGAGGAATCTCCAAGACAATAACGGTATATGGGTCACACCGAGAAAAAAAAAAGGAGCAAAACTTAAAAAACCATATCTATTCAAGAAAAGGTCAAACGGGTCGACACAAACCCTAGAAACAGACTCAGGAGTCTCCGGCGACTCTTCTGTGGCGGCGACGGCGAGTGGGTCTCGCCGGAAAAAAAGAGAGCGAAACTTAAAACTCATATCTGCTCAAATACAGCCCAAACGAGTCGTCACCGACCCTAGGAATAGACTCAGGGTGCTCCGGCGACCCTGTCTGTGGCGGCGCCGGCGAGTGGGTCTCGCCGGAGATAGGTGCGTGGGCTACATGCGCCGGCGAAAGTGGAGGCTCGTGGCGGCGAGTGGTGGCTCCTTTCACGGAGCGACTTTCAGCGTTGTGGTCGTCGGAGTTGGGCGCACCTTTCTGCGCTATCAACGACCCCAACCGGCGACGGCGGCAGCGGCGGCGGTGCTACTGTGCAGCGGAAGGAGTTCCAAGATCGGAAGCTCTTGATACCAAGTAGAAAATAGTACTAACATTTATTATTTAGAATTGATTGAAAATACATTCTCATATCCTCTATTTGTAACAATCTAATTCTCCTAAAAAGGGAAATAGAGAAACTAGGAAAACAAAATAAAATAAAAGATTGTATATCTATTTTCTCTAATTAGGAAGATTCTAAAGATATCTTCTCTAATTACAATAGAAATCATCAATGTTAAGTCCTTTTCTGAAAAGAAAAGGATAAATAAAACTAACAAGTTTGGACCCAACTCTAGCTGGGTACCAAAGAACCAAATTATCTCTCTTTCAGATTTGATGAATGATAAGAAAAAAAACTCCCTCCATGACACCAGGGCGATGGATACTCATTTATCATAAAGGAACAAAGGTTTACATTCCAAAACCTGAGGAAGAAGAAAAAGGCAAAGCTAGCAAACGACGAGTAGGAGGACAAGACAACAGACAATGAAAAGATAAGTATAAATGCTCCTCCATATAGTAATCTCATGTATTATATAAATTAAAATTTCACAAGACTTATTGTCTAATTATATCATAATCAATTGTATGGTCTGAGGCACATCATCTAAAGACATACCATATTGCATTCATAGCGTCTAGGACACATCATCCAAAATGTCATGACTTCAACATTGCTAAGACAAATCGTCTATCAACTCTGCATTCATGCATAAAGTATGATGCACAAAGCCTAACTAAGTGGCTCATTAAGGATTATCTAAGGAAAAGAAAAAAGAGTTTTCAAAAATCACCCTATCAGCAAAATCGTACAACCCGCACTAAATGTACCATGATTACCCTTAAATCCCTTACCTTTCAAATTCCAAGTGACCACCTTTATCACTCAAACATATAACCACCAAAGGAAGCCAAACATCTTCGTGCTTTCCAAGTTTTTCTCTAAAACCCTCACTCTCAAGCATTCTCTCCCCAAAACCCTAAACACTCATAATCCCAAAAACTCTCCCTACTACCATGGTCGAAAATCAAATCAAGGAAGCTGCCATAACCTTTGAAGAAGTACATGATGTTGCTAAAAGAGTCTATGTTATTGGTTCTTGTGAAGACAAACCAGTAAGACTCTATTTGAAACACTTGATAAATCTCCAAAATATCAGAGAATATGGTTATGATGTCTGTTGAGATTGTTGATAGGGGGAGCACAGGCTTAGCTGAACCCACAATCTCAGTAATATCTGAGTTTTTGATGATGACAATGCATAATTAATAACATATGTGTACTATGTGTGACATGTTCTATGTTTACATGTTATATGCTTATTATCAATGTGTTAAATCTGGTTGAGCATATATGAGAACATGATTGTGTTGTTATTGTGTTGATCATTGCATTTCACTATGTTATATATGTGATTTTATATGTGAATGCATGACACATGTTTTTGGAAAAGGAACCACAAGCACTTTTGTTGAACTTTAATTATGTGGCAAAACAACAGCTTTAAGTCGATTTCATTATGGGGTGAGTCGATTAAAACTCGTGTCTTTGCAAAAAACTATTTTCAAAGTGTGCTGTGAGATTTTTCAAAGAGAAAGTTTTTCAAAACTATGTTTTACAGTGTTACATAGTCAACTACATGGGAGTAGTATTCGACTAAGTCTGTTATTGTTTTGAAATTCTGTTAATGCTTGTCATAACTGTAATGGTCATATTTTTAATATGGTTGACGAAGAATTAAATGAGATTCGACTGCATTAATTGCAAATTCAATTAATTGCATTGATTGCTGCTAACTACTATAACAAATTGATATATTCGACTGCATTAGTAGCCTAGTCGATTAAAATGCGTCAGAGTTGTGTTATTCTATAAATTGATGCGAATTTGATTTTTGTAAGAACTTTTGTGAATCTAACGTTTTGTGATATCTTTTTCAGAAAATGCTAACTTACAGAAAGCTTGAAAGAGCTCCAAGAAACAAGAAGTGACCGTGGTGATCATCTACTTGTGGATTCTTGAAGAACAAGTTTGTTGTGTATTCAAAGGCTGATCAAATATGTACATTGGGTGTAACTGTGAGATCAGAATCTACAATCTTGTGAAGATTGGATTGAGGTTCCCTGTTGTGACTACAGGAAGAAGAGTGTGCGGCGTTCTTGACATTGAGAGTGTCTCAAAGGGTTTAGACAACTGGAGAGGGGATTCTTGTTGCTTGTCTAGTTATTGTACTGCCTATATTTTGATTATAGGGTTAGAGAGATGTTTTATATTTTTGACGTGAGGTCTCTGTAAAAGCCTTGTTGTAAAAACCTTGATCATTATAGGGCATTTGCTTCCCATGGTTGGAAGGACACTAGATGTAGGCAGGTTGGTCGAACCAGTACAAAAACGCAGTGTTTGAATCTTCTGATCCCTACTCTTTTACATTTATTCGACTCTGTACTGTATTCATTCGACTTAGTTTCCGCTGGATTAGAAAATCATTTTCCTTGCATTTCAAGAAAGCTTTAAAGGCATCACCTTTTGTGAAAAAGATTTTAAAAGAACATTGTTTTTATGTTTCACTAATTCACCCCCCCTCCTCTTGGTGTATGAAATTGAGCCATTCTATTTTAACAATTGGTATCAGAGCTGCTTTTCATAAAATATTTGAAAAACAAGTCGATTACTATTTCTGTTTAATCGATTGATCCTGAAAAATGGCTTTCAATTCTCAGACCTTTAGTCAATGTGCTTCGACAAATAGACCACCACTATTTGCTGGAGAAAATTATGCTTTTTGGAAAATAAGGATGCAAATCTTTCTTGAATCAGTGGATAAAGGAGTTTGGGATACAACTATAAAAGGTCCATATGAGCCCACTCATGTTTTAAATGGAAAAGTTGTTTTGAAAAATTTTTCTGAGTGGACTCAAGATGAGAACCGGAGAGCTCAATATGATGTTAAGGCTAGAAATGTGATTACATCAGCACTAACAATGGATGAATTTTTCAGGATATCACAATGCAAGACGGCCAAAGAGATGTGGAAAGTCCTTGAAGTCACACATGAAGGAACGAATGAAGTAAGGAGAGCCAGAAATAATTTTCTCATACAGGAATATGAGCTGTTTAGAATGAAAGCGGGGGAGACTGTCTATGAAGTACATAAGCGATTCACACACATATTCAATCACCTCATGGCTCTTGGAAAAGTGTTTGACAAGGAGGAAATCAAAATCAAAATATTGAAAAGTCTTAACAGAAGCTGGCAGCTGTGAAGACTTTGGCAAGTGTACCGAATGGTATCAAGTAATAGAAATGGTAAGACCAAGTATCGTTTTCCCTAGAGACTCACTGGCCTAAACAGTCATGTGATTTGTTGATTATTTAAGACTTGAGAACGAAAATTTTAGGTTTTACAATGCAGAAAATAAACATGAATGCAAGTGTTGATCAATCGATTCAAGAATACGCAAGTGATTGATGTACAAAATATGGAATGATTATGTTGTTGGGGTTTCCGACTTATCCCATCCACTCTCATGTATTTACAAACTCATGTATAAAGCCTACTCTTAATTACTAGTTCACAATGTCTTGTATCCCTAGTAACTAATTATGCATTACAATCACACAGAAGCTTAAAGGCAACCAACCCTCATATCCCTATGTCTAGGTAATATTGCTTTTAGGAGATTTCCCCAATTCTAGATTTCCCCGTATGTGTCCATATCGGCAAAATCAATGATCATGCAATTGAATGAGTTAAAAAAAGCATGCATAAAGCGTAGAGGAAAAACCCTAACAATTAACGAAGTAAAGCATATATAGTAATAATCAGTGCAATACATGAGAGTTTCAAAGATTACATTGTTTCCCCAAAAACAATGGAGGTTTAGTTCAAAATAGACATAGTGAAACTAGATGAAAATAATGAAAAGAATGAAAGATAGAACCCTAAAAGTTGAAGATCAGAGCTTCTGCATCCAAAATCCGCCTCCAAGGGGTGAAAAGAGTATTCCTGCACCTCTTTCTATCAAAAGATAGACCCTGTAGGTCATCTAAACCCTTATATAGTTTATAAAAATAACAGAAATATGGCCCAAGCCCACGTAGTCAGCGCTCAGCGCTGGAAATGACGTTGAGCGATAGGTTTGATTCTCAAAGTGACACTTATCTTTGGTGCCCAGGCGTGAGACAGTGGAAATTGGCGCTTAGGCGTGAAACTTTGGAAATTGGCGCTTAGCGGTCAAGAATGGCGCTCAACACTGCCTACGGTTCTTCTAAATGTTACTTTTCCTGCTCTTCTTGACTCCAACTCGTTGCACTTCAATTTCTTCATCCAATTCATCTTAATTCCTGTCAAAACAAGGGAAACCAAGCATAAAATCAATAATACCACCTTCAACTCTCTTATTCTCACAACTTAATCAAAAGCATGATTTCAAGCTAGTTTCTAAGTCATAAAGGGTGTTTTTAGTATCAAAATTAAGTGTAAAATAACGGTGTTTTCAGCCGGTATCACAACCCCAAACTTAGAACTTTGCTTGTCCTCAAGCAAATAAGATATAACTCAGTCTTCCACCAATTAATGCAATGGTTCAACTCATTCCAAAACTCCTTCTTTCAAGACAAGTAATTACTCAAATCATCTCATCAAACAGAATTCAGTCAAGATGCACACATGCCTTGATTTAAAATAACTCATCATGGTGTTCACATAGTCAAATAATATCAAACAAATGTTATTCTCATGAATGATCAATTAACTACGCATAGATGTAATCATGTACTCATGGAATTATTCCTCACCAGATAAAGTGTTTCACTCAATCACACAGGTGTTTCTAGAGGTCACTCCTTCCCTCTATTATCCTAGTGTCACATAGAACAAAATTGCCTTTCATTTACCACAATCAAACATACTCACACACACATGTCATCACAAGGACTTTTCATGGCTTGTAACGTGATTGGGCTAAGAAGAAAAATTGGTTTTTCTAGATCACAAAATCCTTGAGTTAAGAGAGTCATTTATAAATTTATCATTCAAGCATAAAGTCTCTTTAATTGAACCAATCTCACTCATTCCCAACTTTCCCCTTTTTGCATTGAGCTTTTCTTTCTTTGCATTCTATTTTCATTTTCTTTTTCTTTTCATGCTCAACACTTAGCCTAATGCTTATCTTTCTTTTTCAGCTTTCCCAATCAACCCCAAACTATACCACACAATGATTCTCAACTTAACTCAAGGTAGAGATTTCAAAAAGGGTTTTCATATTCTATATAAGGCTCAAGGCTCAAAAAGGATAGAACACAGTGTGCTCTTTTTCATTTGGGTTAAAATCATGCATTGGCTAAGAAAGGGGTAATAAAAAATAGCCTTGATCATATGACACAAGCAAGCAAGTCATTCAATCATAGAAACTTGGGCAAAATTATTCATGCTTCCAAAAGAATAGCAATCATTCACCACAAAAACTCTGGAGTTCAAAACCTCATATATAGGATAATTCAATATTCCACTTACTCTAGATACACATCCTGCTTAGCATCATAACCACAGTCACAACATCATGCATATGTTCACATAACTTGTGAACAACCACATGTATATCAACATATAGTGCACAATCCCAACATCAATCAATATCAAAGCATCATCAAGCAATACTCATCACACGCAAATCAATATCAAACCATCACATCAGAAATAGGTCTCAAACTGAGTACATCAACCCTATTCTAAAAACGGAAGTAAATAAGTTCAACAATACAAAATAAAAGATAAGAAAAATCCTGCTTTAGTGATGATAACATCCATCAGTAGATGCTATCTCAACTCCTCATCCCATGCTGTCATTAGAGTATTCCTCCTCCTCCTCCATAGCTGGAGCTTCAGCTCCTCTAGCTCCACTGGCCTGTGCCTGATCATCTGGTCATCCCACCACAGTGTTAAACTCGTACATAGTCCACAATATAGTGGGTGTATCATATATCCCTATGATCATCTCTATAGTGGCCACCTACCCTCTGTGTAATGCCTACATCCTGGACTCCATCAGAGACATATACATGTCCCTCATTTAAAAAGGCTCTCCATCCTATTACGTCGTTTATTTTCGGCCTTTAACGACGCATTTATGAGCGACGTTATAGTTAGTGACGTAAATTTATGTCGAATAATAACGGCTGACATTAATCGAACTCTTTTACGTCAAATACAAAGGTAATTGACATAAAGTTAACGTCTATTATTTAGATCGGTGTTAATATACGTCGTACAAAATAGAGTTTGACGTCCAATATTTCAATAAATATTTATTTATAAAAAAAGCTTTTTCGTCATATGGTCGGTGGAACTGACGTAATTTGACGGCGGCGTAGAAGATGTACGACGTAACATTCACGTTGAAGTGCAAATTTGATGTTAATATTTTAATAAATATTTATTTATAATGAAAGCTTTTTCGTCATATGGTCGGGGAATTGACGTAATGTTGATGACGACGTAGAAGATATACGACGTAACATTCACGTCAAAGTGCAAATTTGACGTCAATATTTGAATAAATATTTATTTATGGAGAAAGAATTTTCGTCATATGGTCGGGGGAACTGACGTAATATTGACGGCAGCGTAGAAGATTTACGATGTAAAATTAACGTCGAAGTGCAAATTTGACGATACATATATTAACGTCGGACATTGTGTAAAAGGACGTTACATTCAGTGTTTTTTATTACATTTCGTTCGTTTTAACTCATTTAACCAAACCTGAAATACAGAAACCATTTTTCCAATTCCTAAATGCACAGAATTAATTAGTTTAAATCATGGTATCATCAATTCATCAATTGCAATCAAATAGTAAACATAAAAGATGCTAAATCTATCATCAAAACTTAGAAGAACCCACTTTTCCATTCATCTATTCACAGTAGTGATCTATTTACAGTATTCATCTATTCATAGTATTCATGTATTGTAAATAATCTATTGACGGTATAAATCTATTCACAGTTAAAAAGCTGCACGAGTAAGCAAATGCTACTATCATGAAAGGAAAAACCTAAAACTATAGTTATTTAAAATCTTTATTCAACAAATATCCTGCCCATTCCTCTATTATCGTATTTATTACTTCATTGGACAATGGAGAGGTATTGTTGAAGTGCTGCAAAATGAAGGAAGGAAAATTTACAATTATATTCATTTTAATGTCAAAAGTTTATTGAAATTTGTAAGATTTTCGAATGTAAATTTCTACCTCGGTCCAATCTCCTCTGATTTCTACTTGGATGATTGCCTTCATCCATGACATGATGCAGTAGGCACATGCCCAGGAATCATTCTTCTTATTACACTAAACATGTGAAAGAACTTAGTTAAATGTAATGGTTTAAAATTGACTACGACAATTAAAGGTTAAAGATCAACGAATTCCAACCTTAGGATATATAATATCAATTTGTTGTCCTCTGGTCCTAGTCAGAACTCTAAACAAATTTGAAACATTAGAAACATAAGTTAATAAATTAATATCATAATGAATTCGTAAGAATTAATGTAATACTCACGTTTGTATCAAGGACGTCAACTCCTGTTTCATCTTCCTATGAAGAGAACAAAACCATACAACTTGTGATTTTTTTGGAATGATCACCATGAGTTGCCAACGGCCCCTATCATGTGCCAACAACCAGTGAGTTTATTGATTAAAATTTGATAAAAGTTGACTATCTTGGGAAAATATACGCATCAATGTATGGCGCCATATATATCTCTCTCTTAGACTCGGTCATCCATGTTTGCATATATTTCTTTTTGGAATCTTATGTGTTTCCAGATGGTTGGATGGTCTGAGGTTCAAGAAAGCCATAAATTGACCCCCGAACTAATTCCACTATGACGGTGTCCATGTACCTATAAGAATAAAGTTAAGTATATTTATTAAAATGTCATAATACTAATAATATACAAATTGGAAAATAACAAATAAAAAACTGACATGCACCACAGTTGTATGCATGAAATGTTCAACATTCTATCTCCACCAATTAGCTCATATGCATCCTGGAATTCAATATACAATAGAATATCGAACTAGACGCCAAACGTTCTTAACTCCCACTGCACCGTTACCGATTGTATTTTCAACTAAGGTAATCTTGACATCAATATGGATAAAGGATTATCCTATTCTGCTTGCACACAAGCCTCAGGTTGAGTCATTGCTTATTTCTCTAGTCGGTAGACCTGCAAGTCACATATACAAAAGTTAGGAATCATTTAATTATAACTTGAAGATTTAAGATAATAAAAATAAGAATACAATATCGTTGGTATGCCAAAATATGGAACGATCAAGGCCTTAGGCCAAGCTATAAATGTGCCTAAGGCCTCCCCCACGAATTGGATTTCATCTGTCGACATTGGCACTCGAGCCTGGGGGTCTCTAACATCATCACTCCTTACTCATACGTCAGTGGGCGATAAAGGAACACCATGAATGGTCTGGCCTCCTGCAAGCTGTACTACGATTGCCACTGCGTGCGGAGGATCCTCATCAACCAAAAACTCATACTAAATATTGTAATCAGTACGATCTGCATTAGAGCATGAGTCTTTGGTGCTCGCGGGAGGAGCGGTAGGATCATCTGTAGGGGCGTCCTCCTGCTGTGGCTGTTGCTGTTGTTGTTGTAGTCTGATCGTCACAAGTTCTTGTTCGAGCGTTCTTCCATTTGCTCCCGTACTTGGATTTGCACCTTTTCTGTGATGCTACTAACCAATTCCGGAGTCACGACTTGTGTGCTTCTTGGTTTAGGGCCAAAGTAGTCCCTCAATCCAGTAACTCCTCCAACAGCACGCACACGACCTGGATGGTCTGGCCGACCTGTGGCTGCTACCAAGATGTCATTCCTAACTTCTGGCACAAATGTGCCTTGAGTCTCTTGCTCAACCAATTCATCCTACATATCATAATAGACAAAGTTACATAATTTTTTATGAACTATGGTAATTAGTTAAAATTTTCCACTTACAATTCTATGGGATATTTCCTGAGCAGACTAGGATGTAAATTGGCCATTGGACTTTGTCCGTGCAGCCTTCCACAATTCATGTCTAGCTGGTGGAGATGCTAGATCAGGTGACTCAAGACCTAACTCCTCAGCTCGACGTTTTCTCATCCTTTTCTCTAATAACGCATAACCACCACGAGAAAGTACGTGTGGTGTATCATTAAGCCTCTGCCTGTCTTGGGCGGCTATCCTTTTCACCTATGAAAAAATGGAAATTATTAAGCATAAATCAGAAATTAACATCCTGTCTTGTGTGACTAGAGTAAAATATTATAAAACATACCTGTCATTCAGGAGTAAGACTACATTCTTTAAACTGCACCCATGCCTCATCAGATATTTTATACTTTGTACAGGGAGTTTTGTCCTGTTTAGAGCCAAAGACGAATTTATGTGTCATTCTCGTCTTGAAGTCCCTCCAACATTTTAGAATTTGGGATAAAATCTTCTTCCTTATCCTCTCATAATCAGGAATAACCCAATTTTCCTTTTTAAAAAGAAAATTAATGTTATAGCATGTTCAACGAAAATAAGTCAATGATGGAAGTAAAACAGCTTAAACATACCAAAATATCCTGCCATAGTAGATTTTTCTCAACCTCTGACACATCACCCCAACGGGTAGCGAGAAAAGGGACATGAAATCTTGCCAACGTGCCCAAGTAACTCTTAAACTCTGTTGCATGTTCCCTTATAGGCACAAATGTTTTATGATCAAACTCCACCAACAATGGTTTATCATTAACCCGACGGGATGTGACACCAGGCATCCGAGTCACAGATCTACCACCTCTTCCCCTCTGACTTGATCCAGAGCTCGTCATACTTGTTTACAAAGTTAGTAAATTATAGTTAGAGCAGACAACGAAATGGTGACACTGGAGAAGACGACGAAGTTCGCTCACAACGAATGAACACATATATCATACGTTGAAGGAAAAAATAAACTATTATACATATACCATACGTCCAGAATCGAAAAACACAACACAAACACGAGCACATACATCATACGTATGAGATATTAAAGATAAAAAAAATACTTGAAATGGTGTCACTGGAGAAAATGATGAAGTTCGCTGACCACGTACGAAACACAACCTAAAGATAAACGAAAAAAAGTCGGTAAACCTTAGAAATGGGAACCAAATGACATTACAAAGACAGAAAAGATTAAAAATAAGTTTCTTTCTTTATCACAGTCGTCCACGAAGAAGAAAGTTCAAGCACAAATGGTAGAGCGAAGAAACAGTGAGACCGTGTTATGTTTTTACATTCATATTCCATGTCGAATACAAGACACACGTGACGTTATATTTAAAAACCACGTCGCAGACTAAAATAATTCGACGTTTCCAGTAAAAAGTAGGTGCCTTTTTTAATTTTTTTTCTTATAAATTGCAAAGTTTACGGCGAAGTTGAAGGGGTTTAGACTTAGTATGGGATGCTTAAAGTTTTCCCCATTCCCCTCTTTTTACTTTTTTCTTTTAAACACGAGAGCATTAAATAGAACTTCGTATTGTCTGGGAATTTGACGTTTTCTCTTAATTAGCCGCCAATATCAGAAAGTACCATACTTTTCGATCTCTTTTCTTTTCACTCCTGCCATAAAACGTCAGAGGCTGCGGGGCTGTGACGTGAGGGAATTGAAGTATGTATGGAGCATTAATGGTGTGCTTAATAGAACGTCGTATTCGGTAGGGCTTTGACGTTTTTTTCTTCTGCCAATATCAAAATGTGGCGCTCTTTTTTGGTTTAAAATCAGACATGAAATCTTTTCTTTTTAAGTCTTCCTTAATCAGTTTTTGATCAATATCATATTCGTCTCTAGTATAAAAACGTTCCTCGGGTGTCTTCATCACTTATCGATCCAGATGGGTTTGCGTTTCTTGTAACCCGGGCAACCTTCTCTTTTCTTCTTGATGATGATGATGATGAAGAAGCCATGTCTGAATAGAAATCTTGGAACGTTACTACAAAAATATCTAATTTTACGAGGGGTTTTTTTTACGTTACCGAGGGTTAAAACACCCGCTAAATTTGTTTCCTGCGGTTGTAGAAACCATTGGAAAAACCAGCGTCACAATTACCGGACCGCCGATATTAGTGGGGTTTTTCAAAAACCGTCAGTACTTGCAGGAGTTTTCACGAAACCGCTGGTACTTGTAGGGGTTTTCACAAAATCGCCGATAATTACCATAGATTTTCCAAAACCGCCGGAAGATCATTTTGTTTGAAAAAAATATAAATTTATTATATTCATATATAATTATTTTCTTTTGTATGTCTGCTTGAGATCCAGATGAACTATATACATAGATTTTTGAAATTACTCTACATTGTTAATTAATTATTAACAATTAAGTAAAGATAACAAGTTTAATTAAATTAAAACTTATATTATATTGACTATTTTTAAATAGTGAGTAAATAATGAAAATGTTAGAGTTAATTAAAAGAACTGAAATTTAAGTTATCAGGGGAATAAATTCATCAGGAATATCATCCGTGTGCAAGAGAAAATACCAATCCGGATATCAATTAAATTCAAAAGTTCAATAGAAATTAACAATTATACACATAAACCATATAAAATCTTAATTAGAGCTAGTTAGCTAAAGTTTTATATCACTAGCAACATTTCTTAATTGCCCTTTCATTTCAGCATTCCTAGGAGAGAAAGAGAGTCACCTTCTACAAGAGCGTCGACAACTTCTGTTGTGACGTTCAGAGCTCGCAAAAGAATTGATAAATTCTGTGCTTTCCTAAGATCAATAAGCTTAATATATTGCACTGAATTTTCTAAGGATGAATCTCTTTTGCGATCATTCTTGTTCTGGTTGGCGCAGCCAAATAAAGACTCCATTTCCTCATTGATCCTGAGAAGTTATTGCAAAGATAAATCAGTGAAAGCAATTTTTCTGGTATATATGTTCTACTTTGTTCATTCAAATTATACTTTTATCTTTGACAAGAGTAATGATCTTACACGAATGATCCTAAACTGATCTCATGCCACACCATTGTTAATCTTTAAATACCAGTCCTCAAGTTAATCTTTGAAACTGGTTTCTTTAACAATGCTTCCGCAACTTGGACAAGGCCATTTAAAGTATCATCCTACAAAATTTGAATATAAAGAATTCAACTCATGAGTTTTCATTTGCAATGACGAGAATCATTGTAGATGTTTATATATGACGAAAATCATTTGAAATTAACACAGGTTACTTACCTTTTGCAATTCTTCAAGAACATAAATACTTAAAATCCAATTAAGAATAACATTACAAATAGTGCATTAATCAAATGGAAGGGTTAAAAGAAACTAAACAAGAAAAGCAAAAAAATAGGGAATGCAGATCATAAACTTACTTTTTGATGTCCTCAAGAATTGCTTTTGCACCTCTAGACATCTGCAGAAGAAAATCCATACACCAAGTAACCACATGATACATTAAAAACATGCCAAATGTTGTCCAATATGGCTGTTAGGATAAAAGACATTATGATCTTGCTGCTGGGAATATATTCTCACTGTCAGAAAGTTAATCTCAGTAGTATACATGTATTTGTTACACATAAATTTAACAACTTAAACTGAAAGATACAAGAAAAATGCTCTGATCTGATGAGAAATTATTTTTTAATAATATAATATTACATCCAAATGATAATAACTAACATAAATAAAATTTCAAAATATAATGAATCATTTAAAACAACAGAGTTGTCAAAATAATATATGAGAAGTTTAACTAAGTAATAATTTATGGAAATCTTGAAATGATATGTCATAATATACTTTGATTCCAGATAAGATAAAAATGCTAATCTCGAAAAAGTTAAAAAAGTGACTGTAGAATTGTTCCCGAAAAAGTTTTACCATTTCCACATATATCTAAAAACAATACAACATTTAAAAAGACATGATGGTATAAGTAAACTAAAACATTAGTTTACACAAAAATTAAAAGTTAAATATTAGAGAACTTAATAGAAAATAACTCCAACAAATTAGCTTCCGTGTAAGCAAATTTTACCTTTAAGCTTATGAAAATGTTTTTTATAAGTAGACTAATTGTGAATTGCTAAAGAGGTCTTTTACTAGTCCAAGACCATCCCATATTCGTAGTCTTGATGAATTCCTGATACATGTAGTTGAATTTTTCCAATATATAAGAAAAAGTTAATAACATTGTCATGTGAAGATTAGTTCCAACCATAGTAGTCGTAGACTATGGCTATTTGAAGTACCTAACATTTCTTCCTAGTGTTAAGGTGGTCTACAATTCAATATAAGGAGCTATTATACAAGACATTCACAATATCAGTAAGGAAAAGGACCAAGTACACATACCATGGAGCCAATAATATCCACTTGATATTTCCTCAGCTTTACTGACAAAATCTGGCATTGATTCTTGGAATGATGAACTTGAAGAGAAGGAGCGAAAATGATGACGAGGTGCATCATTATCATCACAATCATCATCATCTATATAGTTGAATGTGTGGAAGGCATCTGAACAGCTAGTTTGCCTCTTCTGAGGTAGCAGAGCAGATATCTCTCTATCAATCATATTTGCAATCTCAAAAGGTTCCCAATCAGAAATCTCCAACTCTTTCACCATCTCAGTTGCAACATCAATAGGGGTGTCATTGAAAATGTCAAAGGGAAAGAATACATTCCTAACAGAACCTGCAGAAACAGGCAGCAAAAAAATTATTGTTACTTTAATATGATTATGTTTACTTATAAAGTTTAGCTAATAAAAGACTGAAATTCATTAACAAAACATATGTAATTCAGAGTCTTAAGTAACATTAAGAGAGCTTTACTTAAAATCAACAAACTGGATATTGAATTGAGAAAAAGATTACGAACCATTCTTATCAGAAATTTGTACTTTGAGAAAGATAGTATCATCTTCAGGATTCAGTTTTCCTATCACTTTCATTCCAGTCCTCGGAAGATCATCATTTAATTGTAGTTTCTCCATCTCAGTGGCATTTAAAAATGGCTTCTGTATTGCAAATTTTGTGTTGATGATGGATCATCAGATGCAAGAAACGGGTCAAGCAACAATTCTTTTGCCGAAGGCCTCTTTTCTGCAGCTAGCAAGCATTTTCCAATAAACCTTTGTGCTTCCATGTCTTCAATATGAAAAAACGCCATTGGTAGTTTTTCCTGAAATATGAAATATTCTTTCTAAATAAAACAACCAGCTATACATATCTCTAGAAACTTAGACCAGAATTCAAAGTTACCGATGTCACTTTCTTGTAGATTTGGGCTGGATTAGAACATTCACTATATGGATATTCCGATGTAAGCATTTCCAACACACACATGCCAAATGAGTACACGTCAGCAAGTTCATTGTATTCTTCCTCGTACAACTATAGTGCCATGAACTCAGGGGTACCTAGCATAAAAGGGGAAGATTTTAATTGAGAATGACAAATAATCGTATCTGCTCTATGTGAAACAGTCATTGGAGAAAAGGTGAATACCAATTTTTACTTGTCCAAGATGACCATTAACAAATATGTTATCACATTTAAGATCCCTGTGGATAACTGGTGGATCATGGCCATGTAGATAAACAAGACCTTGTAAGATTTGCTGAGCCCAATTCTTTATAGCTTGTATGCTGACACGTTCATATTTCTTCACTCGTAAATTACACACACGGATCAAGACAAACACTCAAAACAAATGAATCGAAACAAATTTACAACACAGAAAAATAAAGAAAAACACTTAGCTCAAGCGGACACGCCTAACCTAGGCTCTGATACCACATGATAACCCCTGGTCATGACAGATTGGTGAGAAAGCATGAATGAGGAAGCCACAGAAGAAGGGGAAACAAACTATGAACCTTAGGTTCGAAGGATTGGTGGAAGAGAAAAATTTAATCGGTGGAAAAGATGAATTAGACAGTACAAATGAAGAAATCGAAGTAACGAAAATAGAGAAGAAGGATTTTAGACGATACAAACCTCTGGATGAAGAGAAACGAAGACGAATCGGTAGAAAATGGTAGAAAACCCTAAATATTGAACTTAGGGTGGATTTGAGCAAATTTAATCGGTGAGAAAGTGAGACACAAGGAGGCGACCGCCTCCTTGGCGGCGACAATATTTTGCTCCTCCCAGCACCGGAACCAGTTCCCCACGACGCACTCTATGAAGGCGCTCTCGGCATGCTTAAGGTGGTCTGAGAGGGTAGCGACGATGTGGCGGAGGCGAGACTCGATCTGGTCCATGTACGCGGTGAGGGAGTCAAAGGAGGGGAGGATCGGACGAGGTTGGTGAAGAGGAAGGGGTGGAGCGGTCTCAAAACCTATAAATTTGATATTAAATCACACCTTTGTAGCTTAAAATAAACTTAGAATCAAGTAAAATTCTTAAGTTGTCACATGAGAGTCAAAAGTTGTTTCTAAAGATATTATGTTTGTTTTGCATTGTTTTGCAGGATTTTTGATGAAAATTGAAAATGGCAATGAAGTAAGAAGGTCATAGACTCAAGAATGAAGGAGAAAAAGGAAGAAAAGAAGATTCAGTGAATCGCTCAGCGGTAAATTCCACCTCTGAGCGTCATAGTTCGAGGAAAAGTACTGTTTGGGGCCTAAGCGGTGACGCTGAGCATTCAGAGCGACAAGAGGCAAACCGCTCAGTGGTCATTTTAGGCGCCTGGACGGTGGCAGGTGTTGAGGCAAACCGCTGAGCGGCCAATTTTGGCGCCTGGGTGGTTGTCTGTTTTTATATTTTGGATTTTTAGATCTTTCTGTTATCTTTTTGGCTTATATATAGCCCTAGTGCGAATCCAAATGTAATTCTTTTGGCAGAGATCAACGTCCACAACAGATTTACACCTTTAGAGGAGATTTCTTGGATGCTTAGGCTCCACTTTATCACATCTAGGGTTTGTTTTTCCATTCTTCCATTATATTTCATCTAGTTTCACCATGACTATGGTGAACTAAACCCTTTGTTGTTGGGGAACAATGTAATATTTTGAAACTCTCATATATTCAAATTCTTGTTTACTTTATATGCTTGCATATGCTTGATTTATCAATTGTTGGGTTCTTTACCTGTATTTAATGCTTTTACCGTTTAACTCATTCGGTAGATGTTGTTTGTCTTTATTGATACGGGGACGTAAGTAATGTCATGAACTGGGGAGAATTCCTTGATTATGTTAATACCGCCTAGGGATAGGGGTAGGACGATCAATTGTATTTTGCTTCCTCTTATCATGCATTACTAATTACTAGAGGAGGCTAGGGATAGCAAGTCGGTAATTAGTAATAAGCTCTTTTCACTAAGGGATTGGGTTAAGGGTAGACCAAGAAAGTTTGCATGGCAATATGATAAATAAGCAAAGTAAATAAGAAGAGTAGATATATGAGGGTGGATAAGATGAAATTGTAAACCCCAACAACCTCATTCATTCATAGTTTCTCTTAGTCAATTGAATTCCTGCATTTGCATATTTAATTATGTTTTGAATTCAAACAATTTAAACTAATTTTCTTTTACTCAAGTCGTAAACAATTTGTTTACACAAAAGATGAGGCCTTAAGAGTCCTCTAGGAAGAACGATATTGGGATTACCGATTTTTATTACTTGATACGATCTGGTACACTTTCCAGGGTCTTAACAAGTTTTTGGCGCCATTGCCGGGGACTCTTGGTTTAACTTTTCGAGTACTGTAAATTGATTAAATTTGACTTGATTTTATGTTTGTTTTTATTTTTGTTCTAATAAATGTTTTTTAGGGTTTTGTGCCTAAAGTTTGCAGGATGTAGTACAGACAAGAATTTGATTATATGGGTACTCAATTCTACCAAAATAATTTCATCCACTGGTGGGGACCTCACTCAGACATGGATCAAAACCAATTTGGGCAAGCTGCTGAGCAACAAATCACTCCACTCAAGGAGAACATAAATTCTGATGACGAATTTCTTCAGCGGATCACAGGTATGAATATGTCATTCATCAGAAGTATTGAGGAGATGTGCCAACGTGAGGAGTTACGAGAACGTAAAAGACAACAATATCGTCCTTCACTAGAAGAAGTAGAACGTCAAAGGCAACAATATTCTCCTACACTTGAAGAAAGAGAGAAGGAAGCTGAACAACGTCTTTGGCAGAAACAATCGTCTGTGCCAAGAAAAACATTGTGGGAAGCTGAACAACGTTTACAAAAACAAATCTCTATACCAAGAGAAACATTGGGGGAAGTCGAACAACGTCTTTGGCAGCAACAAACATCTTTGCCAAGAGAAACGTTGGTAGAAGCTGAACAACATTTATGGCAAAACCAACTCTCTTGCATAATGAAGTCTCTGGATCTTAGGGGTAATACTGAAGTTAACCCTAGGAAGGAATGCCAAGCTACTATCTCTGAAAGTGATAAGGTTGTTGATGAGAAGAAAATAAAGATAGAGGAGGAAAAGATAGAGAGAGTTGTAGAGGGAGAAGAAACAGAAAGGTTGAGTGAAGGAGAGAAAGATGAGGACAAAGAAAAAGCAGTGGTTGAGAAAAAAGAAAAAAAGAAAAAATATGGGAAAATAAAGAAGAAAATAAGAAAAGAGAAAAAGAGAAAGTTGATGGGAAAGATTGGGAAAAAGAGGAAGAGAGGAAAGAAGAAAAGATCATATGAAAAACATCTTCCTCATTCAAAAAAATATCATAGGAAGGAAAAGAAAGTCAAGTGCTTTATGGAGATCTTCAAGAAATTGGAGATTAAAGTTCCTATGGTTGAAACATGGAAACATGTGCTTGGTGTTTTGAACTTTTTGAAAAAATTCACCAAGAAGAAGAAAAAGAAAATAATATCAAGCAAGGGGAGTATCTTTTTGTTTTTATCTTTCCGTTTTTATTCTTCTGTTTTTATTTTCTGTTTTTATTTTTCTGTTTTTATTTTTCTGTTTTTATTTTTTTGTTTTTTTTTTCTGTTTTTATTTTTTTGTTTTTATTTTTCTATCTTTATAAAAAAAATGAAAATTAAAATAAAATAATCTTTTACTAAGAAATGCTAAGAAGGTTTGGGTCAGGCTTATGACGTTAAACAAGTGCTACCTGGGAGGCAACCCAATTGATTGATTTGTTTCCTTTGCATGTTCAAATTCTGTTCTAGTTGCATTTAGGGTTTAATTGTTGCATAAGAGATTGGGAATTGCATTAAACTTGAAATTTGAAAGTTGAAATTGAGGGTTATAGAGTCAAAGATATTTGAAGCAAAGCAAAATGGGGAAGAAACCAAATCGCCTACCGTTGGGCGGTGGCGACGCTGAGAGGTCAAAGTGTTTTTTTTTTAAGTTGGTATTTGTTTCCTTGGCCCATTGCATGAATTTTATACCCCTTATGGCTCGCCCAAATGTTTACTTTAAGATCCCCAACATCTCTTTCACTTTCAAACAGTCTTCCAAAGTTTTCCCATCACTTCTCCTATCATCCTCTCTCTTGAAAACCCAATTTTTATTAATGTTTCCATCCAAGTTTGGGGTTTTGTGAGAGCACATTTATTTGGGGTTGATTCCTCCACATTCATTGGAAGAAGTTTTGTGTTTTACTAACGCTTAATGAGATTTCTTTGTGGTTTTGTGAATTGTACTTGATGCAGGGATGACCTCCTCATCAGGAAAAAGTATCAAGACTGTGGGGAACAAGAGGAAGGAATCAAAGTTGGAGCAGCTGAAGCTCCATCTATGAAGGAAGATTTTGAGGATGATGATTTTGAAAAAAGAGATGAGATAGCATTTACTGATGAATTCTATCTACACTTGAACAAGATTTTCTATCTTTTGTTTTTGAACTTATTTGTTTTTGTTAAGTAGTGTAGGATTGATGAACTTGGCTTGTACACTACTTCTGATGATGGTTTGACATATAAATTGCATGATGAGTTATTTGATGATGATTGAATGTGGATGATGGTTGAGATTGTTTTGCATGTTGATATCCAGGTGAAGGGTTCACTAACTGTGTGGACATATGTGTAGTAATTTATGATTGTGATTGTGATGCTAAGCAGGATAAATGAATGATGTGTGAGAAAGCATGTTGTGTGAGGTCTTGAGTTCCAGAGTTTTCACTGATATATGTACTGTTCACAGGGAATCATGAATGATATTGCCTTAGTCTTGATAATTGATTGATTTGCATGCTTATGTTATATGATCAAGGCCATGTTTGGAAGCCCTTATTTAGCCAAATTTTCACCCAAAAAGTTTAAAATTTTATACCCCTTTTGAACCTTGGCCTTAAACAGGATGAAAACCCTTGATTTGAAATTATTTATCTTGAGTTGGGTTGAGAATAATCATATGTGATGAAAAGGTTCAAGTTTGGGGTTGTATGGGGAAAATTGAAAGGCAAAAGAAAAGCATTGAGCTCAAGTATTGAAAAGAAAAAACAAATATGAAAGATGAGCTCAATGTAAAATTAATGAAAAGGGAAGAAGTTGGGAATTAGTGAAATTGGTGACAAAGAGAGAGTTTAAACTTGAACCTTTTGAATGATGAAATAGCTCTCTTAATTCAAGGATTTTGCAATCCAAAAAAACCAAATTTTCTTGATAGCCGAACCTCATTACAAGCCTTGGAAAAGTCCTTGTGATGGTATTTGCATGTAAGGATTTTGATTGTTTTAGATAAATGGCAATATTGTTCTATGTGACATGTGAATAGTAAAGAGTGGAGTGGGTCCTTAAACACTTGAGTGATTGAGTGAAACACTTGCTTGGTAAGAATTGTTGAAATCCATGTTTACATCTATGTTTACGTTCATGAATAAAACATCTGTTGGGAAATATTAAAGTAGGTGAACTAGATTGGATTGAAAGCATGCTTGCATTTTGGTAGGATTCCATTGAAAATCTGAATTGGAAAATAACTTGTCACGAAGAAAAGGATTTTGAAAAGTGTAGAACTATTTGATGAAAAATTGGAAGGCCAAGTTTTGTTTTGTTTTGCTTGAGGAAAAGCAATGTTTTAAGTTTGGGGTTGTCATAACGGTCTCAAAACCGTTATTTTCATGCATAAATTTGATATTAAATCACACCCTTTGTAGCTTAAAATGAGCTTAAAATCAAGTAAAACTCTTAAGTTATGTCACATGAGAGTCAAAATTTGTTTCTAGAGATATTATGCTTGTTTTGCATTGTTTTCCAGGGTTTTTGATGAAAATTGAATATGGCAATGAAGTAGGAAGGTCATAGACTCAAGAATGAAGGAGAAAAAGGAAGAAAAGAAGAGTTTGTGTTCGAGGAAAAGTATTGTCTGGCGCCCAGGCGGTGACGCTGAGCGTCCAGAGCCACAAGAGGCAAACCGCTCAGCGGTCACTTTAGGCGCCTGGGCGGTGGCATGTGTTGAGGCAAACCGCTGAGCGGCCAATTTTGGCGCCTGGGCGGTTGTCTGTTTTTATATTTTGGATTTTTAGATCTTTCTGTTATCTGTTTGACTTATATATAGCCCTAGTGCGAATCCAAATGTAATTCCTTTGGCAGAGAACAACGTCCACAACAACTTTACACCTTTGGAGGAGATTTCTTGGATGCTTAGGCTCCACTTTATCAAATCTAGGGTTTGCTTTTCCATTCTTCCATTATATTTCATCTAGTTTCACCATGACTATGGTGAACTAAACCCTTTGTTTTTGGGGAACAATGTAATCTTTTGAAACTCTCATATATTCAAATTCTTGTTTACTTTATATGCTTGCATATGCTTGATTTATCAATTGTTAGGTTCTTTACCTTTATTTAATGCTTTTACCGTTTAACTCATTCGGTAGATATTGTTTATCTTTATTGATACGGGGACGTATAGTAATGTCATGAACTGGGGAGAATTCCTTGATTATGTTAATATTGCCTAGGGATAGGGGTAGGACGATCAATTGTATTTTGCTTCCGCTTATCATGCATTATTAATTACTAGAGGAGGCTAGGGATAGCAAGTCGGTAATTAGTAATAGGCTCTTTTCACCAAGGGATTGGGTTAAGGGTAGACCAAGAAAGTTTCCATGGAAATATGATAAATAAGCAAAGAAAATAAGAAGAGTAGATATATGAGGGTGGATAAGATGAAATTGTAAACCCCAACAACCTCATTCATTCATAGTTTCTCTTAGTCAATTGAATTCCTGCATTTGCATATTTAATTATGTTTTACATTCAAACCATTTAAACTAATTTTCTTTTACTCAAGTCTTAAACAATTTGTTTACACGAAAGATGAGGCCTTAAGAGTCCTCTAGGAAGAACGATATTGGGATTACCGATTTTTATTACTTTATACGATCTGGTACACTTGCCAGGGTCTTAACATGGAGGTTGGCAAGCTAAAGGAGAAGTTTTTCGAGGGAGTTGCGCCAGTCCTGGGAGAGGAGTTGGGTGTGTGGCGGCGACGTGTAGGGTTGATTACTTCCAACATTTGTAGGGAAAAATATTTGAAAAAAAAAATCTATTAAATGTTAGTGAAGGTTAAAACTGCCGAAATTTTTCAGGGTTATAAAAATCGCAGATAAAAAAGTTCCAGTAAAATCAATTATTTTTGTAGTGCGTCTTTCACAATGTAAAGTCTTTAACTCCTCAACTTAAAAACTATACGTCGAATTCTACTGGGCTTCGACGTATTAATTGAGAGTTTCCTAAAACACATGTGATTAAACTTGTTCTTCTTCAGCCTCCCGCCCTTTGTTTCCTTTTTTCCTTTAAGCCTCCGATAACCTCCCATTACCATTTTATTTTAAGATATGATTTACATATTTTTTTAAAAATTTATTTTATAAAATATTAGTATAAATTTATCGTAAAATATAATAATGATTTGTGGGTCAAATTTAAAGAGAATGAAACTTAATTTCTTTAAAATATTATTATAATTTCAAAAAGAAAATAATAATAATAATAATTAATGAGAATTAAGTTTGTACATCAGAATAATTAAAATCATAATAAATATTATTATATTAAGAAAAGTCATGTGAAATTAATGTTCTTTTAACATAGTGTACACCGTAAATGAATTTTTTTTATTAGATTCAACGACATTCTCATACCTTATATTTCTTTCCTCTCCTTTAAAAGTTTTATGATTAAGTTAGGTATTATAAAACATTAATCAAGTCTTCAATTTTTAAATTTTAGGATATAAATATGTATGATTATTCTAAAAGACCTTAATTGATTTTAAAAAAATAATACTTTAAATTTCAGACTGGTTGACCCAAACTGAATGTCAACCAAATGTTGTCGTTTTGTGATTGGTCCATTTTGGTGTTTATGATTATTATGATTGATTATGGTAGTGATTTTGGACCAATACAGAATGACACGTAGATGGTGTAAAAATGTTGTCAAAACATATATTGTCAAAGTATCATTATCCTAAAAATTAAAACAAAATCTTAGACCTTTTTCTTGGTAACATTCATATAAATTACTTTGAAAAATTTAATAGTTATAGAATGGAATTAGTAGAAAAGATTAAGCTTCAAAACATACTATGATTAAAATTATGAAAATAAAAATCCCTCGCTTGCATTATTTTCTTGCTTTATAGGATTTTAACAAACATGTATGAATATTATATTAAAATATTAAAATAAGTTAATTATTAATTAAAATTTAAATAAAAAAATTAAAAAAAATATGTTAAAATTGAAAAACCGTTTAACATTTTTTTAAATTTTGATTTTAAATTAAAATTAATAAATAACTAATTTATTTTATTATTTTAATATGATTTAATATTTTATAATATTATATTAAATAACATTTCATATTATTGTTATTATTTTATTATTAATTTTATTTTTATTACTTTTATTATTAATTTAATAATTATTATAGAAATAATAAAATTTATTAAATTTCATCAAAATAAACTAAACAATCTAAGATTATAAAAAAATATAACTATGAATTCGGCTTCCCAGAAATCGAATTCTAACCTAAGATTAGAAAAAAATGAAGAAAATATTACTTAGAATTCGGTTTCCCGCAAACCGAATTCTCACCTTGAAAGATAAGTGTGCTACCTAGGTAAATATAAGGCACAGTATGCTATATACACAATATTAAATGTTTTTTTGTGCAAAAATCTCTGAATTAAACGACAATTATAACTTTTTCTCTGAATGACGTTTGAACGTCGTTTTCGGTTGGGATTCGAAGTTCATACACGTTGGCGGTTACTAAGCATAATTACACTTTGTAAGTGAATCAAACGAGATCTATTACTTTTCCTCTGAATGATGTTTGGACGTCGAATTCCGCAGCGCTTCGACGTTCTTACAAGATGGTGGCGTATGACAGTTACTAAGAATAATCGCACGATGTATGTCATCGGTTCATCTATAAATATAGCTTGCATTTCACGTATTCCCTTACCTCCTGTTTCCATATTAAACATATTAGGATTCATAGATTTTATTTTGTTTGCATTTTCTTTTCATTAGATTTCTAAGCATCTCTGTTCTTCATATTGCAATTTGATAACTTTAACTTGGAAGTGGTTCATTCATCGTCATTTCGTATGAAGGAGCCCTTTCCAGTTCAAGTTAACAAAATGTTTTTATTTATAGTACAGAAATGGTTAAGATATCTTACGGAAAGGAAAGTGCTTACGAAAAAGAAATATGGTTCACAGTATGTTTAGTGCTGAAACAATTTTAAGCTCTAAAATAATTATCTACAAAAGTTGTTTAACTTTATCATTTAACAATGTATGATTCCTTTTTTAAATTGTCCATAAATGGTATTCCTCCGTTAGATTTCAAAGCTACTGATTTCTAAGAGAGGATACAACTTACGGACAATTTAAATTTGGAATCTTTTTACACTGTTGACGTCGAACTTTGAGTACACTCGATGCAAAAATAAATTTTATTTAATTATTAAAAGATATGTGAAATTAATAAAGTATGCTGGCGGGACTTTAACGTTAAAGGAATTGAAGTATGCTGAGCATTAATGGTGTGTTGTGGTCGCAATAATATAACGTCGTATTTGATAGGTCTTCGACGTTTTATTTTCTTCTTCCTTAATTGATTCAAGTTAGCATTGTCCTGAAATTTGCACTTTTAACCAGTGATCAGTTTTTTATCAATATCATAACTGCATAATCTTCTCTTCTCAACTGGATTTAGAGTTAGTCCACATACAATGCAATCATCATTCATAATTCAAAGATCATTTTTTTCTAAAATAAATCTTTATTGCTTTTCTAAATAAAACCGAAGGAAATGGAAAAACCACGGGGACTTAATAGCCATGATTACAAAATTTAAAAAAAAAACATAGAAAAGTAGTCCCCATTATTATCAAGAAGATTCCATTGAATCTTCATCGTCAGAATCTTCGTATGATCTTCATCGCGAGTAGGTGGACTTCCGAGAGATTGCTCATCAGTGGAGAACCATCCATTCTCAGTCCTTTTCATCCCAATAGATGACAGACTTGGTACACCAATTTCTTGTGACCTTTTGCACACAATTCTTTCTTCTTCAGATACATCTACTCCTTGGAGTTCCAACACCTTGCTGATAAATACTCGATATGGCAATTTGTGTGCATAATCATCTCATGCAGCGATCATGTGGTCTTTTAGAACCGTAACCCAGTTGGTTGGGATTCTAGTCTTGATAGCATTCAACAAAAATACATCTTTTGTTGACATTCTGTCCTCATTCAATCTTCCAGGAAGCAGTAGCCAAGTCAGGACATAATCAATAATTTTCTCCTCCTTGTTTAAGCCATCATGTAGGTATTACTTATCCACCCTCTACCTTCCTGGATATCTTAAGCAGTTTACATATATAGCTCTCTTTGTTAGCCACATGTTTGACTCAGAATCACGGATATGAGAAGCCAAACCTTCAGCTTTCAGACTACCAAGATTTGACCAAACATTATCGAGTGAATGACCCCATTTACAACCCTCAGGTTTGTGTAGAAAACCTCTACCAAATCTAGATAGCAATTTCCTTTTGTCTAGACAAAATCAGTAAGCCCTTGATATGAAATCCATTCTTGAAAAAGGAAACCTTCTTTCTTGAACAATTGGAGGTCGAGATACCTGTGAGGAACTATAGTTTTTAAATGGCTCTAGTATAAAAACTTTACTCGGATCTCTTCATCACTTATCCATCCAGATGGGTTTGCGTTTCTTATTACCCGAGCAACCTTCTTTTTTCTTCTTGATGATGATGAAGAAGCCATGTCTGAATACAATTTTCGGAACGTCTTTCTCAACTTCTCTGGTTTAAACGATATGTCAAATTCTACTGGGCTTTGACCTATAAATTGACATAAAATACATGTTATACGTCGAATATTTTTGACATTCGACATTTTCTTGTTCAGCCTCCCACCCTTATATTTCCTTTTTTTTCATTTAAACCGCCCATAACCTCCCTTTATCCCCGCCCTTTTGTTTCCTTTTTTCATTTAAATCGCCCATAACCTTTCGTTACCATTTTAAGGTAATATTTACATATTTTTAAAATTTTATTTTCTGAATTTGTGTAAATTTATCTTGTAATATTTACATATTAGAAAATATAAAAAAGATTTGTCATTGAAATTTAAAGAGAATAAAAATTTATTTCTTTAAAATATTATTTAAATTTCATATTAATAATAACAACAATAACAATAATTTATGAGAATTCAGTTTTAGTTATAATAATTAAAATCATAATAAATATTATTATATGATTAAAAGTTATGTGAAATGAATGTTTTTTTAAATCTGAACTAAAAGATAAGTATGATCATATTAAAAGACTTTAATTGATTTTAAGAAAATAATACTTTAAATTTCAATAACGATTAAGTTGAGTGATAAATTGAAGGTGAAGATAGATTATTTTTTACAAAAATTGAGAGTTAGTAGAAAAGATTGAGACAAGTTAACAACTGAGATGCATCACACCAAAAGACAAAGATCGAGAAGAGACAATGTGTATCTAGAGCTGTTAGGTTTTATCGATGTACAAGTCTCGTCCTAAGTTAAAGGTCAAGACAGATCTATCTCGGCCAAAAATTAAGACAAAATGAGTTGGGTCAAAGATTAAGGCAGGTTAAGTTTGATTAATGATCGAGACTGGTTGACCCTATAAATGAATGTTGGGATGGGTGATTGAGACTAAAGGTCGAGACAGACTAACATCAGTATAAGTTGAAGGTCGATCGAATGTCATTGGACTTTCTTTTATGGTTTCTTAGGTGCCTTAAACATTTATACTTATATGTAGGGCACCAAATACAGATGTAGCCACTTTGGAAGTTATAATATGCATTTGCATTTTGGTTATTGGTTTAGAATTATTCTTATAAAGATGTACATCTTTTTTGCGATTCTTCCGGTACTTATCAACATGCTAGATTATGGCGTCTCCATCTCTTTCTTATCAACCTCCAATCGAAGCAAATAGTCGAGACGGTCAGGCCAGGTTATGATTGTACAACCTACAATTTTATTAAGGACCATGATATGTTAACTTTTTGACAATATACAATGTATCACTATTTTATTGATTTGTATATTTGAAATGGACCAATTGAAACGAAGATAAAAAGTCAAATATAAAAAGTCCACAACGAAGATAAAAATTGAAATGAACTCTTAAAACAAAAATTTGATCACATTCAAATAAATTACTTTGAAAAATTTAAAAGTTATAATAAGGTATTAATATAAATAAAATACTATGATTAAAATTATTAGAAAAACAAATTTGAACTCTCTCATGCATTATTTCTATGCTTTTTAATATTTTAACAAACGTGTGATCAATAATTAGCCACGTTGTCACCATAAATCATCATTAAAAGCTCATTTGAATTTCTTAATTTATAACGCTTTGAATCGATTCTTTATTATTTAGAATCAATTATATTAACTAAGCAAAATTTAAAGTGGAATTATATAAATACAGAGGGGCACATCAAACTTTTTAACTTCCATCCCTCCAAATCTCACCTCGATAATTGAAAAGTACACCATTTCTTGGGTGCGGGTACTCAATTTCTTATTGTATGAATCAAACAAAATATATTAATTTTTCTATGATTGATGTATGAACGTCAAACTCGGCAGGGCTCGACGTCCATACGAGATGGTGTTAGTCAGTTACTAAGCATTATTGCACGATGTACGTCCTATACCTTAGAGGATTTCAAAATGAAATCCAATTTACAAATTACAACATCGAAAATGAAGACTGAAGATGATGAAATACATTATAACCAAAAACAGGAAGTAAAAAAAAATTAAAACAATCAAAATAATGGAGAATGTTTTTGAAATTCATAAATGTAAACATTTTCCTATGGTTTTCTGCCATGCCATCATGGACAACAAAGAAATTACTTCATCTAGAGGAGGAATTGATGGAAAACCAAAGGAAAAAGTTAACATGAATTTGGTTGTGGAAGTTATGTAGGATAGGTTTTCAAAGGGTTTACTTAAAATTCATAAGTGTTAACATTTTCCTCTGTTTTTCCACCATGCCTTCATCGTTAACAAAGACATGTCTTCGTTTAGTGAAGGAATGATGGCAAAACAAAAGAAAAAAGTTAACATGAATTTGGTCAGGGAAAGTTTTCGAATGGTACAACTTGAGATGAAATCCAAATCTGTTAACCAATTCTTCGGTTACTCCCTTTTATTTAATTTTTCTTTTAATCCGATATTAGACGATGAATGATATATTTGCAATAGAACGTCACAACATTTGGCAGCGTTGACGTGACGGGCATATGAGTGCTTGGGGTACCATTAATGGTGTGGTTTTAGCAGAGCACCAATATTACGTCGAATTCTACATGTCTTTGACGTTTTCTTCTTCATCTAGAAGCCAAAGGTCGCTCTAATTTTTTTTTATTTTTCCTTTTTTATTTTCAACCCGAACTTTAACGTCAAAACACCTAGTTCTTCGACGTATTTTTTGTCAGCAAGGAGGCCATATCAATAGCAAGAAGGTCATATCAGTATCCAAAGAGATTTTTTACTTTTTCTCTGAATGATGTTTGAACATCGAATTTGGAAAATATTTGACGTTCATACTAGATGTAGATTGTGAAAATTAATTGTGTGCCTTTTCCAATGCACCAATATTACGTCGAATTATATTGGACTTCGAGGTTTCAACTTTATCAAGTTACCGATGGTCGCTCCAACCTTTTTATATTTTACTTTTTTTTTCTTTTAAACTCTCACTTTAACATCAAGGATCTTATATCTTCGACGTATTTTTCGTCTACAAGGAGGTCATATCAGTATCCAAAGAGATTTTTTACTTTGTCTCTGAATGATGTTTCAACGTCAAACTTTGGTATAATTACTCGATGTACTGCTTTTTTCATGATGAAATGTTATGCACGACAATTGTGTGGAAGTTTGACGGCATCGTTTCATCTATAAATATACATGTGCTTTTCTTATTATTCCATTCGTTCTGTTTACGTATTGAACATATTAGGATTGATGTTTTTTATCTCCTGGGCACTTTTCTTTCTCTAGATTTCGAAACATGTCTGTTCTTTAAATTGAATTTTTCTCGGTTGAATGTCAAAGTGCCTCATTCATGTCTCAGTTCATATGAAGGTGACCCTTTGACATTCAACTGAACAAAATGCTTTTTATATAGTACAGAAATGATTAAGTTATCTTACTAAAAGAGAAGTGCCAAGGAAAAGGAAATATGGTTCACAATATGTTTAATGCTGAAAAAATTTTGAGAACTAAAATCAATTTATAAAAAACGTTGTTGAACTTCGTCATTTTGCAATGTATGATTCTCTTTCTAAATTGTTTTGGAGTTGTTTTTTACCGTTATATTTTAGAGCTATCTGATATCTTAGGGTGAAAACCAAAATAAAAAGTTAACATTATTTTCTTTAGTTTTCACTCCTTTTAAAATATCATTTATCTGTAGAGTTCGATGTAAAAAAAATTCAAGGATTTCAAAAAAACATCCATTTCAAGTAAAGAAATCAAATGACACACTTTTAAACACTAATCACTCGGCTTTATAAATAAAACACACTTTAACATTACCAAATTACAATACACAGCTTAAAAAATCTTCAACCAAGTTTCATCAACATACATATTACAATTACATTAAAAACACATATAACAAAGACCATCCCCAGTAACACCTTCAATAACTTTTCCAAATAACAACACTTTTATCTAAACGAGCTATTTTCATCTTTTCATCATCAGCTTCTTCCATCTTCCTCACACTTTGTTCCATCATCATCAAACTTCCACATGCTTGTTCATTTCTTCCACTTGTACTCATTTCTTCTCCACACGGCACATTTCCTTCTTCTATTGTTCTTCACTACACCAGTGAAAGAAGTTGCATCCAACAAAATCTTCGCCCCCACCCTGTTGAACGAAATCTTCGAGAACCCCTTCCTCCCCAAGACGAACACGAACATAAAACACTAGCAACCAACAATATTATTATTCCACGTGGATCACATTGAATTTAATGCATAATCTCAATCGAGGGTTTATTTAGAGGTATATGGAAAGGTTACAGTTTCAATAAAAGTTAAGAAATATATTTATTTAGTTTCAATATAACTTCAACATAACACATCCTATACCATTAAAACTCCACGTTCTACAGTTGAAATACTTGGAAGTTTAAATCAAAATGTCGAAGCCCCCTAAAACTCGACGTTCATTTACGGTAAATATTTAAACTAGCGCGCCATTCTTTTATTCTTTTTTTTCTTTTAAAACACAAATAGTACGTCCATATCTAAAGCCATGGACGTATTATTTGTTGGGAAAATCTCACGATACACACTCAGATATTTTCTAATATTGAGTCTTGCTATTCATTGATAATTGAAGGGCTTTAATATCAAACTAAATATTACTAGACCCAAAAGTAATAAAATAAGATTTAAACAAAATTATTACAAAACCCTAAAATTTAAGTTTATCCCAACATTATTGTGAGCCAGAAGCCAAAGAGTTACTCCCCTATTAATTCTTTTTTATTTTTTCTTTTAAACCAGCAAGATTACGTCAAATTCTTCGGGGATTGACGTATTATTTGTCTGCTAGAAGCCGAAGAGTTTCTCCCTTTTTAATTCCTTTTTCTTTTTAATCAAACAATTACTCCATTTTTAATCCAACAGTAAACGAAGAGCTATAATACTTGGACGTTTCAATTTAAATACCACCAATAGTACGTTGTAATACTTGGATGTTTCAGAAGTAATGGAAGAATCAGTTCCAAGAGATAACAAAAGACAACGCACAGAACATGAAAAATCTATAATTTTTCCAATCAAATCACTTCCCACAGACTTGGATTGATCATTACAACATGAAAGTATGTTGTAGATATTTTTTGCATGCCACAAAAGAGAATTATATGTGATAGCAAATTTCTTTAGAAAAGTTTTCGTTGATTCCATGGTCATGTAAAGAAGCAAGGGCATTTGATATTTTCATGCAAAGTTGTAAAGAGGGTGGAAATATTGAAGCTTTGTATAGAGAGGGATTAAGAGAAATAATTAGATATAAGGGAAATATTGAAAAAGGCATAAATGACCAAAAAGGGTTATCTTGAAGCAAAATATGTATATGGTTTGATCTTATTATGTTCATACGATAGTGATTTAAGAAAAGTAGGGGTTGAGTATATGCAATTTTTGAGAAATTTCAATTGTGTTGTAAGGTGTAGAAATAAGTTAGTAACTTTGTTGGTAATGTATTTAGAAAACCTCAAGGAACACAGTTGCGCAATCCAACTCCTTTATGTTCCCAGAGACAATGCAATGGTTGGAGAATGAAGAAGCTTATTTCTTGGGAAATAGTGGATACTGAAGATGATGATGATAATATTTAAAACTCGTGTGAAAATTGTAGGTGGGATGTTGAGTTAGACTATTTTTATAATCTTTTATTCTATTCTATTTAGTAATGAAATTCTATTGTAGGTGGGATGTTTTGTAATCATCTCTTGAATATTAATGAAATTCTCTTTTGGCAAACATTAGTGAATGGTGATTGAATTGTTTAAAATGATTAAATCACTTTTATGATTGCAATTGTCCATTTTAATTTTACATCATTACATTGCATGCAGCAGTATATGTTATTGTTTCTTTTTAAAACACCAATATTACGTCGAATGATAAAGCCAATTGATGAGTCGATATTTTCTTGACTGCACTTAGTTTATTGTGCTAGAATTAATCAGGGAATTGTGCTTAATTGTCCGATATTTTTCCGTTTTTCTTAATTGTGCTTAATTTGATAAGAAATTCTTATTTTAATTAATTTGAATTTTCTGAGATAATTAATTGCATTATTTATTGCAGGGAAAATTTTGGAAATACAATTTTGGACATTAGAGGAGACATCAATTCATTCAAGACTCTCAACATGGACAATTTAGAATTAGTTATATTTTAATTTAGTAGTTTAGAATTAATCAAAATTGTAATTTAGAAGTTTAGTTTCTTTTTAGACAAACTTTTGCACATTGGGCCCCTTAGTGGCAAAAATGTAATGGCCCAAATTTTGTGAGACACATGTCCTACCCTAGGGTTTCTTTTTGGTTGGACCCCACCAAATTTATTAGGACTCACGGCCCTTAGGGTGCTGGCAGCCGCACAAGAAGGAGGCACCATTCATTCTCGGCATTTTTCATTTTTTGTGCTGGAACGTTTAGCTTGTTTTTTTTGAAACATGTTTACACACTTTGAATTTGGTTGAATAAAAAGGAGCAGCCGCCACTTTTGGAATTTTTTTAGGCTTTGCTTTGAATGATAATTTTAGAGATTCTATGTTTATGCTTGAAGAATTTACACTGCTTCCAATTTAGTTTTGTTTTGATAGCATAGATGTTGTCCAGCTGGAATGGAGAACACGGAAGCTCCCAACCGCCACTTACATTGGTTCTTTTTAATTTTGAACAATTCTGGAGGTTGAACTCTTAAACCCTACATCTACACTGATTTCTGGGAAATGGAAAAAGAGGGGCACACGTTTCCTTTTGCTTGTTTGTTTACTTTGCTGATTTCATTCTTAATTTTCAAGCAGCGCATTATTTTCTTTTTTGGAAGCATGCTGATGTAGAATTGTAGAAGCTTCTTTCTTTTTCTTTTAGTTTTATTTAGATTGTTGAAATGGTGATTTTCTTTCTTATGTTTGCTGGAATGATCACAGACATGGGCTGGAATGGTGCAGCAGCTAGCTATTAGGATTTTTTTTTTATCACTTGGCAATTTTCAATTTGAGAGATACACACGCTACGGTTCTGCTGGATGAAGGTTTAGTATCATAGTTTTTGTTTTATTTGAGAAAAGGAGAAGTGGTGGGTAATTGGAATGGTGAGCACGCAACTAGCTGGACGGTGATTTCATAAGGAGAGAGGTGCACGGTTACTTGCAGCAATTAATTTATTAGTCCCATTTTCGTGATGATGTTGCAATTAATTTATTAGCCAAATGTTACTTTCCATTTCCAACCTATGTGTTTTCTTATTTATCTAGTGCATTGCAATTAGTTCATACGTTGGCATTAAATGTTTTATCTAGTGTTTTCTTTTACTTTAATATTGTGTAGTATTTTTGGTAGTAATAATTTAACTATCATATAGCTTAGGTTAGTCGGGTTGGTCATTAATAAAATTACAGTGTTTCCTTGAGATTTATTGGACTATCTTTATGTTTATTATGCTCTGCCTGCTATTCTGTGAAATCTAACTGTGTTCTTGCAACGGGTATACGCTTAGTTGCCTAATTGGTGATTGCATCTTCACTTAGTTGATCGATCTGTATAGAACACATAGGATGGAATAGGTGTATTGCGTTCGCTTAGTTCGTAATTATGATAGCATGATTGACCTTCGCTTAGTCGGTTAGCTGTGTTGGATTAGAGGTTAGAGTAGTTTATTCACGAGACTCTTGCACTTTAATTGTCATACTGCTGCTCTGATTTAACTCAATGTTTAAGTTGTTGTGTGCCTGCTATTAGGTATACGCTTAGTTGCCTCATCGGAGTTTAATCTTCGCTTAGTTGATTGGACTGCATGGTGGATGATGATTAGATTTGTGCATTGCATTCGCTTAGTTTGCAATTCTGAAGACTGAATTAGCCTTCGCTTAGTTGGGTGATTTGTGTTGGATTTGGATTAGAGTAATATGTACATGTCGTTAATCTAGGATAGGAAGCATAGTGATTGAGTTAATGACCAACCGTTTTCATTCTGTATTTGATTCCATTTTTACATTTCTGTTTCCGTGTATGTTTACATCTGTGTTTACATTTCTGTTTGCATCTGTATTTTAATTTGGTTTATCTGCATTCACAAAACCTTTCACAAACCCCCCTCACTACGTGTCTGACCTAATTCTCGAACCACATTTGGTCCTTGAGAGATGACCTAGGAGTCACTTCCTAGTACTATATTGCATTCTTTAATGCACATTAAATTTGCATGGGGTGCGACACCCATCACCAATCGACGTAATATTAAGATATGAACTTCCAACAAAGGGAAGTCGACGCATTATTTAATATTACGGCAAAGGTCTCTTCTTTTTTTTACTTTTATCTTTTTTTATTTTTACTTTTTAACCTAAAATAACACGTCGATTTTGAAAATATTCAGCGTCGTCTATTAATTGCTAGAAGGAGTTTATGAATTTTATGATTTGAAGTTGTAGGATTTTGAAAAGCCTTGAAGTTGTTACAAGTTAACACAACTGTTGTTACAAGAAATTTTATAAATTGATGTCTACTAAAATAATTACTGTTGAGAAAGGGCTTATATGGGCTTCAATAATTAAAGGCAGTCTACTTAAATGATATATGGGAAAATGTAGTTTGCTGCTAGAAACGAAGAGGTTCACGTCAATTTCTTTAGACTTCCAAAGTGTCTTTTTGGTTATATTCATTTTTTCTTTTAATGAAACAAAAAAAAAAGAATTCCTTGTGCATATGAAGTATTATTCGTTATTAGAAGGCAAAGGTCGCTCTTTTTTTCTTTTTCCTTTTTAAATTCCCATAGAACGTCAAACATTAGGGGGCTTCGACGTCAAAGGCATTTGTGTGGTTGTGAGAATTAATTTTGTGTTGTTACCAGAGTGGTTGTGAGCTTTAATATTGACTCTATAAATATAATGCTAAACTCATACAACTCCACGCTTACTTCATCGTCTTCCTCCTCGCCTTTTTTCTACGCGGCATTGCATTTCCATGTGCGTTTTATCTCTTTTGTATCTTTTAAACTTATTTTTACTCCGATTAAATTAGTCTTTGATGGATTTTCTTCCATTTGAATCGATTAAAATGAGTTTTCGTTGTGTTTTGGTGCAGTTTTGCTCGTGTCTTTTGGTAGCGTATTAGTACCTTCTCCCTTAAGTAGTTTCCTCATAAGAAAAGATTGCGTCTTTTTCATCTCCAATGGTATTTCAACCCAAACCGAACCTGGGTCCTTGCCTAGTTCTCATGTCACCGTATTCTTTTTCATTGGCGGTTTGCATGACGTCTAGGCAACGACCCAGGTTCAGTTTTGGGTTGAAATGCCATTAGAGATGCAAAAAACGCAAGCTTTTCTTATGAGGAAACTAGCAAAGGACGAAGGTGGTACCATGCTACCGAAAAACACTAGCAAAACTACACTAAAACACAACTCAGTAGACGTCGAATGCATAAAAGAATTCGACATTATATAGTTGATTTAAAGGAAAAAGAAAAAATAATAAAAAGGAACTAAATAATAAAACGTCGTAGGTAGTATAAAATGACGTTATATGGGTTGATTTAAAAGAAAAATAAAAGAATAACTACTAGCTGAAGGAGATAACAGAAAACACAGAAAAAAAAATTAAAAGATGGAGTTCATAGGAGAAATTTTATGAATGGATGTCTACTTAAAATAATTATTGTTGACGTCAAAGCCAGTTTAAATTGACATTTTAATAGTTGATTTAAAAGACAAATAAAACAATATGTATGAGTGTTGTTCGTGACCTTGGATTGGTGTAGAATTCGTTGACTACCGCTATGTTTGCTGGTGCAGGGTAAGCAACTACATTCTCCCAATTTCTGCTTTCTAGTTCCTCTCCAAATTATGGGGTCAAGTTAGGTATCCACCCCGCTTTTCGCTCTTAGACAATTTGAAAGTGTTGTTCATGTTTCCTAGAGAGGAACTTGTTAGAATAAGGACGCTCTAGTTCCTTCCTCTTGCTTCCCACGGTCTTGATTCTCTTCCCTGATGAAGAGGCCATCCTTGCATCAAATACAATTCACAAAACCACAACAAGTAGGTTAAGCATTAGTAAATCACAAAGCAAACTCCAACACATTTCCCTATCATCACTGAGGGCAAAACAAGGCCCCTCAGCGTCACCTGCAACAAGAAACATACAACCAAACATCACACAAAGGCCAGCAACCAGAAAATTACAACCTGCAGAACTCGCGCTGAGCGGCACAAAATAGCCCTCAGCGCCAGATAGTCCAGACTTTGAAAACAGTCCTAGCTGGCCTTCACAAACTACTAATGAGTCAATATTTTCTTGACTTCACTTAGTTTATTGTGCTAGAATTAATCAGGGAATTGTGCTTAAATGTCCGGTGCTTAAATTGTACTTAGTTTGACCGGAAATTCTAATTTTAATTAATTTGAATCATCTGAGCTATTTATTTGAGTTATTATTTGCAGGGAAAATTTTGGAGATACATTTTGGATGCATTAGAGAGGATGCCAAAGAATTCAAGACTCTCCACAGAGACATTTTAGAAGTAATTAAATTGTAATTTAGTAGTCTAGAATATTTTTAGACCAACTTTTGTAATTTGGACCAATTTTTGGTAAAGTAGACTAAGCCAAAAAGTAGGAGTGGGTGACTTGGCACCCTAGGGTTTTTGTGTGGACCCCACCCTTAATAAACTAAACTCACGGCCTTGGTGAGCTAGTAGCCGTCACTTTCTTTTTGCTTGGCTGGAAACATTTCTTTACGGAGACTTGGTTTGAACCCTTTTCTTCTACAGAGTTTTTCTGGAAACCATGTTTACTTTGTTGGATTTTGGATGAATGTAAGTTGCACGGTGCTGGAAGAAGAAATGGTGGAGGAGGTCACAACCTGGCTGGATTGGAAGCACACAACTGTTACGAAGTGGTGCTTAATTTATTAGAAGGTTACAGTGATTTTATCTTGGAGAAAGCAATTATTTTTTTTATCTTTGGTGGAGCACACAGCACACGGAGGTGTCACGGCTTGGGAGATTTACTTTATTTTAGAGCACATTCACTTCCTTTTAGCTTAGGCGTATTTATCTTGACTGAAAAAAAACTCTCACGGAGACTGAATTTTGAGATTGATTTTTCATTTTAAAAGGGTTCAGATTTATCTTTTAGAAAAGCGCTGCAATGGGTGTGCGAAGAAATATTTCATTTGATTTTATTTAAGAAAAGTTTGGTGACTTTCTTTTGGACAGGTGCGGGTTTCATTCTGGAGAAAGAAGAGGACTCACGGTGCTTGAATCTTTGAAGCATGCGACACTTTATTTTGCTTTGAAAAATGGTTCACGGTGATTACAATTGGGAAGCAGCTGCACGGTGTTGATTTCATTTGCTTTGGATGCGCTGATTTCATTTAGGCACACATGGAATTCATATTTCTTTCTTTAAAGAAGGAGAACGCTGATTTATTGAGAGCAGAGGAGCACGCTGTCACGTCCTGGGATGGTTTGCTCCAAAATGGTTTTCCTTGATTTAAGTTTAAGTTTGCACTAGAATATTAATGAATTAATGGAAGCACCTTGCTCATTTATATTACTTTAGTGATGGTACATTTTTTTTTCTTTTAAGTGTTCATTTCTTTAGTTTAAGTGTTGCATTTGGATAGTATGTTGAATGTTTCTTTATTATTTGTTGTATTTTAATTAGTTCACGCATCTTGCTTCAAGATTGTTTAATTTACTATTTTCGTTTACTATGCTGTCTATCGTGGTTGGTTTAATATCTTTCGTTCACCATGATGTCTGTTCTGTTCGATTTTATTAATTTAGTTGTGATGTTAGCTTAGGTTAGTTGGTTGGTTGTTAATAAAATTACTTTGCTTCCCTGAGAGTTTTATACTGTACTTTTGTTTATTCTGCTCTGCCTGACACTCTAGGAAATCTGATTGTGTTCTTGCAATAGGTATACGCTTAGTTGCCCGATTGGTGATTATATCTTCGCTTAGTTGATCGATCAGTATAGAACACATAGGATGGAATAGGTGTATTGCGTTTGCTTAGTTCGCGATTATGATAGCATGATTAACTTTCGCTTAGTCGGTTAGCTGTGCTGGATTAGAGGCTAGAGTAGTTTATTACTGAGACTCTTGCACTTAATTGTCATACTGCTGCTCTGATTTGGCTCAATATTTAATCTGTTGTGTGCTTGCGATTAGGTATACGCTTAGTTGCCTACTCGATGTTTAATCTTCGCTTAGTTGATTAGACTGTATGGTGCATGATTGATTGGATTTGTGCATTGCATTCGCTTACTTTGCAATTCTAAAAACCAAATTAGCCTTCCTTAGTTGGGTGATTCGTGTTGGATTTAGATTAGAGTAGTGTGTACTTGTCGTTAATCTGTGATTGGAAGCATAGTAATTGAGTTAATGACCAACCACTTTTATTCTGTATTTGATTCCATTTTTACATTTCTGTTTGCATTTCTGCTTACATTTTGTTTGCATTCGTGTTTTTGTTTAAAGTTCATCCGCATTCATAAATTCTTTCACCAAAACCCCCCACTACGTGTTAGACCTAATTCTCGAACCACATTTGGTCCTTGAGAGACGACCTAGGAGTCACTTCCTAGTCTATACTGCATTCTTTAATGCACATTAAATTTGCATGGGGTGCGACAACCCATCAACTACCCACATGCATTTTTCACAGTTCCAGTCCTCAATCAAGCAGTTTAATCGGTCTAAACAGTGATTATTTCATCTAATCATGCAAAAAAATCCAAATCCCTCAAGAATCATGCTTAGACAACCATATTCATTCAAAATCATGCTTTGAAAACCCTAGAATGTAAAATGCATGTACTTACTTGGATTAAGATGCTCAATGTGTGAAGAATGCCCTAAGAATTTGAGGAAATCAAACCCCTGGTGCTCTCAATAAACCCCAAACTTGGATGGAAGCTTGATGCAAAATGGGTGGAGAGAAATCCTTTGGAGAGGGCTTTGTAGTGGCTAAAATGGGTAGGGGCTAAATGGGACAACTAGGGCGAGACCTAGGGAAAGTGAAATTTCTAATGGGCCAACCCACGCTGAGCCCAAATTTAAAACCCAAAAACCTACTCTACACGCTGGCGCTGAGTGGTGAGCGCGACATTCATCTCTTCTCTTTTCTAGCTTGCCCTAAGTGTTTTGGATCAAATCCCCTGAGCTTCAACTCTCAATTTTTCGAATTTCATATCTTTTCCACTCACTTCACACCCCCTTACTTAATTAGCACACTTAGTCTCTCACACCACTCAAACATTCAACAATCAAACCCTAAAATGCAACTATAATAGAATAAAAACAAACAAAGATAAATTCAATCAACTAGGTTGCCTCCCAGGTAGCACTTGTTTAACGTCACGAGCCTGACCCATGAATCCTCAACACCCATTAGTAGGTGCAAACCTTCTTACCATACCCATCAGTAGGTGTACCTTCTTAATATCCTTCAGTAGATACTCAATCATGTAGCATCCATCAATAGATGTTATGCCTTAGCATGCTCATAACCCAACAAAACAATGTTCCAAAGTATTTAAATTACATTATCAACACAAATAAAAAAAATTCAATGTTTTTAAATCCCTAGGGTGCCTCCCAGGAAGCGCTCTTTTAACGTCATTAGCTTGACCCAATAAAGCTCATGTTCCATGTTCAATGTTGGTGTTTCTCTTGCTTTCATCACATCAATTACTTCTGATCCACCTTTTTTAATCTTCTTGAATATAGAGCTTCAATCTCTATCACTCCATTCTCTTTAAAGTCTTTCACAATCCATAACTTGTTCTTGAATCTATTACCAATGAGGAGCATTGGTAAATTTTGAAGTTAATGGTTTTGATGATGCTACAAGAAGTTTAACTTGAAGAAGATATTAGAAATGATTTTTGATGTTTCAAATGTATTAGGAATGTCTTTAAATATGTAAAACTCGTATTTTTGGTACTGTTATGTATTTAATCGATTATGGAAAGCAATAATCGATTATCCTGAGCTTTTCTGAAAAGCCATGTTGCTTTGGAATAATCGATTATCACTCCAAATAAGCGATTATCATAGGTCTGTTTTGGAAACTGCCAAAGTTATTTTGAAAAACATGTAACGGACTTGAATAATCGATTATTCCTTACAATAATCGATTATCACTGGCAGTTGTAACATGACCTTCCATATTCAGACTATGAACTTTCAAATTTAAAGTATGACCTTTCATATTCTGACTAGCTGCCTATAAAAAGGTTTTTTTAGAACTTCAGAATTAACTTTTGAACAGATAGCTTTTGTAGAATACAATTTGTCTAAGGAAGTTCTCAAAATCTAGTTCAGTTCCCTTGCCTGGTCTCGTGAATATTAGAAGCTCACATTTCGTGTGTCGATAGTCGGAGCGATTCTCTTCGAGTTGGCAAGGTGCTCTGCCTGGTCTCGTGAATAGAAGAAGCTCGCGTTTCATGTGTCGAAAGTCGGAGCGGTTCTCTTCGAGTTGGCAGAGTGTTTGCTTCCAGTTCATGTGTCGAAGGATGCCCTTCCGGTTCGTTTGTCAAAGGAAGGTGTTTTCTAACCTTTACTCATTTCATTATCTTATAATCTGTACAACTATATTTTTAGTGAAAAACGTTAATCACTTTTTATAGTGATTAACAACTGGACATAGATTCTTTTGAATCGAACCAGTATAAAAATTCTCTGTGTGATTGTTTCTCTTCTCTACACTCTTTAAACTTTTAGTGCTCCAACTGTTTGATAAAAGTTCTCTAAGAAAATCAATTTTCTAAAACGGACTATTTTAACTTGATTTGTGACTGAACACGCTTTCCGCTTTATAAACCTTATTCCGCTGCGCTACCCTATCCAAGATATCGATTGTATCAGTTTTAACAATTGGTATCAGAACTTGCTTTGATATTCTTTCAAATTTTGCAAAAATGGCTGGTCACCAAAATATTGTATATGTAGATGGTGCTTTAATTGATAGACCTCCTTTGTTTATGGGGGAAAATTATTCGTTTTGGAAAATAAGAATGCAAATATTTTTAGAGTCAATTGATATGGGTATTTAGGAAGTTGTTTTAAATGGTCCTTTTATTCCTACTGTAAATTTAAATGGTGTAGAGGAAGAAAAACCTTATTTGCAATGGACTGCTTAAGAGAATAGACGAGCCCAATTTGATATAAAGGCTCGTAATATAATATCCTCTACTTTGGTATTAGATGAATTTTACAGGATCTCAGTGCGCAAAACAGATCAGGAGATGTGAGAAGTTCTTCATGTAACCCATGAAGGAAACAATGATGTGAAACGTGCTAGGAAGAACACCCTGATACAAGAGTATGAGATGTTCAGGATGCAAGAGGGTGAAACCATTGCTGATGTGCAAAAACGCTTCGCACATATCGTCAACCATCTTTTTGGTTTAGGTAAGAAATTTGACACTGACGAATTAAATGTTAAAATTTTGAAATCTTTGAACAGGATGTGGCAGCCAAAGGTTACTGTGATAACTGAGTCTCAAGACTTGACGTCCATGCCTATGGCTGTACTTTTTGGAAAGTTGCGAGAGCACGAACTCGAGTTGAATAGTCTAAGTGTTGAGGAAGCCCAAGGAAAGAAGAAAACGTTGGCCTTCAAAACTGAAAATTCTAAAGGCACAAGTTCATAAAAGGATGAGGAATCTGAAGATGAAGACTCAGACGACAAAGAAATGATTCACATGTTCAGAAAATTAAACAAGTTCATGAAATTGAAAGGCAAGGAGCAAATTAAAAAAGACTGAAAGAAGAAACAACGATCTTCAAATTACAGGTGTTATGGTTGCGGAGAAAAAGGACACGTTAATGCGGATTGTCCAAACCTTAAAAAGGGTGAAGAAAAGAAGTCATTCAAGAAAAATAATGTTTATATTGCTTGGAATGATAATGCTTCTAGCACTTCTTGTTCAACTGGTTCTGTTGAAGAAGCAAACTTATGTTTGACAACTATTGTTGATGACACTGCAACCCAAGTAAGTTATTCTAACCTTGACACTAGTGAATTTGATGTACAAAAGGCTTTTCTTGAATTGCTTGATGAATCTGAGAAATTGAATGTTGCTCATAAAAATTAAAAAAAGGAATTTAAAAAATTGCAAATTAAATATGAGAAGGCATTAGATGAGGAAGTGATTTTGACAAATAAAATCTGCAACTTAGAAATGAAAGAGTCTTCAAATATTGAACATCCTGTTGAATGTCTTTCATGTAAGAGTCATATGCTTGATATTAATATTCTGGAAAATCTGCTTGAAGTTGCAACTAGAAATAATAATGCTGAAATGCCTATACTTGTTAAAAAGGATTTTAAAAATAAAAGTGTTCTTAAAAATAAGAATCAAATTAAAAGAACTCGTAGGGTATGGGTTGAAAAAGGAACTGTTAGTTATATAAATTTAAATGTTGTCACCTGTTTTTACTGTATGAAAAAGGGACATGCTTCTAACAAATGTAGAATCAAATATTTTGATGTTCCTAATGGAAAGTATGCTTGAATTCCTGTTATAAAGTAATTTGGCTCTAACCTGAAAGGACCCAAATGAGATTATGAGGACCAAAACTCTATTGTTTTGTTTTGCAGGTGAAATTTTCTAAAGGAAAAGAAAGCTCTATAGTATCCTGGTATTTTTTTAAAGAGCTTTGAAATAATTTATGAATGTTAGATGTATCTTAGGTTGAAAATTTGGCTCAAATTTGTGTTTTTCGGAAATTAACGTAAATAATCGATTACCGAGGGATGATAATCGATTATCTCGACTCTAAAATTTGGATTTCGACAATTTGGCTCCTAAATAATCGATAATTTAGAGTAATAATCAATTATCTTAAGTCCCAGCGTAAAAAAAAAAAAATTAAAACATTTTTTTGGTCTGTTTTATTAAAGGGATTATTACATTTAGGGGGAGTAATTTTAATATATTCAAAAAGAACTTAAATTCTTTTTAAATTACCTATTTTAGGGGATCATAAAGTTTAGATGATTTTTTTGTAAAGAGGGGGTGCAATTTTTGATTGAAATCTTTTGTGAAAAGTGGAATTTATTTGAGGGGGAGATATATGAGTTTTTTTTTTATATCTTGTTTTTATCTCTATTATGGATTAATTACTCTTATCCCCTTAGTTGTCAAATTAAGAACATCACATATCACAAAACCTTCAACTCTCTGATTATTCTCCAATCCCTCCTTTTTAAAGTCTGTTTGTATTTCTTAATTAGAGTTGAATTTCTGTTTTTCTTATATTTCATGAGGTATTTTTTTCATTCATGTTATAAAATTTCAATTTTATTCCTGTTTTGAAATGCATCAATTGTTTTGTTGAGGTAGAAAATTTTGAGGGGGAGATCATATTATGGGGGTGCCTTTTACATTGATCTTTTTGCTTATGATCAAAAAGGGGGAGAAGTATTTTGTATTTTAGGGGGAGAAGTATAATATACGATGGTACAGGTATTGCTAATTTTTTGTTGTCTGTTAGCTTGTATCTTTTAGCTTGTATGTTTTGCAGGAATGCCAAAGTTGCTTTTAAAACATGTATTTTTGATCATCATCAAAAAGGGGGAGATTGTTACCAATGAGGTTAATGGTTTTGATGATGCTACAAGAAGTTTAACTTGAAGAAAATATTAGAAATGATTTTAAAAGCACTTTGTAGAATATAAATGTATTAGGAATGTCTTTAAATATGTAAAACTCGTATTTTTGGTACTGTTACATATTTAATCGATTATGAAGAGCAATAATCGATTATCCTGAGCTTTTCGGAAAAACCATGTTGCTCTGGAACAATCGATTATCACTCCAAATAATCGATTATCACAGGTCTATTTTGAAAACTGCCCAAGTTATTTTAAAACCTGTAACGGACTTGAATAATCGATTATCACTTACAATAATCGATTATCACTGGCAGTTGTAACATGACCTTTCATATTTAGACTATGAACTTTCAAATTTAAAGTATGACCTTTCATATTCTGACTAGCTGCCTATCAAAAAGTATTTTGAGAACTTCAGAAATAACTTTTGAACAGAGAGCTTTTGTAGAATACAGTTTTTCTGAGGATGTTCTCAAAAGCTAGTTCAGTTCCCTTGCCTGGTCTCGTGAATAGGAGAAGGTCGCGTTTCGTGTGTCGATAGTCGGAGCGGTTCTCTTCGAGTTGGGAAGGTGATTTGCCTGGTCTCATGAATAGGAGAAGGTCGCGTTTCGTGTGTTGAAACTCGAAGCTGTTCTCTTCGAGTTGGCTGAGTGTTTGCTTCCAGTTCATGTGTCGAAGGAAGCTCTTCCGGTTCGTTTGTCGAAGGAATGTGTTTTCTATCCTTTATTCATTTCATTATCTTGTAATCTGTACAACTATATTTTTAGTGAAAAACGTTAATCACTCTTTATAGTGATTAACAATTGGACGTAGATTCTTTTGAATGGAACCAGTATAAAAATTCTCTGTGTGATTTTTTCTCTTCTCTACACTCTTTAAACTTTTAGCACTCCAACTGTTTGATAAAAGTTCTCTAAGAAAATAAATTTTCTAAAAAGGACTATTTTAACTTGATTTGTGACCGAACACACTTTCCGCTTTATAAATCTTATTCCGCTGCGCGACTCTATCCAAGATACCGATTGTATCAATTTTAACAGAATCTTACGGGTAAGCCAAGTTTTAATTGTGCATCCACCAAGTCATAGTGAATTGTCCTTCCTTCGTCATCTATTTCTTCTTCCCTATCTTGTGACAAGAAACAATTTTTACCTTTGATGACTGGCTTGGCAGCTTTATGGCTAGTCACTGGTGCATCATTACATACAGTTTTATGACTAGTCTTCTTTTCTTGAATCTGCTGCTCCACTTTGAAGACATTAAAGATCACCTCCTATTCTTAGTCTTTAAGCATAATCGTCCCATCATCCACATTAATGATTACCTTGGCCATTTTCATAAACGGTCTTCCAAGAATAAATGGGATATCCTTCTCCTCCTCCATCTCCATCCCCACAAAGTCAACCAGGAATTCCAATTTCTCTACTCGAACCACAATATCCTCAGCCACACCATAGGGTTTTTGAGATTGTTGACAACACCATATCTATATCACTCTAGCTTTTTATGATGACAACACATTTTTAATAACACATATGTTGATTGATGTGTTACATTTTCTTTCGCTTATTGATTGATATATTGTTGAACATGTTTATGAGATTATATTGATATGTGAATGCGCATTTACTGAGCTTGTATTTGTTACATCATATCTGGTTGCATTACACATGATTTGAAAGAAGAAAACCACATGCACATTTATGAACTTACATTGTGTTGTATTACTGCAAGCTCTAAGTCGACTTCATTATGGGGGAAGTTGATTTAAGCTCGTGACTATGCACAAATTTTTCGAAACAGTGTTATGTGAGATTTTGAATTGAAAAGAATTTCAAAGTGAACTTTTGTGTCGAAGTCGACTGTGTGCGCCACTGATAACGGTTAAAAAACCGTTATTTTCATACTTAATTTTGATACAAAACACACCCTTTATGACTTAGAAACTAGCTTGAAACCATGCATTTTGTCTTAGTTAGGTTACAAGAGAGTCAAAAGTAGTTTTATGGGTATTATGCTTGGTTTTCCTTGTTTTGACAGGACTTAACGAGAATTAGATGAAGGATAATGAAGTAAGAAGGGATTGGACTTAAAAGAAGATGAAAGAAGGCACCAAAGAAGAGTCTCACCTGCCCCTGAGCGTTGGGCTCGATAGTGATAACACTGCCAGGCACCTAAATGTGAGCACTGAGGGGTGGACTCAAGTGCTGAACCTACCGCTGAGCGGTGATCCCACCACTTGGCGGTGTACTTATGGGCCTGGGCTTATTTTCAGTTATTTTTGTGTGTTATAAATACATTTGCATGACCCAGGGCATGGATCTTTTGGCAGAAAGGACGCAAAAACACGGTTTTCACACCTTGGAGGCGAATCTTGGATGCGAGAGCTCCAATTTTACAAATCTAGGGTTATCTTTTATCTTCTTTCCATTCAATTCATCTAGTTTCACCATGATTATGGTGAACTACGCCCTTTGTTGTTGGGGAACAGTGTAATCCTTTTAAACTCTCTTATATCGAATTTCTTATTTTATTCATATACTTGTGTTATTCAATAGTTTGAGTTTTTCTTCCGTTCTTGCCAATGCTTTGTTTAAGACGTTACTCAAATGCATCATCTTTGATTCTTTCTATATGGAGACATATAGTTAGGTTTAGACATGAAGAATTTCTCTTGATGAAGACATATTACCTAGAGATAGGAATACGAAAGTCAATTGCTTTAAGCTTCTGTGGATATTGCATGAATGATTACTAGGGAGACTAGAGTTAGTAAACTAGCAATTGTGATTAAGCTCTTTTCACCGAGAGATCGGGTTTAGAGTAAAATAGAAAGTTGCATAAATATTGTTAACAAAGTTGAATCTAATAAGAATAGTAGATATTTGAGAGTGGATTAGGATGAAATCGTAAACCCCAACAACACCATTCATCCATATGTTTTTCTTGCCAATTGATCAAAATCTTTGCATACATGTTTATTTCTTGTTTTGCATTCAAAACTCAACTTATTGTTTATTCAAGTCTTATGATCTCCATTAATAAGATGAACGTTTAGGCCTAAGAGTCCTTTGGTAGACGATACTCGGACTTACCATTTATTTATTACTTGATACGATCTGGTACACTTGTCAGGGTGTTAACAAGTTTTTGGTGCCGTTGTCGGGGACTCATTGGTTTAACTATTCTAGTAGTGTGATTTTTGATTGAATTTGACTTGATTTTTGTTTTTGTTTTTATTTTTATATAAAAGTTCTTTTTAGGGTTTCTGTTTCTTGTGTATGCAGGAGTCAATTCACACTAGGAGCAAGAAAAATCAACAACCTCTTCTTCAAGGATTAAGTGAAAGGAGGGGGAAAAAAGTTAGAAGACCATCCAGAGAATTATTTCCCTCTCCTCGAAGGATTAATGGACTGTTGAATGAAATTCCATATGATCATCTCACCACATTCAATGAGATTTGCAATACGGTGAAGATCAACGGAGTTTCGGATGATATAATCAAGCTTAGTTTGTTTCCTTTCTCACTAGGAGGCAATGCTAAAACATGGCTGAATTGTTTTCCGGAAGGGAGCTATACAACCTGGGAGGCTGTGGTGTCAAAATTTTTGAACAAGTATTTCCTGTAGTCTAAATTCAACAAAGGAAAGATGGAGATTTCTTATTTTAGGCAGGGTATGGAAGAAACCCTAGGTCAGGCATGGGACAGATTTAAAGGTTTGCTAAGAAAGATGCCTGTGCACGGTTTTGATGAGACAACTGTAGTTCTCGCGTTCCTTGGAGGTCTTGGTACGCAGTCAAAGATGATGTTGGATGCCTCAGCTAGAGGTAATATCAAGAGAAAGACTGTTGATGAAGCCTATGAATTGATAGAAAACATGACGACTAATGAGAATGAAACTCATAACGAAAGGAGCATGACAACTCAAAAAAGGGGAGTTCTTCAATTTCCTACTGATGATGCAATGCTTGCACAACACAGGATTTTAACTCAGCAATTGAAGAATGTTTCTCAGGTACAACAACAACTTTGTGATCGTTGTGGTGGTGACCATATCAATGGTCAATGTGCTTATCCAGAGGAGGCCCAAGAAGAAGAAGCGAATTACATGGGCAACCAGTTTCAATACCGCCAGGATAACTTCAACCAGGGTAACTATAACTAGGGTTGGAAGAATCACCCTAGCATTGGGCAAAGTCAGAACAATCAAACTGGACAACCTGGAGGCCAATTTAATAGACCACAGCAACCACCAATATGGTAACAGGTGGCTAATTTGGCGGATCATGTCAAAAGTCTTGATGAGAAATTTGATAAATTTATGAAGGTGTATGATTGTAAAGTTGTTGTGAGCATAGTTGAGGAAAGAGTGGAGAATGAAATTGTTGAGTTAGAAAAAAGATAAAAAAAGAAGAAGAGATATGTGTGGGGGAAAGTAGAGAAGAAAAAGAGAAGAGGGAAGAAAAAAAAATAGAAAAAGATAAGATAGAAAAACATAGAGATGAGAGATATCTTCCTTGCCTTATAAAAGAAGAGAGAAAAGAAAGTAAGTGTGAGCACTTTAGAGAGATTTTCAACCAAATGGATATTACTGTGCCATCTGTTGAAGCATTGCAACAAATTCCTGACTACGCTATGGGTACAAGGCCATATATTGGAGATGAGATAGATAAAGCTATGGAGGAATTTTGCAGTACCCCTTTGAAAAGAAAGAGAAGGCATCCTCCAAAAATGAGAGATCTAGGAGGCTTTCCAATTCCTTGCACTATTGGGAATGTGAAGATAGGGAGAGCTTTACTTGATAATGGATCAAGTATTAATATGATGCCCCTATCTATGTTGAAGAGGATTGGTGGTTTAACATTAAAGCCAACAAATATGTCTATAATTATGGCAGATGGATTGTCAAAGAAACCTTATGGTATGGTGGAAGACGTGGTTATTCATGTTGAAAGCCTGGAATTCCTGGTTGATTTTGTGGTAATGGATATGAAGGAGGATGATAGGATTCCATTGATTTTTGGAAGGCCATTCATGAAGATGGCTAAAGTGGTTATAAGTTGCCATGATGGAGTGATTATGCTTAAAGATGAAGAAGAAAAGGTGTTTTATAATCTCTCCAAAGAGAAGCTGACGCAAATAAAGGGGAGGGCTAAGTATAAAGCTTCAAAGAAGAATGCAACAGTTGAGTGGCCTGAAACTACTGAAGTGGTCAACAAAGGTACGAATTGTGTTTTCATGCAGGTAAAGGAAGATGAAGAGGTTGATAAAGGATGGACAGTCCACTTTGACTTGAAAGATGCACCATTCAAGCTTGGCACACCGGTGAGATACAAGAAAAGGAAGTGGATGGAGAAAGACTATAAAGAGAATAGAGTGATAGAGATTGAAGCTCCATATTCTAAGAAAGTCAAGAAGGTTGATAGGAAGCAATTGATGAGACATGAGCTTTATTGGGTCAAGCTCATGACGTTAAATGAGCGCTTGCTGGGAGGCACCCTAGTGATTGTTGAACATTATTTTCTCTTGAATTACTTTGGTTTTGCAATTTTTGGATTTTTGGTTGAACAATTTTTATTGGGTGGCATTCACTGAGGGATGCCAATTTTATTTTGTATTCATTGAAGGTACATTTCTTGACATTGCCCGCCGTCCCGCTTCTATTTGTCTAGATGTTATCCAAGCTGGCTCAAGTGCCTGAAGAGCATATCTTCCGAAGCAAATATGATTACCTCGATGGGTGTTGGTAAGTTTGCACTTATTGATAAGTGCTAGAAAGGTTTGGGTCAAGCTCGTGGCGTTAAACAAGCGCTACCTGGGAGGCAACCCAGTTGATTGTTATTTTTAATTTAAACTCTATTTTAGTTGCATTTTAGGAATTGATTGTTGCATAGGTGAGGGGAATTGCATAAAAATTAAAAATTGAGAGTTGAAATCGAATGGCACAGGTCGGATAAAGCTCAGGTGAGCCAAAAAGGGAGAAGATTCTAAATCGCGCTCACTGTTGAGCGGTGGCGTCGTAGAGGGGTTTCTAGGCTTTAATACAGCTCAACGTTGGAGGCCCATTTGCATTTTTTAAACACCCCTTAGGGTTCGCCCAAGCACTATTATTCGACCCTCACTCCTCTTTTTCACCCTCAAGAGCTTTCCAAAGGTTCTCCCACACTTCTCCCATCTCCCCTTCCCTTAAAACCCATTCTCTATTAACTTTGCATTACTGCATTGTCAAAGTTTGGGTTTTTTTTGTGAGAGCTTTGCATTTGGGGAACATTCTTCATCATCCAAAGAGCATTTCTCAAGCATTCAAGGTTTCTCTACCCAAGTAAGTTGCATTTTTCATTCTAGGGTTTCTAAAAGTATGAATTTGATGAGAACACGTGTAGAAGTATGAAAATTTAGGGCTTTTGATTTCTATGCATGATTTGTTGATTTAGAAATGAATTGGACCGATTGAAATGTTTCATTTTGGACTGGAACTGTGAAATCTGCATTTGGGTGGAGATTAGAAAGGTTTAGGAATGATTTTTCAATGCTGTCACCGCTACCGCTGAGCGGTGAAGCGACCGCCGACCAGCGGCCTGGCAGATTGCTTGTTTGCTCATTCTGTGATTATGTAGGTGGCGCTGAGGGTGGTATTCATTCTTTGGCGCTGATTATTAATGTGTTGGGGTATGATTTGATGTTTGTTAAACACTTGAAGGAAGCTCCAAGATAAGCATCAAAGGAGGACCGCCACTTGCTTGAGCAAGATAAGGTCTGCCCAAAATAGGGACTTTGGAGACAGAATACTATCTCAAAGAAGATTGCAAAAGTTCAAATCAACTCAAAATTCAATTGATTCAAGGTGTGTGTACAAAGGAGACCCCCTAGGCTTCTTATATAGCTTTTGGAGTGAGTTTGGATGATAGTTTCAAGAGATGTGGGACTTGAATGCCTAAGGTCTGACCAGCAATGTCCCTAGGTGTTTCTTAGTCCCACATTGCTTAACTCTCTCATTCTAAAAGGGTTTATAAGCCACCTAGCTCTCCTAAAGTTCAAAAAATGAACACAAGCTATGCTACCTTGCACTACAAGCTAAGACGTGTTTCTTTCCTCTTCTTTTCTTTTAAGACCAAGCCATGGGAAGTCCCACATTGCTTGTGCTAAAAGGAAAAGAAGGGTTTATAAGCGTTTATTCAACTAGAACTAACGAAAGGTTTTTGATTTTTGATACATCCATGAAAGGTTTCGCGAAGACCGTATGAGTTCCGGAAACAATATTCTAATTCTTCGGGATTGAGTTGTTGTTGTCAGCCATAAGTCCTTGATATTGTTCTTAGAACTAAAGTTGTTGTAAAAGCTGGAAATAAAAAAATAAAGATCACAAACAAAGGATTTCCCGAGGCGTATAGATCACTATCCTTAAGGACTTATCTGCGGTGTATTACGCAAGTCCCCAGGGTACAATAGAAACTTCTCAGAATTTCTGAGGATCTCATAACTAGCAAGAATTTATAAAAAGAGAATAAAAAATAAACCCACAATATTTAAGGATAAGAATAAAAGAGAAAGAATGAAACTAAGAGAAGAGAGAATGAAAGAAGAGTGATTTTGGAGTGAATGAAGTGTGATAACTCTCTAATTTTGCATCTTTTTCTAGTTTTAGAAGTCTTTCTTAGCTTCTTTTATTCTTTAATTGTTTAGAATTAGGTTAGTTTTAGGTTTTTCATTAAATTCTTTTTTTTTTATAATTTTAGTTAAAATTAGATTTTTAGTGTATTTTTAGTACATTTGTAAATAATTAGGAAATTAACATTTTTCTTTAATAAAAATATTTTTTCTAGAGTAGGTTATTTTCTTTTAATTTCATTTTAACTCCTTTAATTTCAATTTTTTAGATTGGGCTGGAATGAAGCTGCATACAATTGGGCTGCACAATGAATTGGTTTGCAAATTGATGGGCTGCTGTGTTGAATATTTGCTGCTGAGGCACAAGCACATGAGCTGCTGCATATGGAGAAAGCTGATTTAAGGATTGGGCCCCTTGCGTTTGCATTGCGTTGCTGCCACCAGGGAGATTAATTGAAAACCAATTGGGCTGGACTTGAGCTGATTTAGTAGAACGACACCGTTTCAGTGAGGCACAAGCTGCAACTGTTGAGGGGTCATCGTCTCACACACCTCATTTGAGAAAAGAAAAGAACACTCTCGAGCAATTGGCAGAAAACGAGAAAGCATGCTCGAGTTTCATTTTGGAGAAAACCTAGCCCTCGAGCTAGGGATTCCTGTGCGAGAAGAGAAGGTTCGAGCTCCATAGCTCGTGATGATGAAACAGAGGAGCTTACTGGCACATGACTGGAGAATGTTGGTCTGCAGAGGAAACGAGCTTAAGTTGATCGGTGGAGATGGAGCTTGCGAAAAAGATTGATGGTCGTTCGATCAGAGGACATAAAACGTCGAGAGCAAGTTCCCTTTCTCCCTTTTCAGTTTTCATTTTCTTTCTTTCGTTTTCTTCAAACCCTATAAAAAGGGGCTCTATGTAAATAGTTGACACACACAGAGAGAGACTCTTAGAGACATTTTTCACGTTACAGTTCTTCGTTCTTTAGTTTAGGGTTTTTAGTTTTTCTTAGATTAGTGACTGTATTCGTGATTCTGGATTTTGCTCATGAGATTCATGGAATCGTGACAATCTGTGAGCTTCTCATTCGGTGATCTCCGATATCTTGTTTGTAATTTTCTTTTTTTTCATATTAATAAAGTCCAATTTCGTGCTTCTTTTTCTATTTCTATTTTCGTTGAGATTCTTCTGTGATGTTGATGTTTGTAATGCTATTGTTTAGAAAATGAATTGGATTCGGATTCTCTGATATTTTGAGATTCATTTTTGGAATTTAAATGACTCTGTATTGAGCATTTCCTTATCGAGATGTCTTCTCGAGACAGAGATGAGTCCAGTGCATGTTTCATTCAATTTTGTGTTTTTATTCTTTTCGTTTTATAGTGTATAACAGATTTAGATTTTCTTTGATTGAGAATGAGTGGAAATTACCACTGTAAGTTCTGAAATATGAACAGTAAGACCCTAGATTGGGCTTCCTTTAATCAGAATGTCGTTCTGAGTGTAATTGAATCTTTGTTCTCAAACATTTGCATAATTTAATTCTGTTCTATGCTTGCTTTCAGTTGTTTGTGAATTTTATATTGATGAATAGGCAAATGAACATTGGTTGGAAAAATTAGTGGAAAGAGTCATTTTAAGGTTCTGAAATATGAACCTGAATACCCTGGATTGGGATTCACTTAACAGGATGTCTTCCTGAGAACTCTAAGCATTCTTTTATTCATTCCAATGTATATTCACCTATGAAATCAATTCTGTCTTTGAGATTGTTCTTTGCTTTTGATAGTGATAGTTGTAGTTTAGTTTGAGTTTTGATGTACTGTTTGTTACTTTGAGTATTTCTTGATTGTTAATGCACTTTATTAGACTTAGGTTGTATTTATGTTCTGTAATTCTGTTTAGATTGTACAGTGTATGTTTCCATCTTAGTTTTAGGTAGTCGTAGTAATTAGATTTTAATTCAGTTTTAGGCAGTATAGACTGTTATTTTCTTTCCTTTTATTCCATTTCATACTTCATTCTTTCATTCAAACAGAGTTTAGATTTTATCTTTTTAGTTTCATTCTTTCAATTTTAATTTCCCCACCTTGCATTAGTTAATAGGTAGTAAATAATAGAATAAATACAAGACTAAATCGTACACTTTAAACTTAATTTGAATGAGTCCTTGGATTGATCCTTGGTTGACCACTATACTTCATTAGTGGGGAAACTGAGTTTGTTCTCTTTTTGTGCGACCAAATCGAGTTTAACAAATGGCGCCGTTGCCGAGGACTCGGCGAATTGAATTTTAGAGTGTTAGGTTAGTCTTATCTAGTTTTTTTCTTTTTTTTGATAGATTTTTGTTTGAGTTTTGTGTTAGAGGTCTTAGTGGTCAGATTGTGTTTCTTCCAGTAAGCCTTGGGTAAGCATGAATTATTCTTCAGCATTTAACAATTGTTCATTTCCTTATAATGCTCAACCACCACAATTTAACCTGTTTTGTGAGCCTTTTAGTGAGTATTCTTTGCAGCAACCTCCACCTTGTTGTCAACCATATGGTGAGCAGCAATCATGGCCTAGGCAGCAGCAGCTGCCACACTTATACTAGGATCAATATGCTGAACCTGAGCAGGAGAATTATCAGTCGTTGCAGCCAAGGCAGGACCAATTCTGTGAACAATTGTAGCAGGGAAATCCAGCGTCTGAACTTCAAGGACTGACCACTCAAGTGGCTCAGTTAGTAACTGCTGTCAACAAGCTGACAGGGAGAGATGAAGAGGAGAAAGGGGCAGCAACCAATGAAGCACCACTGATGGTAGCTATTGCCCCAGAGTTTCAAGAGATAAAGTGTCCAACCACCTCTGTAACTGTATATTCTAATCCTTCTTCAATTAATTCACATTCTGCTTTAATTTTTGATGATGATAATGCTAATTCTCTTATGAGTGATGAATGTATGAGTGCATCTGTTGATATTTCTGAATGTGTATGTGAACCTTATGACTATAATTACACTGATGCTGATTTTGAAAAGCTAGTTGCTAGTTTTAGGGAGTTGACTGTGATTCATGATTGTAATAGTTTTGTTGTTGTCCCTATATCTGATTTAACCACTGCTAGTGCTCAATTGGGTGAAAAGGTGTATTATGATGGTGATAAGAGTACTAAACCTCAATCTGAAATTAGTTGTACTGCTGATTTAAATTCTAATTTTAAAGTTGACCCTACTGTGCTTGAAGTACAAACTGATTTCAGAAAGTCTAAAGAATATTTGAAAAAAATGAGAGAAGCTGCTAACCATGTTTTGGTGCTTCAGTACTATGATATGTATTTTTATGCTGATGTATGTGAGCCTGAAATTGTTTTTCCTATGTTTGATCATACGCATGATGTGCCTTTAGAAGTTGTTGATTGTACTCCTTGCTTTGATCATTCTCATATCACAAATGCAGCATTTACCATTGATAGAGTTCATATACCTCCATCTAGTGTTTTTGATGATTGCACAGAATTAAATACACTTCTTGATGATGAATTAGATGCTCATGATTATATATATGCAGTTTTTGATGATGTGAAAGTTGATATGGCTGATTTTGAAATTGCTTGTACTGACTTAGGATTAGAACTTGAACTTGAGTTTGCCGAGTTCTTCAATTCTGTGGAGCTAGGGAATGAAAAAGTCACTAGTTGTACATGCCTTGGGGGTGGTTGTGAAATTTGTGAAGAAATAAATGTTGCCATATGTTCTGCTTCTAACAGTTTTGTAGATGCCAAGGAAGAGCTCATTATGTGCAAGATGGATGGAAATGACCTTGGTGATGCAGCTGATGAACCTGTTGAGATTGGAGGAATTAATGAAGTTTCAGACACTAATGGCAGAGAGGCAGTTCTGACTAGGCAAAGAGAGATGGTTGCTATTGGTGACAAGCCTACACAGTCAAATTCAGTTTCACGCACACACCAGCTGCAAACCCTGAATGGAGAGATGAAATTGCTACAACAAATGCTTGAGCAGGGGGACTTCAATGCAGCCATAAAGACTTTGCATAGAGGAGCCAATCAGAAAATACCAAAAACAATAAGCCTATTCTTTCCCTTACTCTTAAATAGTAGTTATAGGTATTTGATAGTAATTAGTATAGTAATAGGTAGTATCATAAATACTAGGATAGAAAATATGTTGTTCTATATAAAAATTAAAAAGATAAATTTTGACTTGTGGCCTATTTGAACAAATTTTCTTCTTAGTGTAGCTTGTAGTTTTAGTTTTCTTTTTCTTGTTTTTTTTCTTGTACACTTTTTGCTTTATTGTGTTCAGTTTTCTTGATTCTATTGTACATATTTCTTGTTAAATTCTAGTTCTGGCATATGCATTCTTTGTTTCAGTTGTGCTTTTAATTCTGGTATATATCCATTGGTTATCTGTCTTGTGCATATTTGTTTTGATTCTGTGCTGTTTAGAAACCTTACCCACTCACACATTGAGGGCAATGTGCCTCTTAAGTGTGGGGGTGGGAAGGTAGTGGTTTAATTTTTTTTTTGTTCTGTTTAGCCTTTGTTTAGCAATAAAATAGGGGTAAATTTTTTTTCTGAACTGTTTTCTCTTTATTTTTAGGTCTAGTTTGTTTTTAAATACCTAGAGTAGTTTCCTATTCTTGCTGTGGTCTGTAAATACCTATTCTTGTTACTGATGTGTTTTAGTTTAGTTGTTAGCTTTGTAGATAATAACTTTTAGGTCTTTAAAATTCTTTCATTCATTCTTATTCTTCCTCACTATTTTAGATTCTTGTTATAGTCTTTAGCTTTGATTAGTTTCTTGTTTCTCTTCTTTATGTTCATTTCTTATTCTGTTTTAAGTTTTTGATCAGTTACTTGTTCTTATTTTAGTTTTCATGCTTTGCTTTAAGTTTTCAATTGGGATTTTTGTTCATAAATAGGTTCTATTTTCTTTTTGCTACTGTCTGAATCTGTTTAGCTTTTCCTTTTTCAATTCTCTGATTAGTTTGTCCTTGTTTAGATAGCCTATAGGAATAGTTTAGGTTTATCTTTTGTTAATATCTTAGGTAGTTTAAGACTAATTTGTAAGTTTTTTTTTAGATCTCTTTCATTTATGTTTTCTTGTTTTAAATTCTATTCAGATTTTAGTTTACAGGTTTTAAGTTTTAATTTTTAGGTTCTAATTTAGCTTGTAAATAGAAGTTGCTTTAGGATCTGTTTGTTCTAGGATTTGTTTAATTTCCTTTCTTTTGTTATCTTCTTTTTAGACGTGTAAGTAAGACTTGTTTAGTTGAATATCATTCCATATTAGGTGTATTGTTTCTTCTTTGTTTAGATTCTTTTCTATTCCTTTTGCTGTTTTGCTTTGTAGAGCTTTAGTTTAGATTCTTCTAGGTTACATTCTGCTCTGTTTTAGTTTGTCTAGGTTGTAAATAGCTTAGGAAATTCTGTTAGATCTTTCTAGGTGCTTTTAAGTTCTGTTTTAAGATTTTCCTCATTACTTGCTGAATTCATTTAATTTTTAGCTTTATTTCCTTATATTAGAATTGTCAAGAGTAGACTTAGCTTTAGATTTAGGCAGAGGTAGTTCTAGCATTAATTTTTTTGCAGCTTTAGTTCATTTCAATTCAGTAATTTTTGCATAGGATGAGTAGCAAGTCAGTTTTAACAATTCTTAAACCCTTGAGAGATTTTGGACCAGTTTTTGTCTTTCTTGTTTGATAACATGCATGTTTAATTATCATTCTGATTTTGCATTGATTCTTTGTTGATGTGCTTACTCTTGGTATACTGTAAATATGATCTAGGCATTCTTCATTTTCAGCCATAGCCAATTTAGCTTACCCATTTCATTTCTTACCATTGTACCTTGTCTTGAGCCTTAGCCTATTTTCTTGTTCCATTCATTTCAAGCAATTTCCCTAACCATTACATAACCTTAGAGATTTGTGAGACTTAGGGAGGAGTCTAGAACTTGGTGAGTGCATGAAAAAAAAAGTGAGGCCAGAGATGAAAAAGAAAAGAAAAATGTGTTGAAAAAATCTGGTTTGGTTGAGAAGAATGAAACAGGTCTGGAAATCAGAAAAATAAAGTAAAAGAAAGACCTGGAATGTGTGTAAAAGAGAAAGAGGACCAGAGAAAAAGAAAGAAAAATAGGCTGGCCAAAGATTAAAAGTTAGACCTTGCACTGAGTTCTAGTTTTCTCCCTTGTTCTTCACATTTCTCTGTTTCATCTTAGTTCCCATTCTTTTCTGTTTTTCCATTCCATTCCATGAACATTACAAGCCAAATAAAGACCTATTGATTTAGAGAAACCTTGAGTAGAGCACTGTCATTTAGAATCTTTTCAAAGTTGTGAATGGTAGTTAGCATGACATGAATGAGTGAAACAGGATAACCTAAACAATTGAGTGATTGAGTGCATACACTGCATCTTGTGAGGTTGAGGCTGACCGTTACTCTTCCATATGTTGTCTTTGCTGATTTTGAGTGGATTAAACTGTTTCTCACTTGCTGGAAATGCTGAAGCTTGAGTTTAGAGTTGAGATTTCTTTTGTGCAGTTTTGATTTGATGAAATAGCTAGAATTGATGTGATTTGGTAGGTTTGAGTTAGCTGAAATAGAATTTAGAGTTTCCTAATTTGTCTTTAGCCTTTTCTTTTGTAAATTGAGTCTTTTGTTGTTCTTTTTCTTTCTAGTTGTCCCTGCCCAAGAGGGTAGTTGTCTAAGTGTGGGGGTGTGATAACTCTCTAATTTTGCATCTTTTTCTAGTTTTAGAAGTCTTTCTTAGCTTCTTTTATTCTTTAATAGTTTAGAATTAGGTTAATTTTAGGTTTTTCTTTAAATTCCTTTTTTTTTATAATTTTAGTTAAAATTAGATTTTTAGTGTATTTTTAGTACATTTGTAAATAATTAGGAAATTAACATTTTTCTTTAATAAAAATAATTTTTCTAGAGTAGGTTATATTCTTTTAATTTCATTTTAACTCCTTTAATTTCAATTTTTTTTAGATTGGGCTGGAATGAAGCTGCATACAATTGGGCTGCACATTGAATTGGTTTGCAAATTGATGGGCTGCTGTGTTGAATATTTGCTGCTGAGGCACAAGCACATGAGCTGCTGCATATGGAGAAAGCTGATTTAAGGATTGGGCCACTTGCGTTTGCATTGCGCTGCTGCCACCAGGGAGATTAATTGAAAACCAATTGGGCTGGACTTGAGCTGATTTAGTAGAACGACATCGTTTCAGTGAGGCACAAGCTGCAACTGTTGAGGGGTCATCGTCTCACACACCTCATTTGAGAAAAGAAAAGAACACTCTCGAGCATTTGGCAGAAAACGAGAAAGCATGCTCGAGTTTCATTTTGGAGAAAAGCTAGCCCTCGAGCTAGGGCTTCCTATGCGAGAAGAGAAGGTTCGAGCTCCATAGCTCATGATGATGAAACAGAGGAGCTTACTGGCACATGACTGGAGAATGCTGGTCTGCAGAGGAAAGGAGCTTAAGTTGATCGGTGGAGATGGAGCTTGCGAAAAAGATTGATGGTCGTCCGATCAGAGGACATAAAACGTCGAGAGTAAGTTCTGTTTCTCCCTTTTCAGTTTTCATTTTCTTTCTTTCGTTTTCTTCAAACCCTATAAAAAGGGGCTCTATGTAAATAGTTGACACACACAAAGAGAGACTCTTAGAGACAGTTTTCACGTTATAGTTCTTCGTTCTCTAGTTTAGGGTTTTTAGTTTTTCTTAGATTAATGATTGTATTCGTGATTCTGGATTTTGCTGATGAGATGCATGGAATTGTGACAATCTGTGAGCTTCTCATTCGGTGATCTCCGATATCTTGTTTGTAATTTTCTTTTTTTTCATATTAATAAAGTTCAATTTCGTGCTTCTTTTTCTATTTCTATTTCCGTTGAGATTGTTCTGTGATTTTAATGTTTGTAATGCTATTGTTTAGAAAATGCATTGGATTCGGATTCTCTGATATTTTGAGATTCCTTTTTGGAATTTAAATGACTTTGTATTGAGCATTTCCTTATCGAGATGTCTTCTCGAGACAGAGATGAGTCTAGTGCATGATTCATTCAATTTTGTGTTTTTATTCTTTTCGTTTTATAGTGTATAACAGATTTAGATTTGCTTTGATTGAGAATGAGTGGAAATTACCACTCTAAGTTCTGAAATATGAAATGTAAGACCCTAGATTGGGCTTCCTTTAATCAGAATGTCGTTCTGAGTGTAATTGAATCTTTGTTCTCAAACATTTGCATAATTTAATTCTGTTCTATGCTTGCTTTCAGTTGTTTGTGAATTTTATATTGATGAATAGGCAAATGAACATTGGTTGGAAAAATTAGTGGAAAGAGTCATTTTAAGGTTCTGAAATATGAACCTGAATACCCTGGATTGGGATTCACTTAACAGGATGTCTTCCTGAGAACTCTAAGCATTCTTTTATTCATTCCAATGTACATTCACCTATGAAATCAATTCTGTCTTTGAGATTGTTCTTTGCTTTTGATAGTGATAGTTGTAGTTTAGTTTGAGTTTTGATGTACTGTTTGTTACTTTGAGTATTTCTTGATTGTTAATGCACTCTATTAGACTTAGGTTGTATTTATGTTCTGTAATTCTGTTTAGATTGTACAGTGTATGTTTCCATCTCAGTTTTAGGTAGTCATAGTAATTAGATTTTAATTCAGTTTTAGGCAGTATAAACTGTTATTTTCTTTCCTTTTATTCCATTTCATACTTCATTCTTTCATTCAAACAGAGTTTAGATTTTATCTTTTTAGTTTCATTCTTTCAATTTTAATTTCCCCACCTTGCATTAGTTAATAGGTAGTAAATAATAGAATAAATACAAGACTAAATCGTACACTTTAAACTTAATTTGAATGAGTCCTTGGATTGATCCTTGGTTGACCACTATACTTCCTTAGTGGGGAAACTGAGTTTGTTCTCTTTTTGTGCGACCAAATCGAGTTTAACAAAGTGCTATATTTATAGAGCTCGTGAACCAAGCCCATGATCCAAAATATCGAAAATATCTTTTGAGAAAAAGATATTTTTTTTAATAAATAAGAACATTGCAATCAAAGAAATAAAACGTTGGCAACCACACTTACGAGATTTTCGAAATAGTAGTTACGTTCAAATCAAAAATATTTTGCAATATTATATTCAAAACTTATAACAATATATGCATGGGAAGTCCAGTGATAAGTCTTAATGGATTCTGTTGTTACCAATGAAGAGGGTAACGTCGAATTTTGTAAGAGTTCAACGTTCATCATAGTAAAGGCATTTTCTTTGGTGAAGCAAATGACTTTTGTATTCATTGCGAATTTGGATTTAACTTTGAATTTGGGTGATAGTCGACGTTATATATGCATTTGGTAGCAAAAGTTTGTAAATTGGTGGTGTAAGGTTCCGAAATTCTATTTAAAGTGAAACTGTGGGGAAATAAATGACTATTTAGTATTTATTTACTTTGGATTGGACGTCTGATGTTTCCTAAGCCAATGTTATGTGATTACTAAGGTCATTGTTTAATGTCGAGCAGGTGCATGGTTGGACATGATTTCCTTTTAGACGACGGTTTGTATTTTCAAGCGACGTCAAGCGATTGAATTTATTTACAACAATGTCATCGGTCATTGCTAACGTTAGATGTTCTATTATTGAATAAAAATTATTAAAATATTTTTGTGTTTAAAGTATGTTTTTTTTATGAATGAATATTTTGTTGTCCATTAAATCTTAGTATACTTAACTAAAATATACTAACCGAAAAAAAAGCTTACATAACTTGACAAACCTATATATATATATATATATATATATATATATATATATATATATATATAAAAACATAACCAAATATAAGAAACTGATAATGGAATCTGTTCTTCTTCAGCTCCACCACAAATAATTTTTCCATGTCAAACCAATTCCAGTACCTTGAACCAACTCCACCACCTTCAATTAGTTCTACCAGCACTAGTGCAGAAAGGGCTTTAGAAGTCAGTTATTTTAGGCTTTTCTCATAGCATTTTTTTTAGGGGAGTTAGTTTTTTTTTTTCTCTTTTTGGAAAAAGAGAAGGAAAAAAGTAAAAAGAAAATTATATGCAAAAACTGTAATAAATTAATTATTATTAATTATTAATGTAGTTGTAATTTTTTTAGATAATAATATCGAAAAATGTATAGTTACATTGTTAAATAGATTAATTAAGGAAAAAGCTGAATAGTGAAAAGTATGATAAGTTTATGATTTTTAAGTTGTTATAAGATATAATAATCAATGTTTTCTGAAGTAATTTTTCATTTAAGACAATAGAATGAATTTGAAAGCTATAAAAATTTAGTCAAAAACACTATCAACACGTTTTTAATTACGATTAAAAAGTATGATACAATTATGACTTAAATGTTATAAAAATATAATAATCAATGTTTATTTTTTTCACTTAATACAATGGAATGAGTTTGGAACACAAAAATAAAGTCAGGTTTTGTAAAAGTTAGTGAAAAACATCATCACAATTATTAATTAAGAGTGTTTTTAACTAACTTTCCACTTAACATTTAAAAGACCTTCATTTGGGATGCAAAAGTCATAGCATGTAAAACTTTTCACTCTTAATTAACAATATTAATGGTATTTTTGACTAACTTTTACAAAACCTAACTTTATTTGTATGACTTCTAAGCTCATTCCATTGTTTTAAGTGGAAAAAACAAAACATGATCATCATATTTTCGTAAGATTCAGAAGACCTTGATTTTGGATGTAAATATCATACTTGTGTCATAATTTTTACTCTGAATTAATGATGTTGATGGTGTTTTTTGTTGAGACAAAATCATAATGTCAAACAACCCATGTTTTTAAATTTATCAAACAATACTCAATGAAATATTGTTATGAAAAGAAGCGTCCAAACAATTAGGTTTGTTCAAAAGACAGATGATTAATAGACAAAATCGTCTATCTGAATCACTAAGACAAAATATACATGGTAAATATTAGAGTAATTATGACCATGAAAATAGCGTCTAATGCAAATACATACTCAAAATGTTATCGGAACTATATATAGAACATAGCGTATCGGGATAAATGATAGTCATCCCATTAAGCAAAATGCTAGCTTAAAAACTTGCGCTAAACGATATAAAACCCCTGATAGAGTATTTATACCCCCATAGCGTCTGAACTAGAAAACACATGTATGATCTCGCAGTTAAACACTAACCTCACTTGAACATAGATGCAAAGTTATATAAACAATATCATAAGATAAGTGTTTAGAAGGAATTATCTCTCGTTGAAATCTCTCAATATATGAGTAAAATAAGCTAGCTTATTAAGAAAATAGAAGTTTATCTCTTATATGACACTAACATTAAAAGAATGTTTATTCAATATAATGTTATATCAAGCAAAGCTTTCTAGAAAAAACATTGGTTGATGAGTGACCGCTAAATGATTTAGCCATAAGAAAACATCTTATGTTTATACCATCTGATGAATATACAATTGTCCTACCAATTGATGCATCTATTAATGAAATGGAAAATCATAAAATGTCTTGAACACACTACACTACTCAATGCTTTCATAATATTTAACGCATGTACCAATAACTACTTTGATGCTTGTATACTTTGTTCTTGATATCCGTGTAAGTCAATAAAGTATAAAGATATGACCAAACTCACGACACCAAAGAAAAAAAGACGTTGTGAGAGAGAAAGAGCATTCTAAGAATGTTTCCTTGAAGTCATTTGCTCTATCACATCGTACAAGCTAGGTTTTGATAAAAGCTATGACAAAGCATTGTACCTCTGCAAAGTTAGCCTAAAAGGGCTACCAACTTTACATGAAGTTAGCCTCTTTGGTTAACAGTCATTTCTCAAGAAAAGTTATAAATAGACAGAAGCTTGAAGAGAAGACAAGAAAAAAAGGATACCATAGTGAACTCGTGAATGCTCATACAAGCATATTGTTGCTCTATACCGTTTGAAGCTAAGTTTTTTAAGAGAAAGAACCTTAGCAAAATCTCATATGTCATTGTATTGTTTTTATCCTCCTTTGAGAGTTGTTATCTATATTTGCTCATAACACTCATTGTGTTGTACATTCTGAAGAGAATTAAAATACTTAGTGTTTAGCTCAACTGAGTTAAATAGTCTGGACAGTTGTCTAACGTTGATACCAGAAGTGGTTAAAATACTTATATACCAGAGTGGTTAAATTCAGACTAGTTGTGTTGACTAAGTGAACTAGGAGTGGTGCTAATACTTGTTGTAAACCTGAAAAGGTAAAATTTGTGTAATTACTTAAAGATTAATGGAATCCCTTAAGAGTTCTTAAGGGGTAACTGGATGTAACTCAAGATTGAGTGAACCAATATAAAATCTGTATTTTATTGCATTACTCTTTAAAACATTATTCATATACGCCCCTTATAAAAACCAGCATCTAAACATCTTATTTGAATTTAAATCTTCTACAAATCCATTAGACCCTACTTCGCAAAATAGCTTTTAAAATATTATTCACCACCCTCTAGTGTTTTTCTGTGATTTCATAAATAGTAAAGGGTTTTCACAATAAAGTGTATAAGTAAGTAGTGGGATGAAAAATAATATACTTTAACCTATAAGACAGGGAGCAAAGGGAGTGGTATATAAAATACTAAAATAAATGGTTTGTTTTTAATTTAGCTTTTGTGCAAGTGCCTTAAAATTACCACTAAGGAAAATGGGGCTTTACACCCATTGTGAAGAAGTTCAAAGGGATATGAAAGATGGTATTGGAAAAGAGAGTTGAAGTATTTTGGAAGAAATCTTATGCATGAGTAGCTTAATGTATTATGGAGAACACAATATTATAACAAAGAAAATGCTAAATAGTAAATGTTTCTGTTGTAATGGGACGAGGATGACGCTTGTGCAATGTTCCTGTCTCCGTCAAACGTTTGTTACGCTCCTTGCTCTACGTGACTGATCGGTGTATAGCGGGTGACCTATATAGAATACACTCTGATGCTTAAGTCAGAAACTTTTTTTGGAGGTCTTAAATAATTCAATTATGGAAAAAAGTGAGTTTACCTCAAAATTAACCTCTCATAATGATCATTAATGCAAACCTTAACCACTCATACGTAGCCGTTGTAATATTAATTACGTTTTAACTCCGCTCAACTCACTACAAGAAAAATGCAATTTACCTACTGGTATTTATATACAAATTTTAATCCGTATGTAATGTAAGTATTAGATATGGATTTTATATATGGATTTTTAAAAAGTGAGTTACATATGAATTTTACATACGGAATTTTATCTACCGATTTTCAGTATATAAAATCCGTATATAATTTTAGAGCATTAAGGCAGGAATTTTTCTAAGGATATTATCTGTATGTAAACATTTTTCTAAGATTGATTGAAAAATCTAATTACAGAACATACTATTACAATGCCTATTGTAAATGTCACGTATAAGGACTGGAGTACCTTAAGTACACAATTTATTATTATATAGTTTTCTTTGGTGATAAAAACAAATAAATAAAAAAATATTTTTTTAAAAAAAAAGTAGAGGTGCGTAAGAAACAAAATTAAGAGAGAAATAAATTTAAGAAAATAAAGGTTAATTACACACATTTTACATTTACAATTCATTTTTTTAAAACTTAATATATTAATTATTTATTAAAAAGTAAAAAATTTACAATGAAGAGATTTTAAAATAAAAAATACTATAAAAATGAATTTGATTCGACAAAAGTATTCTATATATAGCTACCTTCTAACTAATAGGAACTATATTTACACACAAATAAAAATAAGAAATATAATTTTAAAAATTAGTTAAGAAAAATGAAGAAAGATGGAGCTAAAAACAGATGAAAAGGGAAGAATAAAGTAAAATGAGTTAGCCTCTATCTAATTTAAAAAGGAATAACAAAAATTGTATTTGGAAACAAAACGAGAATTAAAAAATGAAGCATTTTGAGAGATAACTACACACATTTGAGTTGTACTTTTCGTTATGAAACAATAATGCTTACTACAAAGACCATTATTTAAGACACTATTTGCATTGTTCAATTGCTCCGAAATAAAACAAAATGGAAAAAAGCTTGAAAATTTTCTGGGTTATTTCCATAATCATAACTCAACAATTAACCTTATTGGCCAATGCCTCACGTTCTAAAAAGACAATTGTGCCAGCTTTGTACGTTTTTGGTGATTCAACTGTAGATGTTGGAAACAACAACAACCTCAACACACTTGCCAAGGCAAATGCATTTCCCTATGGCATTGACTTCAATAACTGTTCCACGGGAAGGTTTAGTAATGGAAAAACCCTTGCTGACCTTAGTGGTAACTTTTTTTATTTATTGTTTCCATGCAAACATAAAAAAAAAACAATATTACAAGGATTGTTATACATTTTTTTGTCCTTTTCTAGCTATTAGATTGGGTTTGCCAATGCCACCTCCATACTTAGGTGTGGACAAGTCTACGAGACATCAAGTAATCAGAGGAATTAACTATGCATCAGGCTCTTGTGGAATATTGAATTCAACTAGAGCAGTAAGATTCAAAATAAATAAATAGAGTTTATTAATGTACTTTTTTTTTTCTCAAACTATTTTCAAAAATTAAGTTTCATCCTTAAAAACTATATATTTATTTCTTTGCATTTTATGAAAGTCAATATCCTTTCAAAAAACAAGACATGAAAGTTATAGTCTAATTCACAATAGAACTTCATTTATGAGACAATAAATATTTCAAATGTTATTTGTTGAGAAGATGTTTTATATAATTTTTATAAAATACATGAACAAAATAAATATATATTCAATTTGGAAAAAAAATATAATTTTAAAAGTAACTTCATGATAAGAAACATATTTGACTCAAATAAAAATTTCTTGTTCAATTTATTTCTCATCATATTTTTATTGTGTGACGAAGGGGGATTGTTTGTCTTTAGACAAACAAATTGAATACTTCACCTCAACTGTGGCCAATGATCTTCCAAGAAGCATACATAGCAAAACAAAACTAAGGCTTTCCTTATCCAATTCCTTATATCTCTTATCAATTGGATCTAATGATTACATGTTGAATTATTTCAAGTATCCAAATGGAACCAATAACAATCTAAATCCAGAAAAATATGCAGATTACCTACTTGAACAATTGGTTTCACGTCTCAAGGTAATCTTTTAATAAACGTTTTGAATTATATGTTGATTTCTCACATGTAGTAATTGTTAAATTTTAATATGTCACCTTTCAATTAAGTATTTTACATGGCATAAGTATTTATTTTTTCCCAAATAATGTGAAAAATGTGTTTCCTTCATTCTTTCTTTTTCCCCAGAGAATTTATGATCTCGGAGCTCGAAAGTTTGTGGTAAGTAGAATTGGTCCAATTGGTTGCACACCAGTATCTGTTGTAAGGACACCATATTCCCAAAAATGCAATGAAGATATAAATCAGAAGGTTAAACACTACTCAAACAAACTCCCTGGGAAGCTACAAGAGTTGCAAACTCAACTCTCACATTCACACTTTATTAATTTGGATAATTACAATTTCACTCAGAAAATAAGAAATTCTCCTGAAAAGTTTGGTAAACAACGTCTCCCATTAATCTCTTGAAAAAGAGGAATTAAGAAGTTTGTGTGTTTTTTGTATTCCAATGTGATCATAACTTATGCTTTTATTTATTACATTTTCAGGGTTCAAATATATTTTTGACTCGTGTGTCCAAGGAAGGAAACCTTGTGCAAACCGGAATGACTATTATTTTTTTGACTTTGCTCACCCTACTGAAGCTACAAATAAAATATATGCAAATGAGTGTCTTAGTGGAACCTAATTATGCCTTCCTTATAATATTCTGAAATTAATTCACGCAAATTAAAATATTTGTACCACGTTCTTGTATAAATATATCATCAACAATGTTTGTTATTTGTTGTGCACTTTCTCCTTATGTATGATAAACAAGTTAGACTATACTTAAAAGGGATGTGTACCATATAGTAGAGAGAGAAAAAGAGAAAAATACAATAGGTATCGCGGAAAAAGATGTTTTTGGGGATCAAATATCAAGAATTTGAGTTTTAGAAGGGTGATGGAAGGTTGATAAATTAACAAAATAATATTCTATACTTATTACGAAATGTTTTTCCATAGTAGATACACTACAAGATTGCAATTTGCATACAAATTATTATATATGAATTATGTTCTATAAGTAATGGAAATGTTACAGACGGATATTTCATACAGATGTTGGAAATTCCATTACATACGGATTTTTTCGTAGGTAATGGGAAAAAAATTTACATACAGATTATCCATATGTAATGTTGACGCGTGATGGGTGTCGCACCCATGCAAATTTAATGTGCATAAAGAATGTAGTATAGACTCGGAAGTGACTCCTAGGTCGTCTCTCAAGGACCAAAATGTGGTTCGAGACTTAGGTCAGACACGCAGTGGGTGGGTTTAGAAAGGTTTGTGTGAATGCGGATGAGTTAAATTAAAATACGAATGCAAATAGAAATGTGTAAACAGAAATGTAAAGACAGAATCAAATACAGAATAAAAATGGTTGGTCATTAACTCAATTACTATGCTTCCCATCACAGATTAACGACAAGTACACACTACTCCAATCCAAATCCAACACGAATCACCCAACTAAGCAAAGGTTAATTCGGTTTTCAGAATTACAAACTAAGCGAATGCAATGCACAAATTTAATCAGTCAGGCACCATACAGTCTAATCAACTAAGCGAAGATTAAACACTGATTAGGAAACTAAGCGTATACCTAATCACAAGCACACAACAAATTAAATATTGAGCTAAATCAGAGCAGCAGTATGACAATTAAAGTGCAGAAGTCTCATGAATAAACTACTCTAGCCTCTAATCCAGCACAACTAACCAACTAAGCGAAAGATAATCATGCTATCATAATTACAAACTAAGTGAACGCAATACACCTATTCCATCCTATGTGTTCTATACAGATCGATCAACTAAGCGAAGATACAATCACCAACTGGGCAACTAAGCGTACACCCATTGCAAGACATAGTCAGATTTCATATAGTGCCAGACAGAGTAGAATAAACATAAAGACAAACCAAAAAATCTCAAGAAAACAAAGCCATTTTATTAATGACCAACCCAACTAACCTAAGCTAACATTACAACTAAATTACACAACTGAACGAGATCATTAACATTAAAGGTCATATCAGTATCCAAAGAGATTTTTTACTTTTTCTCTAAATGATGTTTGAACGTCGAATTTGGAAAATATTTGACGTTCATACTAGATGTGGATTTTGAAAATTAATTGTGTGCCTTTTCCAATGCACCAATATTACGTCGAATTATATTGGACTTCGAGGTTTCAACTTCGTTAAGTTACCGATGGTCGCTCCAATTTTTTTATATTTTACTTTTTTTTTCTTTTAAACTCTCACTTTAACATCAAGGATCATATATCTTCGACATATTTTTCGTGTGCAAGGAGGTCATATCAGTATCAAAAGAGATTTTTTACTTTGTCTCTGAATGATGTTTCAACGTCAAACTTTGGTATAATTACTCGATGTACTGCTTTTTTCATGATGAAATGTTATGCACGACAATTTTGTGGAAGTTTAACGGCATCGTTTCATCAATAAATATACATTGTGCTTTTCTTATTGTTCCATTTGTCCTGTTTATGTATTGAACATATTAGGATTGATGTTTTTTATCTCTTGGGCGCTTTTCTTTCTCTAGATTTCGAAACATGTCTGTTCTTTAAATTGAAATTTTCTCGGTTGAATGTCAAAGTGCCTCATTCATGTCTCAGTTCATATGAAGGTGGCCCTTTGACATTCAACTGAACAAAATGCTTTTTATATAGTACAGAAATGATTAAGTTATCTTACTGAAAGGGAAGTGCCAAGGAAAAAGAAATATGGTTCACAATATGTTTAATGTTGAAACAATTTTGAGAACTAAAATCAATTTATAAAAAAAGTTGTTGAACTTCGTCATTTTGCAATGTATGATTCTCTTTTTAAATTGTTTTGGAGTTGTTTTTTACCGTTATATTTTAGAGCTATCTGATTTCTTAGGGTGAAAACCAAAATAAAAAGTTAACATTATTTTCTTTGGTTTTCACTCCTTTTAAAATATCATTTATCTGTAGAGTTCGATGTAAAAAAAATTCAAGGATTTCAAAAAAACATCCATTTCAAGTAAAGAAATCAAATGACACACTTTTAAACACTAATCACTCGGCTTTATAAATAAAACACACTTTAAGATTACCAAATTACAATACACAGCTTAAAAAATCTTCAACCAAGTTTCATCAACATACATATTAGAATTACATTAAAAACACATATAACAAAGACCATCCCCAGTAACACCTTCAATAACTTTTCCAACATAACAACACTTTTATCTAAACAAGCTATTTTCATCTTTTCATCATCAGCTTCTTCCATCTTCCTCACACTTTGTTCCATCATCATCAAACTTCCACATGCTTGTTCATTTCTTCCACATGTACTCATTTCTTCTCCATACGGCACATTTCCTTCTTCTATTGCTTCTTCACTACACCAGTGAAAGAACTTGCATCCAACGAAATCTTCCCCCCCACCCTGTTGAACAAAATCTTCGAGAACCCCTTCCTCCCCAAGACGAACACGAACATAAAACACTGGCTACCAACAATATTATTATTCCACGTGGATCACATTGAATTTAATGCGCAATCTCAACCGAGGGTTTATTTAGAGGTATATGGAAAGGTTACAGTTTCAATAAAAGTTCAGAAATATATTTATTTAGTTTCAATATAACTTCAACATAACACGTCCTATACCATTACAACTCCACGTTCTATAGTTGAAATACTTGGAAGTTTAAATCAGAATGTCGAAGCCCCATAAAACTCGACGTTCATTGACGGTAAATATTTAAACTAGCGCGTCATTCTTTTATTCTTTTTTTTCTTTTAAAACACAAATAGTACGCCCATATCTAAAGCCATGGACGTATTATTTGTTGGGAAAATCTCATGATAAACACTCAGATATTTTCTAAAATTGAGTCTTGCTATTCATTGATAATTGAAGGGCTTTAAATAGCCGTGATACTTACAATATTACAGAAATAAAAATAAAATCTGAAAATAAAATCTCAACTGTCTTAAATTAAAATCTGCTTATTCTATCATAAAATAATATTCTACCTAGATAAACAGAAAATCAAACTAAATATTACTAGACCCAAAAGTAATAAAATAATATTTAAACAAAATTATTACAAAACCCTAAAATTTAAGTTTATCCCAACATTATTGTGAGCCAGAAGCCAAAGAGTTACTCCCCTATTAATTCTTTTTTATTTTTTCTTTTAAACCACCAAGATTACGTCAAATTCTTCGGGGATTGACGTATTATTTGTCTGCTAGAAGCCGAAGAGTTTCTCCCTTTTTAATTCCTTTTTCTTTTTAATCAAACAATTACTCCACTTTTAATCCAACAGTAAACGAAGAGCTATAATACTTGGACGTTTCAATTTAAATACCACCAATAGTACGTTGTAATACTTGGATGTTTCAGAAGTAAACGACTAACTCCAATCTATTGAACCGCATAGGATTGCTCATTTCATTGTAATGGAAGAATCAGTTCCAAGAGATAACAAAAGACAACGCACAGAACATGACAAATCTACAATTTTTCCAATCAAATCACTTCCCACAGACTTGGATTGATCATTACAACATGAAAGTATGTTGTAGAGATTTTTTGCATGCCAAAAGACAATTATATGTGGCAGAAAATTTCTTTAGAAAAGTTTTCGTTGATTCCATGGTCATGTAAAGAAGCAAGGGCATTTGATATTTTCATGCAAAGTTGTAAAGAGAGTGGAAATATTGAAGCTTTGTATAGAGAAGGATTAAGAGAAATAATTGGATATAAGGGAAATATTGAAAAAGGCACTAATGACCAAAAAGGGTTATCTTGAAGCAAAATATGTATATGGTTTGATCTTATTATGTTCATACGATAGTGATTTAAGAAAAGCAGGGGTTGAATATATGCAATTTTTGAGAAATTTCAATTGTGTTGTAAGGTGTAGAAATAAGTTAGTAACTTTGTTGGGTAATGTATTTAGAAAACCTCATGGAACACTGTTGCGCAATCCAACTCCTTTATGTTCCCAGAGACAATGCAATGGTTGGAGAATGAAGAAGTTTATCTCTTGGGAAATAGTGGATACTGAAGATGATGATGATAATATTAAAAACTCATGTGAAAATTGTAGGTGGGATGTTGAGTTAGACTTTTTTTATAATCTTTTATTCTATTCTATTTAGTAATGAAATTCTATTGTAGGTGGGATGTTTTGTAATCATCTCTTGAATATTAATGAAATTCTCTTTTGGCAAACATTAGTGAATGGTGATTGAATTGTTTAAAATGAGTAAATCACTTTTATGATTGCAATTGTCCATTTTAGTTTGACATCATTACATTGCATGCAGCAGTATATGTTATTGTTTCTTTTTAAAACACCAATATTACGTCGAATGATAAAGCCAATTGATGAGTCGATATTTTCTTGACTGCACTTAGTTTATTGTGCTAGAATTAATCAGGAAATTGTGCTTAATTGTCCAATATTTTTCCGTTTTTCTTAATTGTGCTTAATTTGATCAGAAATTCTTATTTTAATTAATTTGAATTTTCTGAGCTAATTAATCGCATTATTTATTGCAGGGAAAATTTTGGAAATACAATTTTGGACATTAGAGGAGACATCAATTCATTCAAGACTCTCCACATGGACAATTTAGAATTAGTTATATTTTAATTTAGTAGTTTAGAATTAATCAAAATTGTAATTTAGAAGTTTAGTTTCTTTTTAGACAAACTTTTGCACATTGGGCCCCTTAGTGGCAAAAATGTAATGGCCCAAATTTTGTGAGACACATGTCCTACCCTAGGGTTTCTTTTTAGGTGGACCCCACCCAATTTATTAGGACTCACGGCCCTTAGGGTGCTGGCAGCCGCACAAGAAGGAGGCACCATTCATTCTCGGCATTTTTCATTTTTTGTGCTGGAACGTTTAACTTGTTTTTTTTTTTAAACATGTTTACACACTTTGACTTTGGTTGAATAAAAAGAAGCAGCAGCCACTTTTGGAATTTTTTTAGGCTTTGCTTTGAATGATGATTTTAGAGATTCTATGTTTATGCTTGAAGAATTTACACTGCTTCCAATTTAGTTTTGAGAGTGGATTAGGATGAAACCGTAAACCCCAACAACACCATTCATCCATATGTTTTTCTTGCCAATTGATCAAAATCTTTGCATACATGTTTATTTCTTGTTTTGCATTCAAAACTCAACTTATTGTTTATTCAAGTTTTATGATCTCCATTAATCAGATGAACGTTTAGGCCTAAGAGTCCTTTGGTAGACGATACTCAGACTTACCGTTTATTTATTACTTGATACGATCTGGTACACTTGCCAGGGTGTTAACAAGTTTTTGGTGCGGTTGTCGGGGACTCATTGGTTTAACTATTCTAGTAGTGTGATTTTTGATTGAATTTGACTTGATTTTTGTTTTTGTTTTTATTTTTATATAAAAGTTCTTTTTAGGGTTTTTGTTTCTTGTGTATGCAGGAGGCAATTCACACTAGGAGCAAGAAAAATCAACAACCTCTTCTCGAAGGATTAAGTGAAAGGAGGGGGAAGAAAGTTAGAAGACCATCCAGAGAATTATTTCCCTCTCCTTGAAGGATTAATGGACTGTCGAATGAAAGTCCATATGATCATCTCACCACATTCAATGAGATTTGCAATACGGTGAAGATCAACGGAGTTTCGGATGATATAATCAAGCTTAGTTTGTTTCCTTTCTCACTAGGAGGCAATGCTAAAACATGGTTGAATTCTTTTCCGGAAGGGAGCTTTACAACCTGGGAGGCTGTGGTGTCAAAATTTTTGAACAAATATTTCCCGTAGTCTAAATTCAACAAAGGAAAGATGGAGATTTCTTATTTTAGGCAGGGTATGGAAGAAACCCTAGGTCAGGCATGGGACCAATTTAAAGGTTTGCTGAGAAAGATGCCTGTGCACGGTTTTGATGAGACAACTGTAGTTCTCGCGTTCCTTGGAGGTCTTGGTACGCAGTCAAAGATGATGTTGGATGCCTTAGCTAGAGGTAATATCAAGAGAAAGACTGTTGATGAAGCCTATGAGTTGATAGAAAGCATGACGACTAATGAGAATGAAACTCATAACGAAAGGAGCATGACAACTCAAAAAAGGGGAGTTCTTCAATTGCGTACTGATGGTGCAATGCTTGCACAACACAGGATTTTAACTCAGCAATTGAAGAATGTTTCTCAGGTACAGCAACAACTTTGTGATCGTTGTGGTGGTGACCATATCAATGGTCAATGTGCTTATCCAGAGGAGGCCCAAGAAGAAGAAGCGAATTACATGGGCAACCAGTTTCAATACTGCTAAGATAACTTCAACCAGGGTAACTATAACCAAGGTTGGAAGAATCGCACTAGCATTGGGCAAAGTCAGAACAATCAAACTGGACAACCTGGAGGCCAAATTAATAGACCACAACAACCACCAATATGGAAACAGGTGGTTAATTTGGCGGATCATGTCAAAAGTCTTGATGAGAAATTTGATAAATTTATGAAGGTGTATGATTGTAAAGTTTTTGTGAGCATAGTTGAGGAAAGAGTGGAGAATGAAATTGTTGAGTCAGAAAAAAGAGAAAAAAAGAAGAAGAGATATGTGAGGGGGAAAGTAGAGAAGAAAAAGAGAAGAGGGAAGAAAAAAAATTAGAAAAAGATAAGATAGAAAAACATAGAGATGAGAGATATCTTCCTTGCCTTATAAAAGAAGAGAGAAAAGAAAGTAAATGTGAGCACTTTAGAGAGATTTTTCAACCAAATGGATATTATTGTGCCATCTATTGAAGCATTGCAACAAATTCCTGACTACGCTATGGGTACAAGGCGATATATTGGAGATGAGATAGATAAAGCTATGGAGGAATTTTGCAGTAGCCCTTTGAAAAGAAAGAGAAGGCATCCTCCAAAAATGAGAGATCCAGGAGGCTTTCCAATTCCTTGCACCATTGGGAATGTGAAGATAGGGAGAGCTTTACTTGATACAGGATCAAGTATTAATATGATGCCCCTATCTATGCTGAAGAGGATAGGTGGTTTAACATTAAAGCCAACAAATATGTCTATAATTATGGCAGATGGATTGTCAAAGAAACCTTATGGTATGGTGGAAGACGTGGTTATTCATGTTGAAAGCCTAGAATTCCTGGTTGATTTTGTGGTAATGGATATGAAGGAGGATGATAGGATTCCATTGATTTTTGGAAGGCCATTCATGAAGATGGCTAAAGTGGTTATAAGTTGCCATGATAGAGTGATTATGCTTAAAGATGAAGAAGAAAAGGTGTTTTATAATCTCTGATGGGTGTCGCAACCCACACAAATTTAATGTGCAAAAAGAAATGCAGTATAGCTAGGAAATGACTCCTAGGTCGTCTCTCAAGGACCAATTTTGCGGTTCAGAATTTAGTCAGACACGAAGTGGGGGGGGGTTGTGAAAAGTTTGTGCATGCAAATGAATTAAATTAAAACAAGGATGCTAACAAAAATGTAATCAAGGATGAAAACAGAATTTAATTACGACAAATACAGAAATTTAACGACGAAAACGCAAGCAGTACAGATGCAAAAATACGGGTTCAACACAGAATAAAAAAAAAAAAAAACAGTCAGTCATTAACCTAATCACAATGTTCCCATCACTAGTTATCAAAATACAGTTGCTACTTGGACCTCTAATCCAACAGATTTAACCGACTAAGCGACGGTTAAATCTGTCTTCATAACTGCGAACTAAGCGAACACAGTGTTAATATCAACTCTGATTTATACCATATAGTTCCATCAACTAAGCGAAGATGTCACACCAACTGGGCAACTAAGCGTATACCCAATTGCAGGTGTAAATACAAAATTAATATTAACCAAGTCAGAGTTACCGAACAGTCATAGTTCAGAAACCTCAGGGAAACTTTGCAATATGGCTAATGACTGACTGAATTAAATTAAGCTACCATGGAAATTAAATTAAAATGACTAGAAACCTTAGACAACATTGAAATAAATTAAATTAGACACCAACACTGTTATAATAATTAAATGCCACACTAACTTAAACACATAAAAATAACTCAACCTACTAATTAAACTAAGTGAAAATAAGAGAAATTAACAATCCTATTTTACTTCTAGTAATTTATGTGACCAAGGTGCAATTAATAAATAAATTTAAAGTCCAACATACCACATGTTAATTCCCCTTTCTTTCTTCACTCAAAATCTCAATGTGAAATATCTTTTCTCCATTCAACAAGGGAAACTCAAAAGGAATACGAAAACATAGCAGCAAATGGAAAGGAAAATGCAAAATGATTCTTTATTCAACCAACAGAACTACCATGAAAATGCAAAGAAGAATCCTACAAGCTCATGTTTTCAATATTCAAAATGAAACCAAAGAAGATGAGTGATGGTTCTCTCTTCCATCTAGCAAAGAAAAACAAGTTGCAAGCAAAAGAAAAAAAAAGGAAGAAAACGTATTCTTTGGTTCATTCCATCCTCCAGAACCGAAAGGTACACCATGCTCTCCAAGAGAGTGTTCAAAAATAAAAATGAAGTAGGAAATCTCTGTGTGTATTTAGACCGTGAGTTCTTCCCCTTTTAAAGGAAAATTTCCAAGCAGAAATGAAGTGTCGGCAGTGCTTCCATACGTCATCCTCCATTGCAAGTGTCGGCTGGTGCTCTCCTTGTCACTCTCCATCAAGCTTCTCAGTGCCTTCTAGATGCAGCAGCCTGAGTGCTCATTGACGTGTTGCTTGGACGTTGAAGTGTGAAGGACTTTGTGAGAGCTGCTGTTGTTTCTCTCGTGCAGGCCATGTATGCAATTGCCCATGCTGCTGCCATGATGAATCAAGCAAGGAGCTCTCCATTCCAAGCTGCTAGATGTTTTTATGTTGTTGGATGTGCTGCTTCTAGTTTCTTGGATGTGCATGCTGAGAATATGTTGCTGTTTAATTGTTTCAGCCAAAATACCGTGTTGCTGCAGCTGCTGGACCGAGAAGATATTGCTGGAGTGTGGGCTGGTCTCCAACGCTGGATGGGTGCTGCACGTGTGGAAGTGGAGCCTGCTGCTGGACCGAGCTTGAAGCTGCTGGACTGTATGGTGGAACTGCATGGAGCGTGAAGAAGCTTTGCTGCCATGATGGACCGTGTTGCTGCAGCTGGAACGTGTAGAAGAGTTGCTGCAACTGCTGGAACGTGTGGAGCTGCATGGCTGGAGTTGCTGGAGTTTGCACTGCTTGTTGGATGAAGCCGTGAAGTGTGGAAGTGTGGGTACTGGAATGCAGGTTGTTGCACCTTGCCTTGGTCCGTGAAGAAGGCTGCTGGACTGTGTGAAGCTGCTGCACTTTTATGTTGGTCATTGGCCCCTTTGCTTGCTTCCTTGCTTGGCCTTGAGAGTGTGAGAGCTGCTGGAATATGGTTTGGTTGCAGCTGCATGTGTCCGTGAAGTTCTTTACGTGCTGCATCAAAATGCATTCCAAAGGTGGCAACTTGCCTTTCCATGTGCACCCCTAAATTCAACATGTTACACCCTTTTTTATAAAATTACCATAGTGTCCTCCAAATATCCCAAATAGTGTTCCAATATTCTCTCTAAAAATAATAATGCAAATAATTATCTCAGAAAATTCAAATTAACTAAAATAAGAATTTCCGATCAAATTAAGCACAATTAGTAGAAACGGGAAAATACTGGACATTTAAACACAATTCCCTGATTAATTTTAGTACAATAAACTAACTGAAATCAATAAAATATTGATTCATCAAAATAGACCACACTTAGTCTTTTGCACTCCTGGGCAAAATCAAAATTCAAATCAGGGAATAGATCAAAGAACATTAGGGAAGTGACACAGACTCAGGACACAGAAGACAGAAACTCAGAAGGGAATAGACAAACAAAATTATAGTCCTCAAGAAATCTGGACAAGAAAAAGTAGTAGACATTATCCAACACCGAATCAAAGAAAACAGATACTCATGAAGTAATCCAAGCAGTTCAAAGCATGACAAAATAATCAGTCAGTTTGAGAGGTGAATCAAAAGCAACAGAACCTTACAGATGCACTATCGGTGTTTCTCTCATGTGTCTAGGGTAAATAATTTCAACTCAATGCACTCAAGAAAGCAAACACAAACAGACTAGGCAAGTCTCTAACATCAGTACTCAAAACATATGCATGTTCAAATCAAAAGGTCTTTTATGGATGTAATGGGGTCAAAGACAAGGGAGGATATAATAATGATGAGAAGCTATAAACCAAAACAAAAGGAGCAATGGGGAACAAGTGTAAACACAGTCAAATAACACCCAAACCTTTTAATCCTCTTCTTGACTCCATTATTCACACAATTTTTTTATTTATTTATTTATTTTTTTTTATCTCATTTTTCTGTATTTTTTTCATCTTATCTCTTTTCTTTTCTCTTTATGTAGGATACAACTCTAAGAGACAAGATACACAACGTATTTACAAAAACAAAAACAAGAAGAGGAACCAACTAGCCAATTATCTGAATCTCCCAGGAGACCACACTTATTCCCAAAATACTTCCAAAGCTCCAAATTTCCCTAAGGTTAAGGTAATCATGGTTTTTCACTTAAGGGTAATTAATGAGCTTGAAAACAAAGAATAGGGGAAAGTATAGGCTCAAATGGGTTATCAAAGGATAAAAACAGGGTAGGCTCTTTTGGCCAGAGAGGTTCAACAACAAAATTGCCTTTATCATTTCCAAACATGCATATCAATCAAGAATCAACAACAGAGTCAAGCCAAGGCATATGCGCAAGCAATCAAGAGACATATAACACGCAAGAAAGAACATAAAGTGGCTCAAATCTCACACAGGGTAATTTCTGTCACAATTAAATCAACCTTCTCATCATCATAATCATCTTTCCAAGCAAAGAAAAGCAAGGATTTCCAACAATTCAGAGTATCAATGAAGTGAAAGATAAGTCTACAATTTAAAGAAAATCCAGAAATCAAGAAAAACATGCAAAACTTTATTCAAGACACAACAACATTACCTAGAAAAATAAAAAATTCAACACAGAAAAACAAAAACTAACAGCAGAAACATCAGAGTCTCCCCCAATAGACCACACTTAAATTACACAGTGTCCTCAATGTGTCACGAGCATCATAGCAGAACTCAAAACAGTAAACAGATCAAGGACAAGTGCAATAAAAGCAGGAATGGAGGAGAAAAGAAACTCCCTGAGTCAGATGGAAGTGTAGGTGGGGTGGACCAAAGATGTCTCCTCCACCACTGCATCCAACAAAGAAGGATTACTGAGGAAAGGCTTTAGTCTGTGCCCGTTCACCTTGAAGCTTTTAGCTGTGGAAGGACTTTGAATTTCAGCTGCACCATAAGGATAAACATTAGTCACAATAAAAGGTCCAATCCACTTTGATCTCAACTTACCACCCATGAGGCCAAGCCTAGAGTTATACAATAAAACCTGTTGGCCAACCTCGAAGTCCTTTCTAACAATAGAACTATCATGGAACCTCCTTGTTCGTTCTTTGTAGAACTTCGAGTTCTCATAGGCCTCCAATCGGATCTCATCCAATTCATTCAGTTGCAACTTCCTTTCCTCTCCAGCTTGGTCAATGGAGAAGTTGCAAGTCTTCACAGCCCAGTATGCCCGATGCTCAATCTCAACTGGTAAATGACATGCCTTTCCAAAGACAACCCGATAAGGAGACATTCCTATAGGTGCTTTGTAGGCAGTCCTGTGGGCCCAAAGAGCATCGTCCAACCTATTACTCCAATCTTTTCTGTTGGGCTGGACAATCTTCTCCAGAATCCTCTTTATCTCCCTGTTAGAGATTTCAGCTTGCCCATTTGTTTGGGGGTGGTATGGTGTAGAAACTTTGTGCGTCACCCCATATTTTTTAAGCAAAGCTTGCATGGATCTATTGCAAAAATGAGTTCCCTGATCACTAATAATTGCTCTAGGCACTCCAAACCTGCAAAAGAGGTGAGATCTAACAAAATCTACAACAACCCGAGCATCATTAGTTCTGGTGGCTCTAGCTTCCACCCATTTTGAAACATAATCCACAGCAAGGAGAATATAAGAGAAACCAAAAGAAACAGGAAAAGGACCCATAAAATCTATACCCCAGACATCAAACACCTCACAGAACAGCATAGGCTGTTGATGCATCTCTTTTCTCTGTGAAATTGATCCTCCTGTTCTTTGACAAGGTTCACATGTGCTGCAAATCCTCTCCGCATCTTTGAAGATGGAAGGCCAATAGAAACCGCAGTCTAGCACCCTGCGGGCTGTTCTCTGAATTCCCAGATGACCACCAGGTGAGGAGGCATGACAAAACAGTAGGACCGAGTCAATCTCATGGTCCGGAATGCATCTCCTAGTAACCTGGTCACTACACAACTTCCACAGATATGGGTCATCCCAAATATAATACTTAGCATCACTCTTAATTTTGGCAATTTGAGCACGAGATGCTGAGGGAGGAATTACAGAAGCAACCAAATAATTTACAATATGTGCAAACCAAGGAGTAGGGTTAGAATATGAAATCATCAAAAAACTCTCATCAGGAAAGTTATCCTGGATTGGCAAAACATCAGCTTCTCTCTCAGCTCCCTCAATCCTACTGAGATGGTCTGCAACCAAATTTTGTGCTCCACTCCGGTCTTTGATTTGCAAGTCAAACTCTTGGAGTAGTAGCATCCACCTGATCAATCTTGGCTTTGACTGAGCCTTTTTTAAAAGAAACTTAAGAGCTGCATGGTCAGTGTATACAATAACAGGAGATCCAAGCAAATATGATCTAAACTTATCGAGGGCAAAAACAATTGCCAACAATTCTTTTTCAGTTGTGGTGTAATTTGCTTGGGCAGCATCTAAAGTGCGTGAAGCATAGTAGATTACTCTCGGTAGTTTGTCAATTTTCTGTGTCAAGACAGCCCCCAATGCATAGTTAGATGCATCACACATAAGCTCAAATGGGGCTGTCCAATCCGGTGCCTGAATGATCGGAGTGGTGGTCAAAGCTTCCTTCAGGCAATCAAAAGCCTGCTTGCAGTTGTCATCACAATTAAAGTCAATATCCTTCTGTAAGAGTCTGGACAAGGGAAGTGCCTTCTTGCTGAAATCCTTGATGAAGCGCCTGTAGAAACCTGCATGTCCAAGAAAAGATCGAACCTCTCGCACGCAAGAGGGGTAAGGCAACTGCGAAATCACAGATATCTTAGCAGGGTCCACCTCTACTCCCTTGCTAGAAATGATATGCCCTAGAACCAAGCCTTGTTCAACCATGAAGTGACATTTCTCAAAATTGAGAACAAGGTTTGTTTCTATGCATCTTTTCAACACTTTTTCCAGACTATCTAAGCATGCATCAAATGAGGATCCATACACAGTAAAATCATCCATAAACACCTCTATACAATTTTCAAGAAAGTCGCTAAAAATGCTAATCATGCACCGCTGGAAGGTAACAGGGGCGTTGCATAGGCCAAAGGGCATCCTCCTATAGGCAAAAGTGCCAAAGGGGCAGGTGAATGTGGTTTTCTCTTGATCCTCAGGAGCAATATTTATTTGGAAATAACCAGAAAAACCATCAAGAAAACAATAATGAGATTTACCTGCCAGGCGCTCGAGCATCTGATCAATGAATGACAGGGGGAAATGATCTTTCCTGGTCGCTTGATTCAACCTCCTATAGTCAATGCAGACTCTCAACATGTAATCATTAGATCCATTTGGATACGTGAAGCCTTAGTTTTGTTTTGCTATGTATGCTTCTTGGAAGATCATTGGCCACAGTTGAGGTGAAGTATTCAATTTGTTTGTCTAAAGACAAACAATCCCCCTTCGTCATAAAATAAAAATATGATGAGAAATAAATTGAACAAGAAATTTTTATTTGAGTCAAATATGTTTCTTATCATGAAGTTACTTTTAAAATTATATTTTTTTTCCAAATTGAATATATATTTATTTTGTTCATGTACTTTATAAAAATTATATAAAACATCTTCTCAACAAATAACATTTGAAATATTTATTGTATCATAAATGAAGTTCTATTGCGAAGTAGACTATAACTTTCATGTCTTGTTTTTTGAAAGGATATTGTATGACTTTCATAAAATGCAAAGAAATAAATATATAGTTTTTAAGGATGAAACATAATTTTTGAAAATAGTTGGAGAAAAAAAAAGTACATTAATAAACTCTATATATTTATTTTGAATCTTACTGCTCTAGTTGAATTCAATATTCCACAAGAGCCTGATGCATAGTTAATTCCTCTGATTACTTGATGTCTCGTAGACTTGTCCACACCTAAGTATGGAGGTGGCATTGGCAAACCCAATCTAATAGCTAGAAAAGGACAAAAAAATGTATAACAATCCTTGTAATATTGTTTTTTTTTATGTTTGCATGGAAACAATAAATAAAAAAAGTTACCAATAAGGTCAGCAAGGGTTTTGCCATTACTAAACCTTCCCGTGGAACAGTTATTGAAGTCAATGCCATAGGGAAATGCATTTGCCTTGGCAAGTGTGTTGAGGTTGTTGTTGTTTACAACATCTACAGTTGAATCACCAAAAACGTACAAAGCTGGCACAATTGTCTTTTTAGAACGTGAGGCATTGGCCAATAAGGTTAATTGTTGAGTTATGATTATGGAAATAACCCAGAAAATTTTCAAGCTTTTTTCCATTTTGTTTTATTTTGGAGCAATTGAACAATGCAAATAGTGTCTTAAATAATGGTCTTTGTAGTAAGCATTATTGTTTCATAACGAAAAGTACAACTCAAATGTGTGTAGTTATCTCTCAACATGCTTCATTTTTTAATTCTCGTTTTGTTTCCTAATACAATTTTTGTTATTCCTTTTTAAATTAGATAGAGGCTAACTCATTTTACTTTATTCTTCCCTTTTCATCTGTTTTTAGCTCCATCTTTCTTCATTTTTCTTAACTAATTTTTAAAGTTATATTTCTTATTTTTATTTGTGTGTAAATATAGTTCCTATTAGTTAGAAGGTAGCTATATATAGAATACTTTTGTCGAATCAAATTCATTTTTATAGTATTTTTTATTTTAAAATCTCTTCATTGTAAATTTTTTACTTTTTAATAAATAATTAATATATTAAGTTTTAAAAAAATGAATTCTAAATGTAAAATGTGTGTAATTAACCTTTATTTTCTTAAATTTATTTCTCTCTTAATTTTGTTTCTTATGCACCTCTACTTTTTTTTAAAAAAATATTTTTTTATTTATTTGTTTTTATCACCAAAGAAAACTATATAATAATAAATTGTGTACTTAAGGTACTCTAGTCCTTATACGTGACATTTCCAATAGGCATTGTAATAGTATGTTCTGTAATTATACCGAGCAAAATATTTTTCAAATGATTTGATTACATAGGAAAAGTCCCTTTTTGAGTTATTTAGCCAAACAATATGCCTAACATGTCCTGAATATTGTAGATAAATATTCATATTACAAAAGATAATTCAATCTTTCTACTATGTCAAAGAATGCATTATATTTTCATAAGATTGCACCAAAATCTCACAAGACAACACATATGCAAGACCTATTAAAGTACTGTTATATTCTCTTGTTTTCTTCCATCTGGGGAACTTTACTGTTAACACGGGTTTATATCCGACTGATCGGGTATGGAGGCATGCTGGCTTGAAAGGGCGGAGCGATCAACGTGTAGGAAAGAGGCTCGCAGCCGCTCGGTCCCCACAATAGTCCGTATGTAAAGCTGGTAGATAATTTTTTTTTAGATTATATACGGATTTTAAATGTTTACATACAGATAATATCCTTAGAAAAATTCCCGCCTTAATGCTCTAAAATTATATACGGATTTTATATACTGAAAATCGGTAGATAAAATTCCGTATGTAAAATCCATATGTAACTCACTTTTTAAAAATCCGTATATAAAATCCGTATCTAATACTTACATTACATACGGATTAAAATTTGTATATAAATACCAGTAGGTAAATTGCATTTTTCTTGTAGTGAGTTGAGCGGAGTTAAAGCGTAATTAATATTACAACGGCTATGTATGAGTGGTTAAGGTTTGCATTAATGATCATTATGAGAGGTTAATTTTGAGGTAAACTCACTTTTTTCCATAATTGAATTATTTAAGACCTCCAAAAAAAGCTTCTGACTTGAGCATCAGAGTGTATTCTATATAGGTCACCCGCTATACACCGATCAGTCACGTAGAGCAAGGAGCGTAACAAACGTTTGACAGAGACAGGAACATCGCACAAGCGTCATCCTCGTCCCATTACAACAAAAACATTTACTATTTAGCATTTTCTTTGTTATAATATTGTGTTCTCCATAATACATTAAGCTACTCATGCATAAGATTTCTTCCAAAATACTTCAACTCTCTTTTCCAGTACCATCTTTCATATCCCTTTGAACTTCTTCACAATGGGTGTAAAGCCCCATTTTCCTTAGTGGTAATTTTAAGGCACTTGCACAAAAGCTAAATTAAAAAAAAAATTTATTTTAGTATTTTATATACCACTCCATTTGCTCCCTCTCTTATAGGCTAAGCTATATTCTTTTTCATCCCACTACTTACTTATACACTTTATTATGAAAACCCTTTACTATTTATGAAATCACAGAAAAACACTAGAGGGTGGTGAATAATATTTTAAAAGCTATTTTGCAAAGTAGGGTCTAATGGATTTGTAAAAGATTTAAATTCAAATAAGATGTTTAGATGTTGGTTTTTATAAGGGGCGTATATGAATAATGTTTTAAAGACTAATGCAATAAAATACAAATTTTATATTGGTTCACTCAATCTTGAGTTACATCGAGTTACCCCTTAAGAACTCTTAAGGGATTCCATTAATCTTTAAGTAATTACACAAATTTTACCTTTTCAGGTTTACAACAAGTATTAGCACCACTCCTAGTTCACCTAGTCAACATAACTAGTCTGAATTTAACCACTCTGGTATATAAGTATTTTAACCACTTCTGGTATCAACGTTAGACAACTGTCTAGACTGTTTAACTCAGTTGAGCTAAACACTAAGTATTTTAATTCTCTTCAGAATGTACAACACAATGAGTGTTATGAGCAAATACAGATTAACAACTCTCAAAGAGAGGATAAAAACAATACAATGACATATGAGATTTTGCTAAGGTTCTTTCTCTTAAAAAACTTAGCTTCAAACGGTATAGAGCAACAATATGCTTGTATGAGCATTCACGAGTTCACTATGGTATCCTTTTTTTCTTGTCTTCTCTTCAACCTTCTATCTATTTATAACTTTTCTTGAGAAATGACTGTTAAACAAAGAGGCTAACTTCATGTAAAGTTGGTATCCCTTTTAGGCTAACTTTGCAGAGGTACAATGCTTTGTCATAGCTTTTATTAAAACCTAGCTTATACGATGTGATAGAGCAAATGACTTCAAGGAAACATTCTTAGAATGCTCTTTTTCTCTCACAACGTCTTTTTTTCTTTGGTGTCGTGAGTTTGGTCATATCTTTTTGCTTTATTGACTTACACGGATATCAAGAACAAAGTATACAAGCATCAAAGTAGTTATTGGCACATGCCTTAAATATTATGAAAGCATTGAGTAGTGTAGTGTGTTCAAGACATTTTATGATTTTCCATTTCATTAATAGATGCATCATTTGGTAGGACAATTGTATATTCATCAGATGGTATAAACATAAGATGTTTTCTTATGGCTAAAACATTTAGCGGTCACTCATCAACCAATGATTTCTCTAGAAAGCTTTGCTTGATATAACATTATATTGAATAAACATTCTTTTAATGTTAGTGTCATATAAGAGATAGACTTCTATTTTATTAAGAAGCTAGCTTATTTTACTCATATATTGAGAGATTTCAATGAGAGATAATTCCATCTAAACACTTATCTTATGATATTGTTTATATAACTTTGCATCTATATTCAAGTGAGGTTAGTGTTTAGATGCTAGATCATACATGTGTTATCTGGTTCAGACGCTATGCGGGTATAAATACTTTATCAGGGGTTTTATATCGTTTAGCGCAAGTTTTTAAGCTAGCATTTTGCTTAATGGGATGACTATCATTTATCCCGATACGCTATGTTCTATATATAGTTTCGATAACATTTAGAGTATGTATTTGCTTTAGACGCTATTTTCATGGTCATAATTACTCTAATATTTACCATGTATATTTTGTCTTAGTGATTCAGATAGACGATTTTGTCTATTAATCATCTGTCTTTTGAACAAACCTAATTGTTTGGACGTTTCTTTTCATAACAATATTTCATTGAGTATTGTTTGATAAATTTAAAAACATGGGTTGTTTGACATTATGATTTTGTCTCAACAAAAAACACCATCAACATCATTAATTCAGAGTGAAAATTATGACACAAGTATGATATTTACATCCAAAATCAAGGTCTTCTGAATGTTACGAAAATATGATGATCATGTTTTCTTTTTTCCACTTAAAACAATGGAATGAGCTTAGAAGCCATACAAATAAAGTTAGGTTTTGTAAAAGTTAGTCAAAAATACCATTAATATTGTTAATTAAGAGTGAAAAGTATTACATGCTATGACTTTTGCATCCCAAATGAAGGTCTTTTAAATGTTAAGTGGAAAGTTAGTCAAAAACACCATAATTGTTAATTAAGTGTAAAAAATTATAACATTGAGAAGACCTTGATTTAAGTGGAAAAGCCAAAGTCGTGTCAAACTTTTCACTCTTAATTAATAATAATTGTGATGATGTTTTTCACTAACTTTTACAAAACCTGACTTTATTTTTGTGTTCCAAACTCATTGCATTGTATTAAGTGAAAAAAATAAACATTGATTATTATATTTTTATAACATTTAAGTCATAATTGTATCATACTTTTTAATCGTAATTAAAAACGTGTTGATAGTGTTTTTGACTAAATTTTTATAGCTTTCAAATTCATTCTATTGTCTAAAATGAAAAATTACTTCAGAAAACATTGATTATTATATCTTATAACAACTTAAAAATCATAAACTTATCATACTTTTCACTATTCAGCTTTTTCCTTAATTAATGTATTTAACAATGTAACTATACATTTTTCGATATTATTATCTTAAAAAATTACAACTACATTAATAACTAATAATAATTAATTTATTACAGTTTTTGCATATAATTTTCTTTTTACTTTTTTCCTTCTCTTTTCCAAAAAGAGAAAATAAAAAAATCTAACTCACCTAAAAAAAATGCTGAGAAAAAATATGCTTTTTTTTGTCCTTATGTCAGAAAAAAAAAATCAAAAGTTTTCTTTAATTTAATATTTTAATAAATTATTATAACGTCAAATAAAGGAATTATGATTATTGATTATTAGTGGAAGCGAAGGTAGATTTATTCACTTTTATCTTATAATTAAAAAAAAGTAAAAAATTAATTATTCTAATTATTATTAAAATAAAAATCTTATTAAATTTATAAAACATATAATTTTAAAAGATAAAATAATTTATATTAAGAAAAATAAAATCCACAATAGAATGTTCAAACCAAAAATACATTATAAAATAATTGTCAAAATCAATCCTCGTTTGCATTAGTAGAACATGTAGCCTTAGAACAACTCTCCGAGTACACTTAGTAATTACTTGGTCATTTAAGTGCATCAGAATTATATGACTAATTCAGTTATGTAAGGAATTCTATTAAACTGCCTTGCACATATGAATACAGGACATATTTGTTTTTCAAATTGACTAGATAATCAATTATTTGTTATTAAGATTAAACAGACAGCATTTTTAATTACAGGTTACTTTTAATCCCCTAGTGAAAAATTCTAGTGTCAATTTCCTTGTTTTTATAAAACCAAAATATAATAATAAAATTATTATTACTATAATTATAAAAATAAATATACATAATTTTTATCAACTTATTATAGGTAATTATTGTAATTTTAAAAAAGGTTAAATAAAATATATCAATTTTAAAAAAACAGTCATTTAAAAAATAAAATTGATAAAATAATTATTTTAATTTAAAACAATAGTTATTGAAAGAGTAAAAATAAAAAAAAACAAATATATATACCAAAAGAGAAAATCTTTTTTATATAATAATATCTAAATTACCTAATTTTATAAAAAAATTAATTTCATATTTGTATATAAATTTTCAACTATTTTAATGATAATAAATTAAATTTTATAATCAAATATCACTATACAAAAATAGAAAAATATAACTATGAATTTTAATTATTTTTATCAATAAAATTAATAAGTCAATAAATTACTTATATTTAACGAGAATTATAATTTTCAAAAAATTACAATTACCTTATCATTGATTTCATTAATTTAAATTAATTTAAATTAATTTATTAAATTTAGAAATATGATTAAACTTAAGACAAATATATAATTTTTTAATTAAGTAATTAGTTTGATTGTACATATTTATCTAAAAACAAAAAAGTTAAAAAATATAAAAATTAAACTAGTGTTCGAATTCTAATCCATTTCTCCAGGATAAGCTAAGGGAGAAAGTCAAAATTTGATCTTGAAAATTGAATTATGACAGAGAAAAACGCTTTTCTTGATAACTGCAAGTTTTTTTTTTTTTTCTAAAACTTCTATTATTATGTCAGAAAAAAAATTGTCTATCTAGATGAAAATGAAAGAGGAAGAGAAGATCATTGACTCATCCGTTAATTTCATGTGGGGAGAGATTTCTAGGTAAATGAATTATAAATATCGATGATGTTTGTATTTACACACTAGTGAGAGAGTAAAAGTACGGATTTGTCGAATACTTTCCTGACTCCGTTTTGTCAAAGTGAGAAGATCTGTGAGGATAATTTTACTTTTTATCATATTATTCTTGCACTATAGGCGTCAGTTAAGTAGATCTTCGACGTCTATAGAATTTTAGACGTCGCTCTTTTCAACTTGACGTTTACATTTCTGACCGTTAGGTGAAAAGTCATTTCATTTCACCTTATAGACGTCGGTTCCTTGGGAGCCCCAACGTCTATATGACGGAAATTAATGCTACTCACCTACCTATCAGACATAGAGATGTCGGGCTCTTGCAAACTGACGCCTATATGTCTGCCAGGCTGGTGAATAGTCACTTTTTTCAGCCTTATAGACGTTGGATCCTGCCACATTGACGTCTATATGGTGGAAATTAATGCTACTCACCAACCTGTCAGACATATAGACGTCGGATCCCTCCACACCGACATCTATAGTCCTACCAGGTATGTGAAAGTCATTCATTTCCGCCCACGAGATGTCTCATCCCGCCAAGCCGACGTCTATATACAACAGAAATATTAATTTTTAAATCGAATGGAAGTCATATTAGTCAGGCGTATTTGCTATTTTAGACGTCGATTCTGGGTACAACAGAAGTATAATTTCTTGTTAAATAACACTGCGAACCACTAACTTTGCGAACCACCACTTTGATCGTCTTTGCCTTTTCTCTCCGTTGCTCTGGATTTCCAAGTTTCCTCTCCTTTTAACTATTTAAAGTTGTTTTTACTCCGATTAAAGTAATCTTTGATGTATTATCTCTCATTTGAACTGATTAAAATGACTTTTCGTTGTGTTTTGGTGCAATTTTTTTGTTGTGTCTTTGTGTAGCGTAGTGTACCTTCTCCCTTTGCTAGTTTCCTCGTAAGGAAAACTTGCGTTTTTTTGGATTTCTCACGACATTTCAATCCAAGGACGAAGGTTGTTGCCTATGTCCATTTCCACCGCCAATGAGAAAGTATACGGTATTCTCACCGTATTCTTTTTCACTGGCGGTCGGAATGGACCTAGGCAATGACCCAAGACACGACAAAAACCGCACCAAAACACAATGATCACTTCATAGACGTCGGTTAATGTACAAACCGACGTCTATGATGTCCCAAAGACGTCGGTTAATGCAATGTTTAATGGTTTTATAGACGTCTGAAGTTTTACAGACCGACGTCTAAGGTAAGATTAGATGTTGGTTAGCGCATTGTCGGATGTCTTTGTAGATGTCGGGCTATTGAACTTAACCGATGTCTATATCGACGTTGCACCTGCGAAAACTCAACGTTCCATTAACATCACCCGTATAGACGTCGGTTCTGGTGGTGACGTTAAAAACCCAAAATAACTGACTTCTAAAGCCCTTTCTGCACTAGTGCTGGTAGAACTAATTCAAGGTGGTGGAGTTGGTTCAAGGTACTGGAATTGGTTTGACATGGAAAAATTTATTTGTGGTGGAGCTGAAGAAGAACAGATTCCATTATCAGTTTCTTATATTTGGTTATGTTTATATATATATATATATATATATATATATATATAGGTTTGTCAAGTTATGTAAGCCTTTTTTTTCGGTTAGTATATTTTAGTTAAGTATACTAAGATTTAATGGACAACAAAATATTCATTCATAAAAAAAACATACTTTAAACACAAAAATATTTTAATAATTTTTATTCAATAATAGAACATCTAACGTTAGCAATGACCGATGACATTGTTGTAAATAAATTCAATCGCTTGACGTCGCTTGAAAATACAAATCGTCGTCTAAAAAGAAATCATGTCCAACCATGCACCTGCTCGACATTAAACAATGACCTTAGTAATCACATAACATTGGCTTAGGAAACATCAGACGTCCAATCCAAAGTAAATAAATACTAAATAGTCATTTGTTTCCCCACAGTTTCACTTTAAATAGAATTTCGGAACCCTACACCACCAATTTACAAATTTTTGCTACCAAATGCATATATAACGTCGACTATCACCCAAATTCGATGTTAAATCCGAATTCGCAATGAATACAAAAGTCATTTGCTTCACCAAAGAAAATGCCTTTACTATGATGAACGTTGAACTCTTACAAAATTCGACGTTACCCTCTTCATTGGTAACAACAGAATCCATTAAGACTTATCACTGGACTTCCCATGCATATATTGTTATAAGTTTTAAATATAATATTGCAAAATATTTTTGATTTGAACATAACTACTATTTCAAAAATCTCGTAAGTGTGGTTGCCAACGTTTTATTTCTTTGATTGCAATGTTCTTATTTATTAAAAAAAAAATCTATTTCTCAAAAGATATTTTGGATCTTTTGGATCATGGGCTTGGTTCACGAGCTCTATAAATATAGCACTTCATTCACTCAAAAATCACTCTTCTTTCATTCTCTCTTCTCTTAGTTTCATTCTTTCTCTTTTATTCTTGTCCTTAAAATATTGTGGGTTTATTTTTTATTCTCTTTTTATAAATTCTTGCTAGTTATGAGATCCTCAGAAATTCTGAGAAGTTTCTATTGTATCCTGGGGACTTGCGTAATACACCGCAGATAAGTCCTTAAGGACAGTGATCTATACGCCTCGGGAAATCCTTTGTTCGTGATCTTTATTTTTTTATTTCCAACTTTTACAACAACTTTAGTTCTAAGAACAATATCAAGGACTTATGGCTGACAACAACAACTCAATCCCAGAGAATTAGAATATTGTTTCCGGAACTCATATGGTCTTCGCAAAACCTTTCACGGATGTATCAAAAATCGAAGTCTTCTCTGGTCAAAATTTTCTGCGTTGGCAAGAACATATGTGATATGATCATAGATTGGGCAACAATGAATAGTTTTCAGAGTGACAAAAAGTACAAAAAGAGTATAATAGGTTTCATTGGCTTGTATTTGCCTCTTTTGTTTCTTTCGTTAGTTCTAGTTGAATAAATGCTTATAAACCCTTCTTTTCCTTTGAGCACAAGCAATATGGGACTTCCCATGGCTTGGTCTTAAAAGAAAAGAAGAGGAAAGAAACATGTCTTAGCTTGTAGCGCAAGGTAGCATAGCTTGTGTTCATTTTTTGAACTTTAGGAGAGCTAGGTGGCTTATAAACCCTTTTGGAATGAGAGAGTTAAACAATGTGGGACTAAGAAACACCTAGGGACGTTGCTGGTCAGACCTTAGGCATTCAAGTCCCACATCTCTTGAAACTATCATCCAAACTCACTCCGAAAGCTATATAAGAAGCCTAGGGGGTCTCCTTTGTACACACACCTTGAATCAATTGAATTTTGAGTTGATTTGCACTTTTGCAATCTTCTTTGAGATAGTATTCTGTCTTCAAAGTCCCTATTTTGGGCAGACCTTATCTTGCTCAAGCAAGTGGCGGTCCTCCTTTGATGCTTATCTTGGAGCTTCCTTCAAGTGGTTAACAAACATCAAATCATACCCCAACACATTAATAATCAGCGCCAAAGAATGAATACCACCCTCAGCGCCACCTGCATAATCACAGAATGAGCAAACAAGCAATCTGCTAGGCCGCCGCTCAGCGGTAGCGGCTACAACATTGAAAAATCATTCCTAAACCTTTCTAATCTCAACCCAAATGCAGAATTCACAGTTCCAGTCCAAAATGAAACATTTCAATCGGTCCAATTCATTTCTAATTCAACAAATCATGCATAGAAATCAAAAGCCCTAAATTTTCATACTTCTACACGTGTTTTCATCAAATTCATACTTTTAGAAACCCTAGAATGAAAAATGCAACTTACTTGGGTGGAGAAACCTTGAATGCTTGAGAAATGCTCTTTGGATGATGAAGAATGTTCCCCAAATGCAATGCTCTCACCATAAAAACCCAAACTTTGACAATGGAGTGATGCAAAGTTAATGGAGAATGGGTTTTAAGGGAAGGAGAGATGGGAAAAGTGTGGAGGAACCTTTGGAAAGCTCTTGAGGGTGCAAAAGAGGAGTGAGGGTCGAACAATAGTGCTTGGGCGAACCCTAAGGGGTGTTTAAAAACTGCAAATGGGCCTCCAACGTTGAGCTGTATTAAAGCCTAGAAACCCCTCTACGACGCCACCGCTCAGCAGTGAGCGCGGTTTAGAATCTTCTCCCTTTTTGGCTCACCTGAGCTTTATCCGACCTGTGCCATTCGATTTCAACTCTCAATTTTTAATTTTTATGCAATTCCCATCACCTATGCAACAATCAATTCCTAAAATGCAACTAAAATAGAGTTTAAAATAAAAATAACAATAAACTGGGTTGCCTCCCAGGTAGCACTTGTTTAACGCCACGAGCTTGACCCAAACCTTTCTAGCACTTATCAATAAGTGCAAACTTACCAACACCCATCGAGGTAATCATATTTTCTTCGGAAGATATGCTCTTCAGGCACTTGAGCCAGCTTGGATAACATCTAGACAAATAGAAGCGGGACGGCGGGCAATGTCAAGAAATGTACTCCTGTATCCTTCAATGAATACAAAATAAAATTGGTATCCCTCAGTGAATGCCACCCAATAAAAATTGTTCAACCAAAAATCCAAAAATTGCAAAACCAAAGTAATTCAAGAGAAAATAATGTTCAACAATCACTGGGGTGCCTCCCAGCAAGCGCTCATTTAACGTCATGGGCTTGACCCAATAAAGCGCATGTCTCATTCTTCATGTTGGTGTCTTCTTCTCGTTCATCACACCAACTCATCAATTGCTTCCTGTCCACCTTCTTGACTTTCTTAGAATATGGAGCTTCAATCTCTATCACTCTATTCTCTTTATAGTCTTTCACCATCCACTTCCTCTTCTTGTATCTCACCGGTGTGCCAAGCTTGAATGGTGCATCTTTCAAGTCAAAGTGGACTGTCCATCCTTTATCAACCTCTTCATCTTCCTTTACCTGCATGAAAACACAATTCGTACCTTTGTTGAACACTTCAGTAGTTTCAGGCCACTCAACTGCTGCATTCTTCTTTCAAGCTTTATACTTAGCCCTCCCCTTTATTTGCGTCAGCTTCTCTTTGGAGAGATTATAAAACACCTTTTCTTCTTCATCTTTAAGCATAATCACTCCATCATGGCAACTTATAACCACTTTAGCCATCTTCATGAATGGCCTTCCAAAAATCAATGGAATCCTATCGTCCTCCTTCATATCCATTACCACAAAATCAACCAGGAATTCCAGGCTTTCAACATGAATAACCACGTCTTCCACCATACCATAAGGTTTCTTTGACAATCCATCTGCCATAATTATAGACATATTTGTTGGCTTTAATGTTAAACCACCAATCCTCTTCAGCATAGATAGGGGCATCATATTAATACTTGATCCTGTATCAAGTAAAGCTCTCCCTATCTTCACATTCCCAATGGTGCAAGGAATTGGACAGCCTCCTGGATCTCTCATTTTTGGAGGATGCCTTCTCTTTCTTTTCAAAGGGGTACTGCAAAATTCCTCCATAGCTTTATCTATCTCATCTCCAATATATGGCCTTGTACCCATAGCGTAGTCAGGAATTTGTTGCAATGCTTCAACAGATGGCACAGTAATATCCATTTGGTTGAAAATCTCTCTAAAGTGCTCACACTTACTTTCTTTTCTCTCTTCTTTTATAAGGCAAGGAAGATATCTCTCATCTCTATGTTTTTCTATCGTATCTTTTTCTATTTTTTTTTCTTCCCTCTTCTCTTTTTCTTCTCTACTTTCCCGCTCACATATCTCTTCTTCTTTTTTTCTCTTTTTTCTGACTCAACAATTTCATTCTCCACTCTTTCCTCAACTATGCTCACAACAACTTTACAATCATACACCTTCATAAATTTATCAAATTTCTCATCAAGACTTTTGACATGATCCGCCAAATTAGCCACCTGTTGCCATATTGGTGGTTGCTGTGGTCTATTAAATTGGCCTCCAGGTTGTCCAGTTTGATTGTTCTGACTTTGCCCAATGCTAGGGTGATTCTTCCAACCTTGGTTATAGTTACCCTGGTTGAAGTTATCCTGGCGGTATTGAAACTGGTTGCCCATGTAATTCGCTTCTTCTTCTTGGGCCTCCTCTGGATAAGCACATTGACCATTGATATGGTCACCACCACAACGATCACAAAGTTGTTGCTGTACCTGAGAAACATTCTTCAATTGCTGAGTTAAAATCCTGTGTTGTGCAAGCATTGCATCATCAGTAGGAAATTGAAGAACTCCCCTTTTTTGAGTTGTCATGCTCCTTTCGTTATGAGTTTCATTCTCATTAGCCGTCATGTTTTCTATCAACTCATAGGCTTCATCAACAGTCTTTCTCTTGATATTACCTCTAGCTGAGGCATCCAACATCATCTTTGACTGCGTACCAAGACCTCCAAGGAACGCGAGAACTACAGTTGTCTCATCAAAACCGTGCACAGGCATCTTTCTCAGCAAACCTTTAAATCTGTCCCATGCCTGACCTAGGGTTTCTTCCATACCCTGCCTAAAATAAGAAATCTCCATCTTTCCTTTGTTGAATTTAGACTACAGGAAATACTTGTTCAAAAATTTTGACACCACAGCCTCCCAGGTTGTAAAGCTCCCTTCCGGAAAACAATTCAGCCATGTTTTAGCATTGCCTCCTAGTGAGAAAGGAAACAAGCTAAGCTTGATTATATCATCCGAAACTCCGTTGATCTTCACCGTATTGCAAATCTCATTGAATGTGGTGAGATGATCATATGGAATTTCATTCGACAGTCCATTAATCCTTCAAGGAGAGGGAAATAATTCTCTGGATGGTCTTCTAACTTTCTTCCCCCTCCTTTCACTTAATCCTTCGAGAAGAGGTTGTTGATTTTTCTTGCTCCTAGTGTGAATTGCCTCCTGCATACACAAGAAACAAAAACCCTAAAAAGAACTTTTATATAAAAATAAAAACAAAATCAAAAATCAAGTCAAATTCAATCAAAAATCACACTACTAGAATAGTTAAACCAATGAGTCCCCGACAACGGCACCAAAAACTTGTTAACACCCTGGCAAGTGTACCAGATCGTATCAAGTAATAAATAAACGGTAAGTCCGAGTATCGTCTACCAAAGGACTCTTAGGCCTAAACGTTCATCTTATTAATGGAGATCATAAGACTTGAATAAACAATAAGTTGAGTTTTGAATGCAAAACAAGAAATAAACATGTATGCAAAGATTTTGATCAATTGGCAAGAAAAACATATGGATGAATGGTGTTGTTGGGGTTTACGGTTTCATCCTAATCCACTCTCAAATATCTACTATTCTTATTAGATTCAACTTTGGTAACAATATTTATGCAACTTTCTATTTTACTCTAAACCCGATCTCTCGGTGAAAAGAGCTTAATCACAATTGCTAGTTTACTAACTCTAGTCTCCCTAGTAATCATTCATGCAATATCCACAGAAGCTTAAAGCAATTGACTTTCGTATTCCTATCTCTACGTAATATGTCTTCATCAAGAGAAATTCTTCATGTCTAAACCTAACTATATGTCTCCATATAGAAAGAATCAAAGATGATGCATTTGAGTAACGTCTTAAACAAAGCATTGGCAAGAACGGAAGAAAAACTCAAACTATTGAATAACACAAGTATATGAATAAAATAAGAAATTCGATATAAGAGAGTTTAAAAGGATTACACTGTTCCCCAACAACAAAGGGCGTAGTTCACCATAATCATGGTGAAACTAGATGAATTGAATGGAAAGAAGATAAAAGATAACCCTAGATTTGTAAAATTGGAGCTCTCGCATCCAAGATTCGCCTCCAAGGTGTGAAAACCGTGTTTTTGCGTCCTTTCTGCCAAAAGATCCATGCCCTGGGTCATGCAAATGTATTTATAACACACAAAAATAACTGAAAATAAGCCCAGGCCCATAAGTACACCGCCAAGTGGTGGGATCACCGCTCAGCGGTAGGTTCAGCACTTGAGTCCACCCCTCAGTGCTCACATTTAGGTGCCTGGCAGTGTTATCACTATCGAGCCCAACGCTCAGGGGCAGGTGAGACTCTTCTTTGGTGCCTTCTTTCATCTTCTTTTAAGTCCAATCCCTTCTTACTTCATTATCCTTCATCTAATTCTCGTTAAGTCCTGTCAAAACAAGGAAAACCAAGCATAATACCCATAAAACTACTTTTGACTCTCTTGTAACCTAACTAAGACAAAATGCATGGTTTCAAGCTAGTTCTAAGTCATAAAGGGTGTGTTTTGTATCAAAATTAAGTATGAAAATAACGGTTTTTTAACCGTTATCAGTGGCGCACACAGTCGACTTCGACACAAAAGTTCACTTTGAAATTCTTTTCAATTCAAAATCTCACATAACACTGTTTCGAAAAATTTGTGCATAGTCACGAGCTTAAATCAACTTCCCCCATAATGAAGTCGACTTAGAGCTTGCAGTAATACAACACAATGTAAGTTCATAAATGTGCATGTGGTTTTCTTCTTTCAAATCATGTGTAATGCAACCAGATATGATGTAACAAATACAAGCTCAGTAAATGCGCATTCACATATCAATATAATCTCATAAACATGTTCAACAATATATCAATCAATAAGCGAAAGAAAATGTAACACATCAATCAACATATGTGTTATTAAAAATGTGTTGTCATCATAAAAAGCTAGAGTGATATAGATATGGTGTTGTCAACAATCTCAAAAACCCTATGGTGTGGCTGAGGATATTGTGGTTCGAGTAGAGAAATTGGAATTCCTGGTTGACTTTGTGGGGATGGAGATGGAGGAGGAGAAGGATATCCCATTTATTCTTGGAAGACCGTTTATGAAAATGGCCAAGGTAATCATTAATGTGGATGATGGGACGATTATGCTTAAAGACTAAGAATAGGAGGTGATCTTTAATGTCTTCAAAGTGGAGCAGCAGATTCAAGAAAAGAAGACTAGTCATAAAACTGTATGTAATGATGCACCAGTGACTAGCCATAAAGCTGCCAAGCCAGTCATCAAAGGTAAAAATTGTTTCTTGTCACAAGATAGGGAAGAAGAAATAGATGACGAAGGAAGGACAATTCACTATGACTTGGTGGATGCACAATTAAAACTTGGCTTACCCGTAAGATTCTGTTAAAATTGATACAATCGGTATCTTGGATAGAGTCGCGCAGCGGAATAAGATTTATAAAGCGGAAAGTGTGTTCGGTCACAAATCAAGTTAAAATAGTCCTTTTTAGAAAATTTATTTTCTTAGAGAACTTTTATCAAACAGTTGGAGTGCTAAAAGTTTAAAGAGTGTAGAGAAGAGAAAAAATCACACAGAGAATTTTTATACTGGTTCCATTCAAAAGAATCTACGTCCAATTGTTAATCACTATAAAGAGTGATTAACGTTTTTCACTAAAAATATAGTTGTACAGATTACAAGATAATGAAATGAATAAAGGATAGAAAACACATTCCTTCGACAAACGAACCGGAAGAGCTTCCTTCGACACATGAACTGGAAGCAAACACTCAGCCAACTCGAAGAGAACAGCTTCGAGTTTCAACACACGAAACGCGACCTTCTCCTATTCATGAGACCAGGCAAATCACCTTCCCAACTCGAAGAGAACCGCTCCGACTATCGACACACGAAACGCGACCTTCTCCTATTCACGAGACCAGGCAAGGGAACTGAACTAGCTTTTGAGAACATCCTCAGAAAAACTGTATTCTACAAAAGCTCTCTGTTCAAAAGTTATTTCTGAAGTTCTCAAAATACTTTTTGATAGGCAGCTAGTCAGAATATGAAAGGTCATACTTTAAATTTGAAAGTTCATAGTCTAAATATGAAAGGTCATGTTACAACTGCCAGTGATAATCGATTATTGTAAGTGATAATCGATTATTCAAGTCCGTTACAGGTTTTAAAATAACTTGGGCAGTTTTCAAAATAGACCTGTGATAATCGATTATTTGGAGTGATAATCGATTGTTCCAGAGCAACATGGTTTTTCCGAAAAGCTCAGGATAATCGATTATTGCTCTTCATAATCGATTAAATATGTAACAGTACCAAAAATACGAGTTTTACATATTTAAAGACATTCCTAATACATTTATATTCTACAAAGTGCTTTTAAAATCATTTCTAATATTTTCTTCAAGTTAAACTTCTTGTAGCATCATCAAAACCATTAACCTCATTGGTAACAATCTCCCCCTTTTTGATGATGATCAAAAATACATGTTTTAAAAGCAACTTTGGCATTCCTGCAAAACATACAAGCTAAAAGATACAAGCTAACAGACAACAAAAAATTAGCAATACCTGTACCATCGTATATTATACTTCTCCCCCTAAAATACAAAATACTTCTCCCCCTTTTTGATCATAAGCAAAAAGATCAATGTAAAAGGCACCCCCATAATATGATCTCCCCCTCAAAATTTTCTACCTCAACAAAACAATTGATGCATTTCAAAACAGGAATAAAATTGAAATTTTATAACATGAATGAAAAAAATACCTCATGAAATATAAGAAAAACAGAAATTCAACTCTAATTAAGAAATACAAACAGACTTTAAAAAGGAGGGATTGGAGAATAATCAGAGAGTTGAAGGTTTTGTGATATGTGATGTTCTTAATTTGACAACTAAGGGGATAAGAGTAATTAATCCATAATAGAGATAAAAACAAGATATAAAAAAAAAACTCATATATCTCCCCCTCAAATAAATTCCACTTTTCACAAAAGATTTCAATCAAAAATTGCACCCCCTCTTTACAAAAAAATCATCTAAACTTTATGATCCCCTAAAATAGGTAATTTAAAAAGAATTTAAGTTCTTTTTGAATATATTAAAATTACTCCCCCTAAATGTAATAATCCCTTTAATAAAACAGACCAAAAAAATGTTTTAATTTTTTTTTTTTTACGCTGGGACTTAAGATAATTGATTATTACTCTAAATTATCGATTATTTAGGAGCCAAATTGTCGAAATCCAAATTTTAGAGTCGAGATAATCGATTATCATCCCTCGGTAATCGATTATTTACGTTAATTTCCGAAAAACACAAATTTGAGCCAAATTTTCAACCTAAGATACATCTAACATTCATAAATTATTTCAAAGCTCTTTAAAAAATACCAGGATACTATAGAGCTTTCTTTTCCTTTAGAAAATTTCACCTGCAAAACAAAACAATAGAGTTTTGGTCCTCATAATCTCATTTGGGTCCTTTCAGGTTAGAGCCAAATTACTTTATAACAGGAATTCAAGCATACTTTCCATTAGGAACATCAAAATATTTGATTCTACATTTGTTAGAAGCATGTCCCTTTTTCATACAGTAAAAACAGGTGACAACATTTAAATTTATATAACTAACAGTTCCTTTTTCAACCCATACCCTACGAGTTCTTTTAATTTGATTCTTATTTTTAAGAACACTTTTATTTTTAAAATCCTTTTTAACAAGTATAGGCATTTCAGCATTATTATTTCTAGTTGCAACTTCAAGCAGATTTTCCAGAATATTAATATCAAGCATATGACTCTTACATGAAAGACATTCAACAGGATGTTCAATATTTGAAGACTCTTTCATTTCTAAGTTGCAGATTTTATTTGTCAAAATCACTTCCTCATCTAATGCCTTCTCATATTTAATTTGCAATTTTTTAAATTCCTTTTTTAATTTTTATGAGCAACATTCAATTTCTCAGATTCATCAAGAAATTCAAGAAAAGCCTTTTGTACATCAAATTCACTAGTGTCAAGGTTAGAATAACTTACTTGGGTTGCAGTGTCATCAACAATAGTTGTCAAACATAAGTTTGCTTCTTCAACAGAACCAGTTGAACAAGAAGTGCTAGAAGCATTATCATTCCAAGCAATATAAACATTCTTTTTCTTGAATGACTTCTTTTCTTCACCCTTTTTAAGGTTTGGACAATCCGCATTAACGTGTCCTTTTTCTCCGCAACCATAACACCTGTAATTTGAAGAAGATCGTTGTTTCTTCTTTCAGTCTTTTTTAATTTGTTCCTTGCCTTTCAATTTCATGAACTTGTTGAATTTTCTGAACATGTGAATCATTTCTTTGTCGTTTGAGTCTTCATCTTCAGATTCCTCAACCTTTTCTGAACTTGTGCCTTTAGCATTTTCAGTTTTGAAGGCCAACGTTTTCTTCTTTCCTTGGGCTTCCTCAACACTTAGACTATTCAACTCGAGTTCGTGCTCTCGCAACTTTCCAAAAAGTACAGCCATAGGCATGGACGTCAAGTCTTGAGACTCAGTTATCGTAGTAACCTTTGGCTGCCACGTCCTGTTCAAAGATTTCAAAATTTTAACATTTAATTCGTCAGTGTCAAATTTCTTACCTAAACCAAAAAGATGGTTGACGATATGTGCGAAGCGTTTTTGCACATCAACAATGGTTTCACCCTCTTGCATTCTGAACATCTCATACTCCTGTATCAGGGTGTTCTTCCTAGCACGTTTCACATCATTGTTTCCTTCATGGGTTACATGAAGAACTTCTCACATCTCCTGATCCGTTTTGCGCACTGAGATCCTGTAAAATTCATCTAATACCAAAGTAGAGGATATTATATTACGAGCCTTTATATCAAATTGGGCTCGTCTATTCTCTTAAGCAGTCCATTGCAAATAAGGTTTTTCTTCCTCTACACCATTTAAATTTACAGTCGGAATAAAAGGACCATTTAAAACAACTTCCTAAATACCCCTATCAATTGACTCTAAAAATATTTGCATTCTTATTTTCCAAAACGCATAATTTTCCCCCATAAACAAAGGAGGTCTATCAATTAAAGCACCCTCTGCATAAACAATATTTTGGTGACCAGCCATTTTTGCAAAATTTGAAAGAATATCAAAGCAAGTTCTGATACCAATTGTTAAAATTGATACAATCGGTATCTTGGATAGAGTAGCGCAGCGGAATAAGATTTATAAAGCGGAAAGCATGTTCGGTCACAAATCAAGTTAAAATAGTCCGTTTTAGAAAATTGATTTTCTTAGAGAACTTTTATCAAACAGTTGGAGCACTAAAAGTTTAAAGAGTGTAGAGAAGAGAAACAATCACAGAGAATTTTTATACTGGTTCGATTCAAAAGAATCTACGTCCAGTTGTTAATCACTATAAAAATTGATTAACGTTTTTCACTAAAAATATAGTTATACAGATTACAAGATAATGAAATGAGTAAAGGTTAGAAAACACCTTCCTTCGACAAATGAACCGGAAGGGCTTCCTTCGACACATGAACTGGAAGCAAACACTCTGCCAACTCGAAGAGAACCACTCTGACTTTCGACACACGAAACGCGAGCTTCTTTATTCACGAGACCAGGCAGAGCACCTTGCCAACTCGAAGAGAACCGCTCCGACTATCGACACACGAAAGGTGAGATTCACCTATTCACGAGACCAGGCAAGGGAACTGAACTAGATTTTGAGAACTTCCTTAGACAAATTGTATTCTACAAAAGCTATCTGTTCAAAAGTTAATTCTGAAGTTCTCAAAATACCTTTTTATAGGCAGCTAGTCAGAATATGAAAGGTCATACTTTAAATTTGAAAGTTCATAGTCTGAATATGAAAGGTTATGTTACAACTGCCAGTGATAATCGATTATTGTAAGGAATAATCGATTAATCAAGTCCGTTACATGTTTTTCAAAATAACTTTGGCAGTTTCCAAAACAGACCTGTGATAATCGCTTATTTGGAGTGATAATCGATTATTCCAAAGCAACATGGCTTTTTAGAAAAGCTCAGGATAATCGATTATTGCTTTGCATAATCGATTAAATACATAACAGTACCAAAAATACGAGTTTTACATATTGAAAGACATTCCTAATACATTTGAAACATCAAAAATCATTTCTAATATCTTCTTCAAGTTAAACTTCTTGTAGCATCATCAAAACCATTAACTTCAAAGTTTACCAATGCTCCTCATTGGTAACAGATTCAAGAACAAGTTATGGATTGTTAAAGACTTTAAAGAGAATGGAGTGATAGAGATTGAAGCTCCATATTCAAGAAGAGTAAAAAAGGTGGATCAGAAGTAATTGATGTGATGAAAGCAAGAGAAACACCAACATTGAACATGGAACATGAGCTTTATTGGGTCAAGCTAATGACGTTAAAAGAGCACTTCCTGGGAGGCACCCTAGTGATTTAAAAACATTGAATTTTTTTTATTTGTGTTGATAATGTAATTTAAATACTTTGGAACATTGTTTTGCTGGGTTATGAGCCTGCTAAGGCATAACATCTATTGATGGATGCTACATGATTGAGTATCTACTGAAGGATACTAAGAAGGTACACCTACTGATGGGTATGGTAAGAAGGTTTGCACCTACTAATGGGTGTTGAGGATTCATGCGTCAGGCTCGTGACGTTAAACAAGTGTTACCTAGGAGGCAACCTAGTTGATTGAATTTATCTTTGTTTGTTTTTATTCTATTATAGTTGGATTTTAGGGGTTTGATTCTTGAATGTTTGAGTGGTGTGAGAGACTAAGTGTACTAATTAAGTAAGGGGGTGTGAAGTGAGTGGAAAAGATATGAAATTCGAAAAATTGAGAGTTGAAGCTCAGGGGATTTGATCCAAAACACTTAGGGCAAGCTAGAAAAGAGAAGAGATGAGTGTCGCGCTCACCACTCAGCGCCAGCGTGTAGAGTAGGTTTTTGGGTTTTAAATTTGGGCTCAGCGTGGGTTGGCCCATTAGAAATTTCACTTTCCCTAGGTCTCACCCTAGTTGCCCCATTTAGCCCCCACCCATTTTAGCCACTCCAAAGCCCTCTCCAAAGGATTTCTCTCCACTTTCTCCTTCATACCTCTTCACAAAACACTTTCTCCACCCATTTTGCATCAAGCTTTCATCCATGTTTGGGGTTTATTGAGAGCACCATTGTTGGGGTTTGATTTCCTCAAATTCTTAGGGCATTCTTCACACATTGAGCATCTTAATCCAAGTAAGTACATGCATTTTACATTCTAGGGTTTTCAAAGCACGATTTTGAATGAATATGGTTGTCTAAGCATGATTCTTGAGGGATTTGGATTTTTTTGCATGATTAGATGAAATAATCACTGTTTAGACCGATTAAACTGCTTGATTGAGGACTGGAACTGTGAAAAATGCATGTGGGTAGTTGATGGGTTGTCGCACCCCATGCAAATTTAATGTGCATTAAAGAATGCAGTATAGACTAGGAAGTGACTCCTAGGTCGTCTCTCAAGGACCAAATGTGGTTCGAGAATTAGGTCTAACACGTAGTGGAGGGGTTTTGGTGAAAGAATTTGTGAATGCGGATGAACTTTAAACAAAAACACGAATGCAAACAGAATGTAAACACAAATGCAAACAGAAATATAAAAATGTAATCAAATACAGAATAAAAGTGGTTGGTCATTAACTCAATTACTATGCTTCCAATCACAGATTAACGACAAGTACACACTACTCTAATCTAAATCCAACACGAATCACCCAATTAAGGAAGGCTAATTCGGTTTTCAGAATTGCAAAGTAAGCGAATGCAATGAACAAATCCAATCAATCATGCACCATACAGTCTAATCAACTAGGCGAAGATTAAACATTGAGTAGGCAACTAAGCGTATACCTAATCGCTAGCACACAACATATTAAATATTGAGCCAAATCAGAGCAGCAGTATGACAATTAAGTGCAAGAGTCTCATTAATAAACTACTCTAGCCTCTAATCCAGCACAGCTAACCGACTAAGCGAAGGTTAATCATGCTATCATAATTACGAACTAAGCGAATGCAATACACCTATTCCATCCTTTGTGTTCTATACAAATCGATCAACTAAGCGAAGATGCAATCACCAATTAGGCAACTAAGCGTATACCCGTTGCAAGAACACAATCAGATTTCCTAGAGTGTCAGGCAGAGCAGAATAAACAAAAGTACAGTATAAAAATCTCAGGGAAGCAAAGTAATTTTATTAACAACCAACCAACTAACCTAAGCTAACATCACAACTAAATTAATAAAATCGAACAAAACAGACATGATGGTGAACGAAAAATATTAAACCAACCACGATAGACAGCATAGTAAACGAAAATAGTAAATTAAACAATCTTGAAGCAAGATGCGTGAACTAATTAAAATACAACAAATAATAAAGAAACATTCAACATACTATCCAAATTCAACACTTAAACTAAAGAAATGAAATGTTATTCATCACGAAATCAACACTTAAAAGAAAAAAAAATGTACCATCACTAAAGTAATATAAATGAGCAAGGTGCTACCATTAATTCATTAATATTCTAGTGCAAACTTCAAGTTAAATCAAGGAAAACCATTTTGGAGCAAACCATCCCAGGACGTGACAACGTGCTCCTCTGCTCTCAATAAATCAGCGTTCTCCTTCTTTAAAGAAAGAAATATGAATTCCATGTGTGCCTAAATGAAATCAGCGCATCCAAAGCAAATGAAATCAACACCGTGCAGTTGCTTCCCAATTGTAATCACCGTGAACCATTTTTCAAAGCAAAATAAAGTGCTGCATGCTTCAAAGATTCAAGCACCGTGAGTCCTCTTCTTTCTCTAGAATGAAACCCGCACTTGTCCAAAAGAAAGTCACCAAACTTTTCTTAAATAAAATCAAATGAAATATTTCTTCGCACACCCATTGCAACACTTTTCTAAAAGATAAATCTGAACCCTTTTAAAATGAAAAATCAATCTCAAAATTCAGTCTCCGTAAGAGTTTTTTTTCAGTCAAGATAAATACGCCTAAGCTAAAAGGAAGTGAATGTGCTCTAAAATAAAGTAAATCTCCCAAGCTGTGACACGTCCGTGTGCTGTGTGCTCCACCAAAGATAAAAAAAAGAATTGCTTTCTCCAAGATAAAATCACCGTAACCTTCTAATAAATTAACCACCACTTCGTAACAACTGTGTGCTTCCAATCCAGCCAGGTCGTGACCTCCTCCAACATTTCTTCTTCCAGCACCGTGCAACTCACATTCATCCAAAATCCAACAAAGTAAACATGGTTTCCAGAAAAACTCTGTAGAAGAAAAGGGTTCAAACCAAGTCTCCGTAAAGAAATGTTTCCAGCCAAGCAAAAAGAAGGTGACGGCTACTAGCTCACCAAGGCCATGAGTTTGGTTTAATAAGGATGGGGTCAACACAAAAACTCTAGGTGCTAAGTCACCCACTCCTACTTTTTGGCTTAGTCTACTTTACCAAAAATTGGTCCAAATTACAAAAGTTGGTCTAAAAATATTCTAGACTACTAAATTACAATTTAATTACTTCTAAAATGTCTCTGTGGAGAGTCTTGAATTCTTTGGCATCCTCTCTAATGCATCCAAAATATATCTCCAAAATTTCCCCTGCAATTAATAATGCAAATAAATAGCTCAGATGATTCAAATTAATTAAAATTAGAATTTTCGGTCAAACTAAGCCCAATTAGCAAAAACAGAGAAACATCGGACATTTAAGCACAATTCCCTGATTAATTCTAGCATAATAAACTAAGTGAAGTCAAGAAAATATTGACTCATCAGTAGTTTGTGAAGGCCAGCTAGGACTGTTTTCAAAGTCTGGATTGTCTGGCGCTGAGGGCTATTTTGAGCCGCTCAGCGCGAGTTCTGCAGGTTGTAATTTTTTGGTTGCTGGCCTTTGTGTGATGTTTGGTTGTATGTTTCTTGTTGCAGGTGACGCTGAGGGGCCTTGTTTTGCCCTCAGCGATGATAGGGAAATGTGTTGGAGTTTGCTTTGTGATTTACTAATGCTTAACCTACTTGTTGTGGTTTTGTGAATTGTATTTGATGCAGGGATGGCCTCTTCATCAGGGAAGAGAATCAAGACCATAGGAAGCAAGAGGAAGGAACCAGAGCGTCCTTATTCTAACAAGTTCCTCTCTAGGAAACATGAACAACACTTTCAAATTGTCTAAGAGCGAAAAACAGGGTGGATACCTAACTTGACCCAATAATTTGGAGAGGAACTAGAAAGCAGAAATTGGGAGAATGTAGTTGCTTACCCTACACCAGCAAGCATAGCGGTAGTCAACGAATTCTACACCAATCCAAGGTCACTTGGCAACACTCATACAGAGGACTACATGAGCTATGTGAGAGGAAAGATGATTCGATTTGATCCTGATTCCATTAATAGGTTTTTTCATACTGAGTGGACTGGTGTGCAGTGTCAGTTTGCACTGAATATGGAAGAGGAAGCATATTTTGATGATATGGAGAGTGTACTGTGTGTGCCTGGAGGGCACTTTCAAAGGAACAGGAATGGTGTGCCCGTTCACATTAGGAGAGCTGATTTGACTCCTTTGGCAAAGTACTGGATGGCATTTACTCATGCCCACATTCAGCCATGTTCTGATGTGTCTGATATTACTGTCAGTAGAGCCATCTTCCTGTATTGTGTGCTTAGAGGGTTGAATATTAACATTGGATAGGTCATAGCAGATGAGATTCAAACTTGTGCCAGTACTGTGAACAACAAAGCGCCCTTTGGGCATCCATCTCTAATCACACACCTTTGTGAGTTAGCTGGGGTGAACACTTCCACACCGCCGATGGAGCGACCAAGGAAGGAAATTGATGATGCCTACTACAAGCAGTATTGCGGGGGAGATGAAGCAGCCCATCCAGTACCACCACAACATCCTCACAGAAGGAGTGGACCACCACCAGCCACTAATGCAAAAACGGGCTATAACGTCAAGCAGTCAACGTCTCACCGCCCAATTCGCAACGTTAAAAATGACCGGTGGCATTACGGTAAATAAATTCAATTGCTCTACGTCCTCTATTGAAATTGTTCGCCGACTAATATTTATTAACGACAAACAAAGCTCATATAGACGTAATCTAAAATGTGCTAACATCAAACAAGGACCAGAACGACGTAAAACAATGACCTTAGAAACACTTAACATCATTTTAAGAAACAACGGACGTTTAATTTAAAATAAAAAAATAACGAAAAGTGGATAGCATCCAGCAGTATTTCTCCTACCCACATTCGACGTCCACCATGCTAAATATTCGACGTTTTATATGACAGAGAGTGAATTCATTTTTTATTCTTTATTTCTTTTCTCTTTTAAACCAAACAGAATGTCGCCCACTTTATGGTTTGGACGTTTATACCAATGTAGAACGTCGAACAATTTGGGGTCTGATGTGATGGTCCTTGCTGTACGAAACCTAGGTGATCACATAACTTCAGTTAAGGAAACAATTGACGTTCAATACAAAATAAGTAAATACAAAATTTTGTTTTAAATAATATGACGTCAACAATAACAAAAGATAGACGTTGTATATTACAGCTAATAGTTATTGTTTTATTTGTCTTTTAAATCAACCAATAAAATGTCAATTTAAACTGGCTTTGACGTCAACAATAATTATTTTAAGTAGACATCCATTCATAAAATTTCTCCTATGAACTCCATCTTTTAATTTTTTTTTCTGTGTTTTCTGTTATCTCCTTCAGCTAGTAGTTATTCTTTTATTTTTCTTTTAAATCAACCCATATAATGTCATTTTATACTACCTACGACGTTTTATTATTTAGTTCCTTTTTATTATTTTTTCTTTTTCTTTTAAATCAACTATATAATGTCGAATTCTTCTATGCATTCGACGTGTACTGAGTTGTGTTTTAGTGTAGTTTTGCTAGTGTTTTTCGGTAGCATGGTACCACCTTCGTCCTTTGCTAGTTTCCTCATAAGAAAAGCTTGCATTTTTTGCATCTCTAATGGCATTTCAACCCAAAACCGAACCTGGGTCGTTGCTTAGACGTCATGCAAACCGCCAATGAAAAAGAATACGATGACATGAGAACTAGGCAAGGACCCAGGTTCGGTTTTGGTTGAAATACCATTAGAGATGCAAAAGATGCAATCTTTTCTTATGAGGAAACTACTTAAGGGAGAAGGTACTAATACGCTACCAAAAGACACGAGCAAAACTGCACCAAAACACAACGAAAACTCATTTTAATCGGTTCAAATGGAAGATAATCCATCAAAGACTAATTTAATCGGAGTAAAAATAAGTTTAAAAGATACAAAAGAGATAAAACGCACATGGAAATGCAATGCCGCGTAGAAAAAAGGCGAGGAGGAAGACAATGAAGTGAGCGTGGAGTTGTATGAGGTAAGCATTATATTTATAAAGTCAATATTAATGCTCACAACCACTCTGGTAACAACACAAAATTAATTCTCACAACCACACAAATGCCTTTGACGTCGAAGCCCCCTAATGTTTGACGTTCTATGGGAATTTAAAAAGGAAAAAGAAAAAAAAGAGCGACCTTTGCCTTCTAATAACGAATAATACTTCATATGCACAAGGAATTCTTTTTTTTGTTTCATTAAAAGAAAAAAGAATATAACCAAAAAGACACTTTGGAAGTCTAAAGAAATTGACGTGAACCTCTTCGTTTCTAGCAGCAAACTACATTTCCCCATATATCATTTAAGTATACTGCCTTTAATTATTGAAGCCCATATCAGCCCTTTCTCAACAGTAATTATTAAGTAGACATCAATTTATAAAATTTCTTGTAACAACAGTTGTGTTAACTTGTAACTACTCTAAGGCCTTTCAAAATGCTACAACTTCAAATCATAAAATTCATAAACTCCTTCTAGCAATTAACAGACGACGTTGAATATTTTCAAAATCGACGTGTTATTTTAGGTTAAAAAGTAAAAATAAAAAAAGATAAAAGTAAAAAAAAGGAGAGACCTTTGCCGTAATATTAAATAATGCGTCGACTTCCCTTTGTTGGACGTTCATATCTTAATATTACGTCGATTGGTGATGGGTGTCGCACCCCATGCAAATTTAATGTGCATTAAAGAATGCAGTAGAGTACTAGGAAGTGACTCCTAGGTCGTCTCTCAAGGACCAAATGTGGTTCGAGAATTAGGTCAGACACATAGTGGAGGGGTTTTGTGAAAGGTTTTGTGAATGCGGATAAACTAAATTAAAATACAGATGCAAACAGAAATGTAAACACAGATGTAAACATACACGGAAACAGAAATGTAAAAACAGAATCAAATACAGAATGAAAACGGTTGGTCATTAACTCAATCACTATGCTTCCTATCCTAGATTAACGACAAGTACATATTACTATAATCCAAATCCAACACAAATCACCTAACTAAGCGAAGGCTAATTCAGTCTTCAGAATTGCAAACTAAGCGAATGCAATGCACAAATCTAATCATCATCCACCATGCAGTCCAATCAACTAAGCGAAGATTAAACACCGATGAGGCAACTAAGCGTATACCTAATCGCAGGCACACAACAAATTAAACATTGAGTTAAATCAGAGCAGCAGTATGACAATTAAAGTGCAAGAGTCTCGTGAATAAACTACTTTAACCTCTAATCCAACACAGCTAACCGACTAAGCGAAGGTCAATCATGCTATCATAATTACGAACTAAGCGAACGCAATACACCTATTCCATCCTATGTGTTCTATACAGATCGATCAACTAAGCGAAGATGCAATCACCAATTAGGCAACTAAGCATATACCCGTTGCAAGAACACAGTTAGATTTCACAGAATGTCAAGCAGAGCATAATAAACATAAAGACAGTCCAATAAATCTCAAGGAAACACTATAATTTTATTAATGACCAACCCGACTAACCTAAGCTATATGATAGTTAAATTATTAGTACCAAAAATACTAGACAATATTAAAGTAAAAGAAAACACTAGATAAAACATTTAATGCCAACGTATGAACTAATTGCAATGCACTAGATAAATAACAAAACACATAGGTTGGAAATGGAAAGTAACATTTGCCTAATAAATTAATTGCAACATCATCACGGAAATGGGACTAATAAATTAATTGCTGCAAGTAATTGTGCACCTCTCTCCTTATGAAATCACCGTCCAGCTAGTTGCGTGCTCACCATTCCAATTAACCACCACTTCTCCTTTTCTCAAATAAAAAAAAACTATGATACTAAACCTTCATCCAGCAGAACCGTAACGTGTGTATCTCTCAAATTGAAAATTGCCAAGTGATAAAAAAAAAATCCTAATAGCTAGCTGCTGCACCGTTCCAGCCCATGTCTGTGATCATTCCGGCGAACATAAGAAAGAAAATCACCATTTCAAGAATCTAAATAAAACTAAAAGAAAAAGAAAGAAGCTTCTACAATTCTACATCAGCATGCTTCCAAAAAAGAAAAAAATGCGCTGCTTGAAAATTAAGAATGAAATCAGCAAAGTAAACAAACAAGCAAAAGGAAATGTGTGCCCTTCTTTTTCCATATCCCAGAAATCAGTGTAGATGCAGGGTTTAAGAGTTCAACCTCCAGAATTGTTCAAAAGTAAAAAGAACCAATGTAAGTGGCGGTTGGGAGCTTCCGTGTTCTCCATTCCAGCTGGACAACATCTATGCTATCAAAACAAAACTAAATTGGAAGCAGTGTAAATTCTTCAAGCATAAACATAGAATCTCTAAAATCATCATTCAAAGCAAAGCCTAAAAAAATTCCAAAAGTGTGTAAACATGTTTAAAAAAACAAGTTAAACGTTCCAGCACAAAAAATGAAAAATGCCGAGAATGAATGGTGCCTCCTTCTTGTGCGGCTGCCAGCACCCTAAGGGTCGTGAGTCCTAATAAATTGGGTGGGGTCCACCCAAAAAGAAACCCTAGGGTAGGACATGTGTCTCACAAAATTTGGGCCATTACATTTTTGCCACTAAGGGGCCCAATGTGCAAAAGTTTGTCTAAAAAGATACTAAACTTCTAAATTACAATTTTGATTAATTCTAAACTACTAAATTAAAATATAACTAATTCTAAATTGTCCATGTGGAGAGTCTTGAATGAATTGATGTCTCCTCTAATGTCCAAAATTGTATTTACAAAATTTTCCCTGCAATAAATAATGCAATTAATTAGCTCAGAAAATTCAAATTAATTAAAATAAGAATTTCTGATCAAATTAAGCACAATTAAGAAAAAAGGAAAAATATTGGACAATTAAGCACAATTCCCTGATTAATTCTAGCACAATAAACTAAGTGCAGTCAAGAAAATATCGACTCATCAATTGGCTTTATCATTCGACGTAATATTGGTGTTTTAAAAAGAAACAATAATATATACTGCTGCATGCAATGTAATGATGTAAAATTAAAATGGACAATTGCAATCATAAAAGTGATTTAATCATTTTAAACAATTCAATCACCATTCACTAATGTTTGCCAAAAGAGAATTTCATTAATATTCAAGAGATGATTACAAAACATCCCACCTACAATAGAATTTCATTACTAAATAGAATAGAATAAAAGATAATAAAAAAATTCTAACTCAACATCCCACCTACAATTTTCACACGATTTTTTAATATTATCATCATCATCTTCAGTATCCACTATTTCCCAAGAGATAAACTTCTTCATTCAACAACCATTGCATTGTCTCTGGGAACATAAAGGAGTTGGATTGCGCAACAGTGTTCCATGAGATTTTCTAAATACATTACCCAACAAAGTTACTAACTTATTTCTACACCTTACAACACAATTGAAATTTCTCTAAAATTGCATATACTCAACCCCTGCTTTTCTTAAATCACTATCGTATGAACATAATAAGATCAAACCATATACATATTTTGCCTCAAGATAACCCTTTTTGGTCATTAATGCCTTTTTCAATATTTCCCTTATATCTAATTATTTCTCTTAATCCCTCTCTATACAAAGCTTCAATATTTCCACTCTCTTTACAAATTTGCATGAAAATATCAAATGCCCTTGCTTCTTTACATGACCATGGAATCAACGAAAACTTTTCTAAAGAAATTTTCTGCCACATATAATTGTCTTTTGTGGCATGCAAAAAATCTCTACAACATACTTTCATGTTGTAATGGTCAATCCAAGTCTGTGGGAAATCATTTGATTGGAAAAATTGTAGATTTGTCATGTTCTGTGCGTTGTCTTTTGTTATCTCTTGGAACTGATTCTTCCATTACAATGAAATGAGCAATCCTATGCGGTTCAACAGATTGGAGTTAGTCGTTTACTTCTGAAACATCCAAGTATTACAACGTACTATTGGTGGTATTTAAATTGAAACGTCCAAGTATTATATCTCTTCGTTTACTATTGGATTAAAAATGGAGTAATTGTTTGATTAAAAGGAAAAAGGAATTAAAAAGGGAGAAACTCTTCGGCTTCTAGCAGACAAATAATACGTCAATCCCCGAAGAATTTGACGTAATCTTGGTGGTTTAAAAGAAAAAATAAAAAAGAATTAATAGGGGAATAACTCTTTGGCTTCTGGCTCACAATAATGTTGGGATAAACTTAAATTTTAGGGTTTTGTAATAATTTTGTTTAAATCTTATTTTATTACTTTTGGGTCTAGTAATATTTAGTTTGATTTTCTGTTTATCTAGGTAGAATATTATTTTATGATAGAATAAGCAGATTTTAATTTAAGACAGTTGATATTTTATTTTCAGATTTTATTTTTATTTCCGTAATATTGTAAGTATCACGGCTATTTAAAGCCCTTCAATTATCAATGAATAGCAAGACTCAATTTTAGAAAATATCTGAGTGTGTATCGTGAGATTTTCCCAACAAATAATACGTCCATGGCTTCAGATATGGACTACTATTTGTGTTTTAAAAGAAAAAAGAGAGTAAAAGAATGACGCGTTAGTTTAAATATTTACCGTCAATGAACATCAAGTTTTATGGGGCTTCGACATTTTGATTTAAACTTCCAAGTATTTCAACTATAGAACGTGGAGTTGTAATGGTATAGGTCGTGTTATGTTGAAGTTATATTGAAACTAAATAAATATATTTCTGAACTTTTATTGAAACTCTAACCTTTCCATATACCTCTAAATAAACCCTCGGTTGATATTGCGCATTAAATTCAATGTGATCCATGTGGAATAATAATATTGTTGGTAGCCAGTGTTTTATGTTCGTGTTCGTCTTGGGGAGGAAGGGGTTCTCGAAGATTTTGTTCAATAGGGTGGGGGCGAAGATTTCGTTGGATGCAACTTATTTCACTGGTGTAGTGAAGAACTAATAGAAGAAGGAAATGTGCCGTATGCGGAAGAAATGAGTACAAGTGGAAGAAATGAACAAGCATGTGGAAGTTTGATGATGATGGAACAAAGTGTGAGGAAGATGGAAGAAGCTGATGATGAAAAGATGAAAATAGCTTGTTTAGATAAAAGTGTTGTTATGTTGGAAAAGTTATTGAAGGTGTTACTGGGGATAGTCTTTGTTATATGTGTTTTTAATGTAATTCTAATATGTATGTTGATGAAACTTGGTTGAAGATTTTTTAAGCTGGGTATTGTAATTTGGTAATGTTAAAGTGTGTTTTATTTATAAAGCCGAGTTATTAGTGTTTAAAAGTGTGTCATTTGATTTCTTTACTTGAAATGGATGTTTTTTTTAAATCCTTGAATTGTTTTTACATCGAACTCTACAGATAAATGATATTTTAAAAGGAGTGAAAACTAAAGAAAATAATGTTAACTTTTTATTTTGGTTTTCACCCTAAGAAATCAGATAGCTCTAAAATATAACGGTAAAAAACAACTCCAAAACAATTTAAAAAGAGAATCATACATTGCAAAATGATGAAGTTCAACAACTTTTTTTATAAATTGATTTTAGTTCTCAAAATTGTTTCAGCATTAAACATATTGTGAACCATATTTCTTTTTCCTTGGCACATCTCTTTCAGTAAGATAACTTAATCATTTCTGTACTATATAAAAAGCATTTTGTTTAGTTGAATGTCAAAGGGCCACCTTCATATGAACTGAGACATGAATGAGGCACTTTGACATTCAACCGAGAAAATTTCAATTTAAAGAACAGACATGTTTCGAAATCTAGAGAAAGAAAAACGCCCTGGAGATAAAAAACATCAATCCTAATATGTTCAATACGTAAACAGGACGAATGGAATAATAAGAAAAGCACATGTATATTTATAGATGACACGATGCCGTCAAACTTCCACAGAATTGTCGTGCATAACATTTCATCATGAAAAAAGCAGTACATCGAGTAATTATACCAAAGTTTGACGTTGAAACATCATTCAGAGACAAAGTAAAAAATCTTTTTGATACTGATATGACCTCCTTGCAGACGAAAAATATGTCGCAGATATATGATCCTTGATGTTAAAGTGAGAGTTTAAAAGAAAAAAAAGTAAAATATAAAAAAATTGGAGCGACCATCGGTAACTTGACGAAGTTGAAACCTCGAAGTCCAATATAATTCGACGTAATATTGGTGCATTGGAAAAGGCACACAATTAATTTTCACAATCCACATCTAGTATGAACGTCAAATATTTTCCAAATTCGACGTTCAAACATCATTCAGAGAAAAAGTAAAAAATCTCTTTGGATCCTGATATGACCTTTAATGTTAATGATCTCGTTCAGTTGTGTAATTTAGTTGTAATGTTAGCATAGGTTAGTCGGGTTGTTCATTAATAAAATGGCTTTGTTTCCTTGAGATTTTTTGGTTTGTCTTTATGTTTATTCTACTCTCTCTAGCACTATATGAAATTTGACTGTGTTCTTGCAATGGGTGTATGCTTAGTTGCCCAGTTGGTGATTGTATCTTCGCTTAGTTGATCGATCTGTATAGAACACATAGGATGGAATAGGTCTATTGCGTTCACTTAGTTCGTAATTATGATAGCATGATTAGCTTTCGCTTAGTTGGTTAGCTGTGCTGGATTAGAGGCTAGAGTAGTTTATTCATGAGACTTCTGCACTTTAATTGTCATACTGCTGCTCTGATTTAGCTCAATATTTAATTTGTTGTGTGCTTGTGATTAGGTATACGCTTAGTTTCCTAATCAGTGTTTAATCTTCGCTTAGTTGATTAGACTATATGGTGCCTGACTGATTAAATTTGTGCATTGCATTCGCTTAGTTTGTAATTCTGAAAACCGAATTAACCTTTGCTTAGTTGGGTGATTCGTGTTGGATTTGGATTGGAGTAGTGTGTACTTGTCGTTAATCTGTGATGGGAAGCATAGTAATTGAGTTAATGACCAACCATTTTTATTTTGTATTTGATTCTGTCTTTACATTTCTGTTTACACATTTCTATTTGCATTCGTATTTTAATTTAACTCATCCGCATTCACACAAACCTTTCTAAACCCACCCACTGCGTGTCTGACCTAAGTCTCAAACCACATTTTGGTCCTTGAGAGACGACTTAGGAGTCACTTCCTAGTCTATACTACATTCTTTATGCACATTAAATTTGCATGGGTGCGACACCCATCACGCGTCAACATTACATACGGATAATCTGTATGTAAATTTTTTTCCCATTACCTACGAAAAAATCCGTATGTAATGGAATTTCCAACATCTGTATGAAATATCCGTCTGTAACATTTCCATTACTTATAGAACATAATTCATATATAATAATTTGTATGCAAATTGCAATCTTGTAGTGTATCTACTATGGAAAAACATTTCGTAATAAGTATAGAATATTATTTTGTTAATTTATCAACCTTCCATCACCCTTCTAAAACTCAAATTCTTGATATTTGATCCCCAAAAACATCTTTTTCCGCGATACCTATTGTATTTTTCTCTTTTTCTCTCTCTACTATATGGTACACATCCCTTTTAAGTATAGTCTAACTTGTTTATCATACATAAGGAGAAAGTGCACAACAAATAACAAACATTGTTGATGATATATTTATACAAGAACGTGGTACAAATATTTTAATTTGCATGAATTAATTTCAGAATATTGTAAGGAAGGCATAATTGGGTTCCACTAAAACACTCATTTGCATATATTTTATTTGTAGCTTCAGTAGAGTGAGCAAAGTCAAAAAAATAATAGTCATTCCGGTTTGCACAAGGTTTCCTTCCATGGACACACGAGTCAAAAATATATTTGAACCTTGAAAATGTAATAAATAAAAGCATAAGTTATGATCACATTGGAATACAAAAAACACACAAACTTCTTAATTCCTCTTTTTCAAGAGATTAATGGGAGACGTTGTTTACCAAACTTTTCAGGAGAATTTCTTATTTTCTGAGTGAAATTGTAATTATCCAAATTAATAAAGTGTGAATGTGAGAGTTGAGTTTGCAACTCTTGTAGCTTCCTAGGGAGTTTGTTTGAGTAGTGTTTAACCTTCTGATTTATATCTTCATTGCATTTTTGGGAATATGGTGTCCTTACAACAGATACTGGTGTGCAACCAATTGGACCAATTCTACTTACCACAAACTTTCGAGCTCCAAGATCATAAATTCTCTGGGGAAAAAGAAAGAATGAAGGAAACACATTTTTCACATTATTTGGGAAAAATTAAATACTTATGCCATGTAAAATACTTAATTGAAAGGTGACATATTAAAATTTAACAATTACTACATGTGAGAAATCAACATATAATTCAAAACGTTTATTAAAAGATTACCTTGATACGTGAAACCAATTGTTCAAGTAGGTAATCTGCATATTTTTCTGGATTTAGATTGTTATTGGTTCCATTTGGATACTTGAAATAATTCAACATGTAATCATTAGATCCAATTGATAAGAGATATAAGGAATTGGATAAGTAAAGCCTTAGTTTTGTTTTGCTATGTATGCTTCTTGGAAGATCATTGGCCACAGTTGAGGTGAAGTATTCAATTTGTTTGTCTAAAGACAAACAATCCCCCTTCGTCACAAAATAAAAATATGATGAGAAATAAATTGAACAAGAAATTTTTATTTGAGTCAAATATGTTTCTTATCATGAAGTTACTTTTAAAATTAAATTTTTTTTCCAAATTGAATATATATTTATTTTGTTCATGTATTTTATAAAAATTATATAAAACATCTTCTCAACAAATAACATTTGAAATATTTATTGTATCATAAATGAAGTTCTATTGTGAATTAGACTATAACTTTCATGTCTTGTTTTTTGAAAGGATATTGTATGACTTTCATAAAATGCAAAGAAATAAATATATAGTTTTTAAGGATGAAACATAATTTTTGAAAATAGTTGGAGAAAAAAAAAGTACATTAATAAACTCTATTTATTTATTTTGAATCTTACTGCTCTAGTTGAATTCAATATTCCACAAGAGCCTGATGCATAGTTAATTCCTCTGATTACTTGATGTCTCGTAGACTTGTCCACACCTAAGTATGGAGGCGGCATTGGCAAACCCAATCTAATAGCTAGAAAAGGACAAAAAAATGTATAACAATCCTTGTAATATTGTTTTTTTTTATGTTTGCATGGAAACAATAAATAAAAAAAGTTACCAATAAGGTCAGCAAGGGTTTTGCCATTACTAAACCTTCCCGTGGAACAGTTATTGAAGTCAATGCCATAGGGAAATGCATTTGCCTTGGCAAGTGTGTTGAGGTTGTTGTTGTTTCCAACATCTACAGTTGAATCACCAAAAACGTACAAAGCTGGCACAATTGTCTTTTTAGAACGTGAGGCATTGGCCAATAAGGTTAATTGTTGAGTTATGATTATGGAAATAACCCAGAAAATTTTCAAGCTTTTTTCCATTTTGTTTTATTTTGGAGCAATTGAACAATGCAAATAGTGTCTTAAATAATGGTCTTTGTAGTAAGCATTATTGTTTCATAACGAAAAGTACAACTCAAATGTGTGTAGTTATCTCTCAACATACTTCATTTTTTAATTCTCGTTTTGTTTCCAAATACAATTTTTGTTATTCCTTTTTAAATTAGATAGAGGCTAACTCATTTTACTTTATTCTTCCCTTTTCATCTGTTTTTAGCTCTATCTTTCTTCATTTTTCTTAACTAATTTTTAAAGTTATATTTCTTATTTTTATTTGTGTGTAAATATAGTTCCTATTAGTTAGAAGGTAGCTATATATAGAATACTTTTGTCGAATCAAATTCATTTTTATAGTATTTTTTATTTTAAAATCTCTTCATTGTAAATTTTTTACTTTTTAATAAATAATTAATATATTAAGTTTTAAAAAAATGAATTGTAAATGTAAAATGTGTGTAATTAACCTTTATTTTCTTAAATCTTTTTCTCTCTTAATTTTGTTTCTTACGCACCTCTACTTTTTTTTAAAAAAAATATTTTTTTATTTATTTGTTTTTATCACCAAAGAAAACTATATAATAATAAATTGTGTACTTAAGGTACTCGAGTCCTTATACGTGACATTTACAATAGGCATTGTAATAGTATGTTCTGTAATTAGATTTTTCAATCAATCTTATACTGAGCAAAATATTTTTCAAATGATTTGATTACATAGGAAAAGTCCCTTTTTGAGTTATTTAGCCTAACAATATGCCTAACATGTCCTGAATATTGAAGATAAATATTCATATTACAAAAGATAGTTCAATCTTTCTACTATGTCAAAGAATGCATTATATTTTATAAGATTGCACCAAAATCTCACAAGACAACACATATGCAAGACCTATTAAAGTACTGTTATATTCTCTTGTTTTCTTCCATCTGGGGAACTTTACTGTTACCACGGGTTTATATCCGACCGATCGGGTATGGAGGCATGTTGGCTTGAAAGGGCGGAGCGATCAACGTGTAGGAAAGAGGCTCGCAGCCGCTCGGTCCCGACAATAGTCCTTATGTAAAGCTGGTAGATAATTTTTTTTTAGATTATATACGGATTTTAAATGTTTACATACAGATAATATCCTTAGAAAAATTCCCGCCTTAATGCTCTAAAATTATATACGGATTTTATATACTGAAAATCGGTAGATAAAATTCCGCCTTAATCCATATGTAAATTCCGTATGTAAAATCCATACGTTTGACGGAGACAGGAACATTGCACAAGCGTCATCCTCGTCCCATTACAAAAGAAACATTTACTATTTAGCATTTTCTTTGTTATAATATTGTGTTCTCCATAATACATTAAGCTAGTCATGCATAAGATTTCTTCCAAAATACTTCAACTCTCTTTTCCAGTACCATCTTTCATATCCCTTTGAACTTCTTCACAATGGGTGTAAAGCCCAATTTTCCTTAGTGGTAATTTTACGGCACTTTCACAAAAGCTAAATTAAAAAAAACCATTTATTTTAGTATTTTATATACCACTCCCTTTGCTCCCTCTCTTATAGGTTAAGCTATATTCTTTTTCATCCCACTACATACTTATACACTTTATTGTGAAAACCCTTTACTATTTATGAAATCACAGAAAAACACTAGAGGGTGGTGAATAATATTTTAAAAGCTATTTTGCGAAGTAGGGTCTAATAGATTTGTAAAAGATTTAAATTCAAATAAGATGTTTAGATGTTGGTTTTTATAAGGGGCGTATATGAATAATGTTTTAAAGAGTAATGCAATAAAATACAAATTTTATATTGGTTCACTCAATCTTGAGTTACATCGAGTTACCCCTTAAGAACTCTTAAGGGATTCCATTAATCTTTAAGTAATTACACAAATTTTACCTTTTCAGGTTTACAACAAGTATTAGCACCACTCCTAGTTCACCTAGTCAACATAACTAGTCCGAATTTAACCACTCTGGTATATAAGTATTTTAACCACTTCTGGTATCAACGTTAGACAACTGTCTAGACTGTTTAACTCAGTTGAGCTAAACACTAAGTATTTTAATTCTCTTCAGAATGTACAACACAATGAGTGTTATGAGCAAATACAGATTAACAACTCTCAAAGAGAGGATAAAAACAATACAATGACATATGAGATTTTGCTAAGGTTCTTTCTCTTCAAATGGTATAGAGCAACAATATGCTTGTATGAGCATTCACGAGTTCACTATGGTATCCTTTTTTTCTTGTCTTCTCTTCAAGCTTCTGTCTATTTATAACTTTTCTTGAGAAATGACTGTTAAACAAAGAGGCTAACTTCATGTAAAGTTGGTAGCCCTTTTAGGCTAACTTTGCAGAGGTACAATGCTTTGTCATAGCTTTTATTAAAATCTAGCTTGTACGATGTGATAGAGCAAATGACTTCAAGGAAACATTCTTAGAATGCTTTCTTTCTCTCACAACGTGAGTTTGGTCATATCTTTTTGCTTTATTGACTTACACGGATATCAAGAACAAAGTATACAAGCATCAAAGTAGTTCTTGGTACATGCCTTAAATATTATGAAAGCATTGAGTAGTGTAGTGTGTTCAAGACATTTTATGATTTTCCATTTCATTAATAGATGCATCATTTGGTAGGACAATTGTATATTCATCAGATGGTATAAACATAAGATGTTTTCTTATGGCTAAAACATTTAGCGGTCACTCATCAACCAATGTTTTCTCTAGAAAGCTTTGCTTGATATAACATTATATTGAATAAACATTCTTTTAATGTTAGTGTCATATAAGAGATAGACTTCTATTTTCTTAAGAAGCTAGCTTATTTTACTCATATATTGAGAGATTTCAATGAGAGATAATTCCTTCTAAACACTTATCTTATGATATTGTTTATATAACTTTGCATCTATATTTAAGTGAGGTTAGTGTTTAGATGCTAGATCATACATGTGTTATCTAGTTCAGACGCTATGGGGGTATAAATACTTTATCAGGGGTTTTATATCGTTTAGCGCAAGTTTTTAAGCTAGCATTTTGCTTAATGGGATGACTAACATTTATCCCGATACGCTATGTTCTATATATAGTTTCGATAACATTTAGAGTATGTATTTGCATTAGACACTATTTTCATGGTCATAATTACTCTAATATTTACCATGTATATTTTATCTTAGTGATTCAGATAGACGATTTTGTCTATTAATCATCTGTCTTTTGAACAAACCTAATTGTTTGGACGTTTCTTTTCATAACAATATTTCATTGAGTATTGTTTGATAAATTTAAAAACATGGGTTGTTTGACATTATGATTTTGTCTCAACAAAAAACACCATCAACATCATTAATTCAGAGTGAAAATTATGACACAAGTATGATATTTACATCCAAAATCAAGGTCTTCTGAATGTTACGAAAATATGATGATCATGTTTTCTTTTTTCCACTTAAAACAATGGAACGAGCTTAGAAGCCATACAAATAAAGTTAGGTTTTGTAAAAGTTAGTCAAAAATACCATTAATATTGTTAATTAAGAGTGAAAAGTATTACATGCTATGACTTTTGCATCCCAAATGAAGGTCTTTTAAATGTTAAGTGGAAAGTTAGTCAAAAACACCATAATTGTTAATTAAGTGTAAAAAGTTATAACATTGAGAAGAGCTTGATTTAAGTGGAAAAGCCAAAGTCGTGTCAAACTTTTCACTCTTAATTAATAATTGTGATGATGTTTTTCACTAACTTTTACAAAACCTGACTTTATTTTTGTGTTCCAAACTCATTCCATTGTATTAAGTGAAAAAAATAAACATTGATTATTATATTTTTATAACATTTAAGTCATAATTGTATCATACTTTTTAATCGTAATTAAAAACGTGTTGATAGTGTTTTTGACTAAATTTTTATAGCTTTCAAATTCATTCTATTGTCTTAAATGAAAAATTACTTCAGAAAACATTGATTATTATATCTTAGAACAACTTAAAAATCATAAACTTATCATACTTTTCACTATTCAGCTTTTTCCTTAATTAATCTATTTAACAATGTAACTATACATTTTTCGATATTATTATCTAAAAAAATTACAACTACATTAATAACTAATAATAATTAATTTATTACAGTTTTTGCATATAATTTTCTTTTTACTTTTTTCCTTCTCTTTTCCAAAAAGAGAAAATAAAAAAAAAAAACTAACTCACCTAAAAAAAATGCTATGAGAAAAAATATGCTTTTTTTTGTCCTTATGTCAGAAAAAAAAAATCAAAAGTTTTCTTTAATTTAATATTTTAATAAATTATTATAACGTCAAATAAAGGAATTATGATTATTGATTATTAGTGGAAGCAAAGGTAGATTTATTCACTTTTATCTTATAATTAAAAAAAAAGTAAAAAAAATAATTATTCTAATTATTATTAAAATAAAAATCTTATTAAATTTATAAAACATATAATTTTAAAAGATAAAATAATTTATATTAACAAAAATAAAATCCACAATAGAATGTTCAAACCAAACATGCATTATAAAATAATTGTCAAAATCAATCCTCGTTTGCATTAGTAGAACATGTAGCCTTAGAACAACTCTCCGAGTACACTTAGTAATTACTTGGGCATTTAAGTGCATTAGAATTATATGACTAATTCAGTTATGTAAGGAATTCTATTAAACTGCCTTGCACATATGAATACAGGACATATTTATTTTTCAAATTGACTAGATAATCAATTATTTGTTATTAAGATGAAACAGACAGCATTTTTAATTACAGGTTACTCTTAATCCCCTAGTGAAAAATTCTAGTGTCAATTTCCTTGTTTTTATAAAACCAAAATATAATAATAAAATTATTATTACTATAATTATAAAAATAAATATACATAATTTTTATCAACTTATTATAGGTAATTATTGTAATTTTAAAAAAGGTTAAATAAAATATATCAATTTTAAAAAAACAGTCATTTAAAAAATAAAATTGATAAAATAATTATTTTAATTTAAAAGAATAGTTATTAAAAGAGTAAAAAAAAAAAAAACAAATATCTATACCAAAAGAGAAAATCTTTTTTATATAATAATATCTAAATTAACTAATTTTATAAAAAAAATTAATTTCATATTTGTATATAAATTTTCAACTATTTTAATGATAATAAATTAAATTTTATAATCAAATATCACTATACAAAAATAGAAAAATATAACTAAGAATTTTAATTATTTTTATCAATAAAATTAATAAGTCAATAAATTACTTATATTTATCGAGAATTATAATTTTCAAAAAATTACAATTACCTTATCATTGATTTCATTAATTTAAATTAATTTATTAAATTTAGAAATATGATTAAACTTAAGACAAATATATAATTTTTTAATTAAGTAATTAGTTTGATTGTACATATTTATCTAAAAACAAAAAAGTTAAAAAATATAAAAATTAAACTAGTGTTCGAATCCTAATCCATTTCTCCAGGATAAGCTAAGGGAGAAAGTCAAAATTTGATCTTGAAAATTGAATTATGACAGAGAAAAACGCTTTTCTTGATAACTGCAAGTTTTTTTTTTTTCTAAAACTTCTATTATTATGTCAGAAAAAAAATTGTCTATCTAGATGAAATGAAAGAGGAAGAGAAGATCATTGACTCATCCGTTAATTTCATGTGGGGAGAGATTTCTAGGTAAATGAATTATAAATATCGATGATATTTGTATTTACACACTAGTGAGAGAGTAAAAGTACGGATTTGTCGAATACTTTCCTGATCCCGTTTTGTCAAAGTGAGAAGATCTGTGAGGATAATTTTACTTTTTATCATATTATTCTTGCACTATAGGCGTCAGTTAAGTACATCTTCGACGTCTATAGAATTTTAGACGTCGCTCTTTTCAACTTGACGTTTACATATCTGACCGTTAGGTGAAAAGTCATTTCTTTTCACCTTATAGACGTCGGTTCCTTGGGAGCCCCAACGTCTATATGGCGGAAATTAATGCTGCTCACCTACCTATCAGACATAGAGATGTCGACTCTTGCAAACTGACGCCTATATGTCTGCCAGGCTGGTGAATAGTCACTTTTTTCAGCCTTATAGACGTTGGATCCTGCCACATTGACGTCTATATGGTGGAAATTAATGCTACTCACCAACCTGTCAGACATATAGACGTCGGATCCCTCCACACCGACATCTATAGTCCTACCATGTATGTGAAAGTCATTCGTTTCCGCCCACGAGACGTCTCATCCCGTCAAGCCGACGTCTATATGCAACAGAAATATTAATTTTTAAATCGAATGGAAGTCATATTAGTCAGGCGTTCGACGTATTTGCTATTTTAGACGTCGATTCTGTGTACAATAGACGTATAATTTCTTGTTAAATAACACTACGAACCAGTAACTTTGCGAACCACCACTTTGATCGTCTTTGCCTTTTCTCTCCGTTGCTCTGCATTTCCAAGTTTCCTCTCCTTTTAACTATTTAAAGTTGTTTTTACTCCGATTAAAGTAATCTTTGATGTATTATCTCTCATTTGAACTGATTAAAATGACTTTTCGTTGTGTTTTGGTGCAGTTTTTTTGTTGTGTCTTTGTGTAGCGTAGTGTACCTTCTCCCTTTGCTAGTTTCCTCGTAAGGAAAACTTGCATTTTATTGGATTTCTCACGACATTTCAATCCAAGGACGAAGGTTGTTGCCTATGTCCATTTTGACCGCCAATGAGAAAGTATACGGTATTCTCACCGTATTCTTTTTCATTGGCAGTCGGAATGGACCTAGGCAACGACCCAAGACACGACAAAAACCGCACCAAAACACAATGATCACTTCATAGACGTCGATTAATGTACAAACCGACGTCTATGATGTCCCAAAGACATCGGTTAATGCAATGTTTGATGGTTTTATAGACGTCTGAAGTTTTACAGACCGACGTCTAAGGTAAGATTAGACGTTGGTTAGCGCATTGTCAGATGTCTTTGTAGACGTCGGGCTATTGAACTTAACTGACGTCTATATCGACGTTGCACCTGCGAAAACCCGACGTTCCATTAACATCACCCGTATAGACGTCGGTTCTGGTGGTGACGTTAAAAGCCCAAAATAACTGACTTCTAAAGCCCTTTCTGCACTAGTGCTGGTAGAACTAATTCAAGGTGGTGGAGTTGGTTCAAGGTACTGGAATTAGTTTGACATGGAAAAATTTATTTGTGGTGGAGCTGAAGAAGAACAGATTCCATTATCAGTTTCTTATATTTGGTTATGTTTATTTATATATATATATATATATATATATATATATATATAGGTTTGTCAAGTTATGTAAGCTTTTTTTTTGGGTTAGTATATTTTAGTTAAGTATACTAAGATTTAATGGACAACAAAATATTCATTCATAAAAAAAACATACTTTAAACACAAAAATATTTTAATAATTTTTATTCAATAATAGAACATCTAACGTTAGCAATGACCGATGACATTGTTGTAAATAAATTCAATCGCTTGATGTCGCTTGAAAATACAAATCGTCGTCTAAAAAGAAATCATGTCCAACCATGCACCAGCTCGACATTAAACAATGACCTTAGTAATCACATAACATTGGCTTAGGAAACATCAGATGTCCAATCCAAAGTAAATAAATACTAAATAGTCATTTGTTTCCCACAGTTTCACTTTAAATAGAATTTCGGAACCCTACACCACCAATTTACAAATTTTTGCTACCAAATGCATATATAACGTCGACTATCACCCAAATTCGATGTTAAATCCGAATTCGCAATGAATACAAAAGTCATTTGCTTCACCAAAGAAAATGCCTTTACTATGATGAACGTTGAACTCTTACAAAATTCGATGTTACCCTCTTCATTGGTAACAACAAAATCCATTAAGACTTATCATTGGACTTCCCATGCATATATTGTTATAAGTTTTAAATATAATATTGCAAAATATTTTTGATTTGAACATAACTACTATTTCAAAAATCTCGTAAGTGTGGTTGCCAACGTTTTATTTCTTTGATTGCAATGTTCTTATTTATTAAAAAAAAAATCTATTTCTCAAAAGATATTTTGGATCTTTTGGATCATGGGCTTGGTTCACGAGCTCTATAAATATAGCACTTCATTCACTCCAAAATCACTCTTCTTTCATTCTCTCTTCTCTTACTTTCATTCTTTCTCTTATATTCTTGTCCTTAAAATATTGTGGGTTTATTTTTTATTCTCTTTTTATAAATTCTTGCTAGTTATGAGATCCTCAGAAATTTTGAGAAGTTTCTATTGTATCCTGGGGACTTGCGTAATACACCGCAGATAAGTCCTTAAGGACAGTGATCTATACGCCTCGGGAAATCCTTTGTTCGTGATCTTTATTTTTTTCTTTCCAACTTTTACAACAACTTTAGTTCTAAGAACAATATTAAGGACTTATGGCTGACAACAACAACTCAATCCCGGAGCATTAGAATATTGTTTCCGGAACTCATACGGTCTTCGCAAAACATTTCACCTACTTGAACAATTGGTTTCACGTATCAAGGTAATCTTTTAATAAACGTTTTTAATTATATGTTGATTTCTCACATGTAGTAATTGTTAAATTTTAATATGTCACCTTTCAATTAAGTATTTTACATGGCATAAGTATTTAATTTTTCCCAAATAATGTGAAAAATGTGTTTCCTTCATTCTTTCTTTTTCCCCAGAGAATTTATGATCTTGGAGCTCGAAAGTTTGTGGTAAGTAGAATTGGTCCAATTGGTTGCACACCAGTATCTGTTGTATGGACACCATATTCCCAAAAATGCAATGAAGATATAAATCAGAAGGTTAACCACTACTCAAACAAACTCCCTGGGAAGCTACAAGAGTTGCAAACTCAACTCTCACATTCACACTTTATTAATTTGGATAATTACAATTTCACTCAGAAAATAAGAAATTCTCCTGAAAAGTTTGGTAAACAATGTCTCCCATTAATCTCTTGAAAAAGAGGAATTAAGAAGTTTGTGTGTTTTTTGTATTCCAATGTGATCATAACTGATGCTTTTATTTATTACATTTTCAGGGTTCAAATATATTTTTGACTCGTGTGTCCAAGGAAGGAAACCTTGTGCAAACTGGAATGACTATTATTTTTTTGACTTTGCTCACCCTACTGAAGCTACAAATAAAATATATGCAAATGAGTAGTTTAGTGGAACCCAATTATGCCTTCCTTACAATATTCTGAAATTAATTCACGCAAATTAAAATATTTGTTCCACGTTCTTGTATAAATATATCATCAACAATGTTTGTTATTTGTTGTGCACTTTCTCCTTATGTATGATAAACAAGTTAGACTATACTTAAAAGGGATGTGTACCATATAGTAGAGAGAGAAAAAGAGAAAAATACAATAGGTATTGCGGAAAAAGATGTTTTTGGGGATCAAATATCAAGAATTTGAGTTTTAGAAGGGTAATGGAAGGTTGATAAATTAACAAAATAATATTCTATACTTATTACGAAATGTTTTTCCATAGTAGATACACTACAAGATTGCAATTTGCATACAAATTATTATATATGAATTTTGTTCTATAAGTAATGGAAATGTTACAGACGGATATTTCATACAGATGTTGGAAATTCCATTACATACGGATTTTTTCGTAGGTAATGGGAAAAATATTTACATACAGATTATCCGTATGTAATGTTGACGCGTGATGGGTGTCGCACCCATGCAAATTTAATGTGCATAAAGAATGTAGTATAGACTAGGAAGTGACTCCTAGGTCGTCTCTCAAGGACCAAACTGTGGTTCGAGACTTAGGTCAGACACGCAGTGGGGGGGTTTTGAAAGGTTTGTGTGAATGCGGATAAGTTAAATTAAAATACGAATGCAAATAGAAATGTGTAAACAGAAATGTAAAGACATAATCAAATACAGAATAAAAATGGTTGGTCACTAACTCAATTACTATGCTTCCCATCACAGATTAACGACAAGTACACACTACTCCAATCCAAATCCAACACGAATCACCCAACTAAGAAAAGGTTAATTTGGTTTTCAGAATTACAAACTAAGCGAATGCAATGCACAAATTTAATCAGTCAGGCACCATACAGTCTAATCAACTAAGCGAAGATTAAACACTGATTAGGAAACTAAGCGTATACCTAATCACAAGCACACAACAAATTAAATATTGAGCTAAATCAGAGCAGCAGTATGACAATTAAAGTGCAGAAGTCTCATGAATAAACTACTCTAGCCTCTAATCCAGCACAGCTAACCAACTAAGCGAAAGATAATCATGCTATCATAATTACGAACTAAGTGAACGCAATACACCTATTCCATCCTATGTGTTCTATACAGATCGATCAACTAAGCGAAGATACAATCACCAACTGGGCAACTAAGCGTACACCCATTGCAAGACACAGTCAGATTTCATATAGTGCCAGACAGAGTAGAATAAACATAAAGACAAACCAAAAAATCTCAAGGAAACAAAGCCATTTTATTAATGACCAACCCGACTAACCTAAGCTAACATTACAACTAAATTACACAACTGAACGAGATCATTAACATTAAAGGTCATATCAGTATCCAAAGAGATTTTTTACTTTTTCTTTGAATGATGTTTGAACGTCGAATTTGGAAAATATTTGTCGTTCATACTAGATGTGGATTTTGAAAATTAATTTTGTGCCTTTTCCAAAGCACCAATATTACGTCGAATTATATTGGACTTCGAGGTTTCAACTTCGTCAAGTTACCGATGGTCGCTCCAATTTTTTTATATTTTACTTTTTTTTTTTCTTTTAAACTCTCACTTTAACATCAAGGATCATATATCTTCAACGTATTTTTCGTCTACAAGGAGGTCATATCAGTATCAAAAGAGATTTTTTACTTTGTCTATGAATGATGTTTCAACGTCAAACTTTGGTATAATTACTCGATGTACTGCTTTTTTCATGATGAAATGTTATGCACGACAATTATGTGGAAGTTTGACGGCATCGTTTCATCTATAAATATACATGTGCTTTTCTTATTATTCCATTCGTCCTGTTTACGTATTGAACATATTAGGATTGATGTTTTTTATCTCTTGGGCGCTTTTCTTTCTCTAGATTTCGAAACATGTCTGTTCTTTAAATTGAAATTTTCTCGGTTGAATGTCAAAGTGCCTCATTCATGTCTCAGTTCATATGAAGGTGGCCTTTTGACATTCAACTAAACAAAATGCTTTTTATATAGTACATAAATGATTAAGTTATCTTACTGAAAGAGAAGTGCTAAGGAAAAAGAAATATGGTTCACAATATTTTTAATGCTGAAACAATTTTGAGAACTAAAATCAATTTATAAAAAAAGTTGTTGAACTTCGTCATTTTGCAATGTATGATTCTCTTTTTAAATTGTTTTGGAGTTGTTTTTTACCGTTATATTTTAGAGCTATCTGATTTCTTAGGGTGAAAACCAAAATAAAAAGTTAACATTATTTTCTTTGGTTTTCACTCCTTTTAAAATATCATTTATCTGTAGAGTTCGATGTAAAAAAAATTCAAGGATTTAAAAAAAACATCCATTTCAAAATAAAAGGTTACAGTTTCAATAAAAGTTCAGAAATATATGTATTTAGTTTTAATATAACTTCAACATAACACGTCCTATACCATTACAACTCCACGTTCTATAGTTGAAATACTTGGAAGTTTAAATCAAAATGTCGAAGCCCCATAAAACTCGATGTTCATTGACGGTAAATATTTAAACTAGCGCGCCATTCTTTTATTCTTTTTTTTCTTTTAAAACACAAATAGTACGTCCATATCTAAAGCCATGGACGTATTATTTGTTGGGAAAATCTCACGATACACACTCAGATATTTTCTAAAATTGAGTCTTGCTATTCATTGATAATTGAAGGGCTTTAAATAGCCGTGATACTTACAATAGTACGAAAATAAAAATAAAATCTGAAAATAAAATATCAACTGTCTTAAATTAAAATCTACTTATTCTATCATAAAATAATATTCTACCTAGATAAACAGAAAATCAAACTAAATATTACTAGACCCAAAAGTAATAAAATAAGATTTAAACAAAATTATTACAAAACCCTAAAATTTAAGTTTATCCCAACATTATTGTGAGCCAGAAGCCAAAGAGTTACTCCCCTATTAATTCTTTTTTATTTTTTCTTTTAAACCACCAAGATTACGTCAAATTCTTCGGGGATTGATGTATTATTTGTCTGCTAGAAGCCGAAGAGTTACTCCCTTTTTAATCCCTTTTTCTTTTTAATCAAACAATTACTCCATTTTGAATCCAATAGTAAATGAAGAGCTATAATACTTGGACGTTTCAATTTAAATACCACCAATAGTACGTTGTAATACTTGGATGTTTCAGAAGTAAACGACTAACTCCAATCTGTTGAACCGCATAGGATTGATCATTTCATTGTAATGGAAGAATCAGTTCCAAGAGATAACAAAAGATAACGCACAGAACATGACAAATCTACAATTTTTCCAATCAAATCACTTCCCACAGACTTGGATTGATCATTACAACATGAAAGTATGTTGTAGAGATTTTTTGCATGCCACAAAAGACAATTATATGTGGCAGAAAATTTCTTTAGAAAAGTTTTCGTTGATTCCATGGTCATGTAAAGAAGCAAGGGCATTTGATATTTTCATGCAAAGTTGTAAAGAGAGTGGAAATATTGAAGCTTTGTATAGAGAGGGATTAAGAGAAATAATTAGATATAAGGGAAATATTGAAAAAGGCATTAATGACCAAAAAGGGTTATCTTGAGGCAAAATATGTATATGGTTTGATCTTATTATGTTCATACGATAGTGATTTAAGAAAAACAGGGGTTGAGTATATGCAATTTTTGAGAAATTTCAATTGTGTTGTAAGGTGTAGAAATAAGTTAGTAACTTTGTTGGGTAATGTATTTAGAAAATCTCATGGAATACTGTTGCACAATCCAACTCCTTTATGTTCCCAGAGACAATGCAATGGTTGGAGAATGAAGAAGTTTATCTCTTGGGAAATAGTGGATACTGAAGATGATGATGATAATATTAAAAACTCATGTGAAAATTGTAGGTGGGATGTTGAATTAGACTTTTTTTATAATCTTTTATTCTATTCTATTTAGTAATGAAATTCTATTGTAGGTGGGATGTTTTGTAATCATCTCTTGAATATTAATGAAATTCTCTTTTGGCAAACATTAGTGAATGGTGATTTAATTGTTTAAAATGATTAAATCACTTTTATGATTGCAATTGTCCATTTTAATTTTACATCGTTACATTGCATGCAGCAGTATATGTTATTGTTTCTTTTTAAAACACCAATATTACGTCGAATGATAAAGCCAATTGATGAGTCGATATTTTCTTGACTGCACTTAGTTTATTGTGCTAGAATTAATCAGGGAATTGTGCTTAATTGTCCAATATTTTTCCGTTTTTCTTAATTGTGCTTAATTTGATCCGAAATTCTTATTTTAATTAATTTGAATTTTCTGAGCTAATTAATTGTATTATTTATTGCAGGGAAAATTTTGGAAATACAATTTTGGACATTAGAGGAGACATCAATTCATTCAAGACTCTCCACATGGACAATTTAGAATTAGTTATATTTTAATTTAGTAGTTTAGAATTAATCAAAATTGTAATTTAGAAGTTTAGTTTCTTTTTAGACAAACTTTTGCACATTGGGCCCCTTAGTGGAAAAAATGTAATGGCCCAAATTTTGTGAGACACATGTCCTACCCTAGGGTTTCTTTTTGGGTGGTCCCCACCCAATTTATTAGGACTCACGACCCTTAGGGTGCTGGCATCCGCACAAGAAGGAGGCACCATTCATTCTCGGCATTTTTCATTTTTTGTGCTGGAACGTTTAACTTGTTTTTTTTAAACATGTTTACACACTTTGACTTTGGTTGAATAAAAAGGAGCAGCCGCCACTTTTGGAATTTTTTTAGGCTTTGCTTTGAATGATGATTTTAGAGATTCTATGTTTATGCTTGAAGAATTTACACTGCTTCCAATTTAGTTTTGTTTTGATAACATAGATGTTGTCCAGCTGGAATGGAGAACACGGAAGCTCCCAACCGCCACTTACATTGGTTCTTTTTACTTTTGAACAATTCTGGAGGTTGAACTCTTAAACCCTGCATCTACACTGATTTCTGGGAAATGGAAAAAGAAGGGCACACATTTCCTTTTGCTTGTTTGTTTACTTTGCTGATTTCATTCTTAATTTTCAAGCAGCGCATTATTTTCTTTTTTGGAAGCATGCTGATGTAGAATTGTAGAAGCTTCTTTCTTTTTCTTTTAGTTTTATTTAGATTGTTGAAATGGTGATTTTCTTTCTTATGTTCGCCGGAATGATCACAGACATGGGCTGGAACGGTGCAGCAGCTAGCTATTAGGATTTTTTTTATCACTTGGCAATTTTCAATTTGAGAGATACACACGTTACGGTTCTGCTGAATGAAGGTTTAGTATCATAGTTTTTTTTTTTATTTGAAAAAAGGAGAAGTGGTGGCTAATTGGAATGGTGAGCACGCAACTAGTTGGACGGTGATTTCATAAGGAGAGAAGTGCACGGTTACTTGCAACAATTAATTTATTAGTCCCATTTCCGTGATGATGTTGCAATTAATTTATTAGCCAAATGTTACTTTCCATTTCCAACCTATGTATTTTCTTATTTATCTAGTGCATTGCAATTAGTTCATACGTTGGCATTAAATGTTTTATCTAGTGATTTCTTTTACTTTAATATTGTCTAGTATTTTTGGTAGTAATAATTTAACTATCATATAGCTTTGGTTAGTCGGATTGGTCATTAATAAAATTCCTTGAAATTTATTGGACTGTCTTTATGTTTATTATGCTCTGCCTGACATTCTGTGAAATCTGACTGTGTTCTTGCAACAGGTATACGCTTAGTTGCCTAATTGGTGATTGCATCTTCGCTTGTATAGAACACATAGGATGGAATAGGTGTATTGCGTTCGCTTAGTTCGTAATTATGATAGTATGATTGACCTTCGCTTAGTCGGTTAACTGTGTTGGATTAGAGGTTAGAGTAGTTTATTCACGAGACTCTTGCACTTTAATTGTCATACTGCTGCTCTGACTTAACTCAATGTTTAATTTGTTGTGTGCCTGCGATTAGGTATACGCTTAGTTGCCTCATCGGTGTTTAATCTTCGCTTAGTTGATTGGACTGCATGGTGGATGATGATTAGATTTGTGCATTGCATTCGCTTAGTTTGCAATTCTGAAGACTGAATTAGCCTTCGCTTAGTTGGGTGATTTGTGTTGGATTTGGATTAGAGTAATATGTACTTGTCGTTAATCTAGGATAGGAAGCATAGTGATTGAGTTAATGACCAACCGTTTTCATTTTGTATTTGATTCCGTTTTTACATTTTTGTTTCCGTGTATGTTTACATTTGTGTTTACATTTCTGTTTGCATCTGTATTTTAATTTAGTTTATCCGCATTCACAAAACCTTTCACAAAACCCCCCCCACTACGTGTCTGACCTAATTCTCGAACCACATTTGGTCCTTGAGAGACGACCTAGGAGTCACTTCCTAGTACTATACTGCATTCTTTAATGCACATTAAATTTGCATGGGGTGCGACACCCATCACCAATCGACGTAATATTAAGATATGAACGTCCAACAAAGGGAAGTCGACGCATTATTTAATATTACGGCAAAGGTCTCTCCTTTTTTTTACTTTTATCTTTTTTTATTTTTACTTTTTAACCTAAAATAACACGTCGATTTTGAAAATATTCAACGTCGTCTATTAATTGCTAGAAGGAGTTTATGAATTTTATGATTTGAAGTTGTAGCATTTTGAAAGGCCTTGGAGTTGTTACAAGTTAACACAACTGTTGTTACAAGAAATTTTATAAATTGATGTCTACTTAAATAATTACTGTTGAGAAAGGGCTGATATGGGCTTCAATAATTAAAGGCAGTCTACTTAAATGATATATGGGAAAATGTAGTTTGCTGCTAGAAACGAAGAGGTTCACGTCAATTTCTTTAGACTTCCAAAGTGTCCTTTTGGTTATATTCTTTTTTCTTTTAATGAAACAAAAAAAAGAATTCCTTGTGCATATGAAGTATTATTTGTTATTAGAAGGCAAAGGTCGCTCTTTTTTTCTTTTTCCTTTTTAAATTCCCATAGAACGTCAAACATTAGGGGGCTTCGACGTCAAAGGCATTTGTGTGGTTGTGAGAATTAATTTTGCGTTGTTACCAGAGTGGTTGTGAGCATTAAAATTGACTCTATAAATATAATGCTTAACTCATACAACTCCACGCTCACTTCATCGTCTTCCTCCTCTCCTTTTTTCTACGCGGCATTGCATTTCCATGTGCGTTTTATCCCTTTTGTATCTTTCAAACTTATTTTTACTCCGATTAAATTAGTCTTTGATGGATTATCTTCCATTTGAACCGATTAAAATGAGTTTTCGTTGTGTTTTGGTGCAGTTTTGCTCGTGTCTTTTGGTAGCGTATTAGTACCTTCTCCCTTAAGTAGTTTCCTCATAAGAAAAGATTGCGTCTTTTGCATCTCTAATGGTATTTCAACCCAAACCGAACCTGGGTCCTTGCCTAGTTCTAATGTCACCGTATTCTTTTTCATTGGCGGTTTGCATGACGTCTATGAGGAAACTAGCAAAGGACGAAGGTGGTACCATGCTACCAAAAAACAGTAGCAAAACTACACTAAAACACAACTCAGTAGACGTCGAATGCATAGAAGAATTCGACATTATATAGTTGTTTTAAAAGAAAAAGAAAAAATAATAAAAAGGAACTAAATAATTAAACGTCGTAGGTAGTATAAAATGACGTTATATGGGTTGATTTAAAAGAAAAATAAAAGAATAACTACTAGCTGAAGGAGATAATAGAAAACACAGAAAAAAAAATTAAAAGATGGAGTTCATAGGAGAAATTTTATGAATGGATGTCTACTTAAAATAATTATTGTTGACGTCAAAGCCAGTTTAAATTGACATTTTATTGGTTGATTTAAAAGACAAATAAAATAATAACTATTAGCTGTAATATACAACATCCATCTTTTGTTATTGTTGACGTCATATTATTTAACGTCCAAACCATAAAGTGGGCGACGTTCTGTTTGGTTTAAAAGAGAAAAGAAATAAAGAATAAAAACGGATTCACTCTCTGTCATATAAAACGTCGAATATTTAGCATGGTGGACGTCGAATGTGGGTAGGAGAAATACTGTTGGATGCTATCCACTTTTCGTTATTTTTTTATTTTAAATTGAACGTCAGTTGTTTCTTAAAATGATGTTAAGTGTTTCTAAGGTCATTGTTTTACGTCGTTCTGGTCCTTGTTTGATGTTAGCACATTTTAGATTACGTCTATATGAGCTTTGTTTGTCGTTAATAAATATTAGTCGGCGAACAATTTCAATAGAGGACGTGGAGCAATTGAATTTATTTTCGGTAATGCCACCGGTCATTTTTAACGTTGCGAATTGGGCGGTGAGACGTTGACTGCTTGACGTTATAGCCCGTTTTTGCATTAGTGGCTGGTGGTGGTCCACTCCTTCTAGGAGGATGTTGTGATGGTACTGGATGGGCTGCTTCATCTCCCCCGCAATACTGCTTGTAGTAGGCATCGTCAATTTCCTTCCTTGGTCGCTCCATCGGCGGTGTGGAAGTGTTCACCCCAGCTAACTCACAAAGGTGTGTGATCAGAGATGGATGCCCAAAGGGCGCTTTGTTGTTCACAGTACTGGCACAAGTTTGAATCTCATCTGCTATGACCTATCCAATGTTAATATTCAACCCTCTAAGCATACAATACAGGAAGATGGCTCTACTGACAGTAATATCAGACACATCAGAACATGGCTGAATGTGGGCATGAGTAAATGCCATCCAGTACTTCGCCAAAGGAGTCAAATCAGCTCTTCTAATGTGAATGGGCGCACCATTCCTGTTCCTTTGAAAGTGACCTCCAGGCACACACAGTACACTCTTCATATCATCAAAATATGCTCCCTCTTCCATATTCAGTGCAAACTGACACTGCACACCAGTCCACTCAGTATGAAAAAACCTGTTAATGGAAATAGTGTCTAATGCAAATACATACTCTAAATGTTATCGAAACTATATGTAGAACATAGCGTATCGGGATAAATGATAGTCATCCCATTAAGCAAAATGCTAGCTTAAAAACTTGCGCTAAACGATATAAAACCCCTTATAAAGTATTTATACCCCCATAGCGTTTGAACTAGATAACACATGTATGATCTAGCATCTAAACACTAACCTCACTTGAACATAGATGTAAAGTTATATAAACAATATCATAAGATAAGTGTTTAGAAGGAATTATCTCTCATTGAAATCTCTCAATATATGAGTAAAATAAGCTAGCTTCTTAAGAAAATAGAAGTTTATCTCTTATATGACACTAACATTAAAAGAATGTTTATTCAATATAATGTTATATCAAGCAAAGATTTCTAGAGAAAACATTGGTTGATGAGTGACCGCTAAATGTTTTAGCCATAAGAAAACATCTTATGTTTATACCATCTGATGAATATACAATTGTCCTACCAAATGATGCATCTATTAATGAAATGGAAAATCATAAAATGTCTTGAACACGCTACACTACTCAATGCTTTCATAATATTTAAGGCATGTACCAATAACTACTTTGATGCTTGTATACTTTGTCTTGATATCCGTGTAAGTCAATAAAGCAAAAAGATATGACCAAACTCACGACACCAAAAAAAAAGACGTTGTGAGAGAAAAAGAGCATTCTAAGAATGTTTCCTTGAAGTCGTTTGCTCTATCACATCGTACAAGCTAGGTTTTGATAAAAGCTATGAGAAAGCATTGTACCTCTGCAAAGTTAGCCTAAAAGGGCTACCAACTTTACATGAAGTTAGCCTCTTTGTTTAACAGTCATTTCTCAAGAAAAGTTATAAATAGACAGAAGCTTGAAGAGAAGACAAGAAAAAAAGGATACCATAGTGAACTCGTGAATGCTCATACAAGCATATTGTTGCTCTATACCGTTTGAAGCTAAGTTTTTTAAGAGAAAGAACCTTAGCAAAATCTCATATGTCATTGTATTGTTTTTATCCTCTCTTTGAGAGTTGTTAATCTGTATTTTCTCATAGCACTCATTGTGTTGTACATTCTGAAGAGAATTAAAATACTTAGTGTTTAGCTCAACTGAGTTAAATAGTCTAGACAATTGTCTAACGTTGATACCAGAAGTGGTTAAAATACTTATATACCAGAGTGGTTAAATTCGGACTAGTTGTGTTGACTAGGTGAACTAGGAGTGATGCTAATACTTGTTGTAAACCTGAAAAGGTAAAATTTGTGTAATTACTTAAAGATTAATGGAATCCCTTAAGAGTTCTTAAGGGGTAACTGGATGTAACTCAAGATTGAGTGAACCAATATAAAATCTGTATTTTATTGCATTACTCTTTAAAACATTATTCATATACGCCCTTTATAAATACCAACATCTAAACATCTTATTTGAATTTAAATCTTTTACAAATCCATTAGACCCTACTTCGCAAAATAGCTTTTAAAATATTATTCACCACCCTCTAGTGTTTTTTTGTGATTTCATAAATAGTAAAGGGTTTCACAATAAAGTGTATAAGTAAGTAGTGGGATGAAAAATAATATAGCTTAACCTATAAGAGAGGGAGCAAAGGGAGTGGTATATAAAATACTAAAATAAATGGTTTTTTTTAATTTAGCTTTTGTGCAAGTGCCTTAAAATTACCACTAAGGAAAATGGGGCTTTACATCCATTGTGAAGAAGTTCAAAGGGATATGAAAGATGGTAGTGGAAAAGAGAGTTAAAGTATTTTGGAAGAAATCTTATGCATGAGTAGCTTAATGTATTATGGAGAACACAATATTATAACAAAGAAAATGCTAAATAGTAAATGTTTCTATTGTAATGGGACGAGGATGACGCTTGTGCAATGTTCCTGTCTCCGTCAAACGTTTGTTACGCTCCTTGATCTACGTGACTGATCGGTGTATAGCGGGTGACCTATATAGAATACACTCTGATGCTCAAGTCAGAAACTTTTTTTGGAGGTCTTAAATAATTTAATTATGGAAAAAAGTGAGTTTACCTCAAAATTAACCTCTCATAATGATCATTAATGCAAACCTTAACCACTCATACGTAGCAGTTGTAATATTAATTACGCTTTAACTCTGCTCAACTCACTACAAGAAAAATGCAATTTACCTACTGGTATTTATATACAAATTTTAATCCGTATGTAATGTAAGTATTAGATACCAATTTTATATACAGATTTTTAAAAAGTGAGTTACATATGGATTTTACATACGGAATTTTATCTACCGATTTTCAGTATATAAAATCCGTATATAATTTTAGAGCATTAAGGCGAGAATTTTTCTAAGGATATTATCTGTATGTAAACAATTTAAAATCCGTATATAATCTAAAAAAAAATTATCTACCAGCTTTACATACGGACTATTGTCGGGACCGAGCGGCTGCAAGCCTCTTTCCTACACGTTGACCGCTCTGCCCTTTCAAGCCAGCATGCCTCCATACCCGATCGGTCGGATATAAACCCGTGGTAACAGTAAAGTTCCCCAGATGGAAGAAAACAAGAGAATATAACAGTACTTTAATAGGTCTTGCATATGTGTTGTCTTGTGAGATTTTGGTGCAATCTTATGAAAATATAATGCATTCTTTGACATAGTAGAAAGATTGACTTATCTTTTGTAATATGAATATTTATCTACAATATTCAGGACATGTTAGGCATATTGTTTGGCTAAATAACTCAAAAAGGGACTTTTCCTATGTAATCAAATCATTTGAAAAATATTTTGCTCGGTATAAGATTGATTGAAAAATCTAATTACAGAACATACTATTACAATGCCTATTGTAAATGTCACGTATAAGGACTCGAGTACCTTAAGTACACAATTTATTATTATATAGTTTTCTTTGGTGATAAAAACAAATAAATAAAAAAATATTTTTTTTAAAAAAAAGTAGAGGTGCGTAAGAAACAAAATTAAGAGAGAAAAAGATTTAAGAAAATAAAGGTTAATTACACACATTTTACATTTACAATTCATTTTTTTAAAACTTAATATATTAATTATTTATTAAAAAGTAAAAAATTTACAATGAAGAGATTTTAAAATAAAAAATACTATAAAAATGAATTTGATTCGACAAAAGTATTCTATATATAGCTACCTTCTAACTAATAGGAACTATATTTACACACAAATAAAAATAAGAAATATAACTTTAAAAATTAGTTAAGAAAAATGAAGAAAGATAGAGCTAAAAACAGATGAAAAGGGAAGAATAAAGTAAAATGAGTTAGCCTCTATCTAATTTAAAAAGGAATAACAAAAATTGTATTTGGAAACAAAACGAGAATTAAAAAATGAAGTATGTTGAGAGATAACTACACACATTTGAGTTGTACTTTTCGTTATGAAACAATAATGCTTACTACAAAGACCATTATTTAAGACACTATTTGCATTGTTCAATTGCTCCAAAATAAAACAAAATGGAAAAAAGCTTGAAAATTTTCTGGGTTATTTCCATAATCATAACTCAACAATTAACCTTATTGGCCAATGCCTCACGTTCTAAAAAGACAATTGTGCCAGCTTTGTACGTTTTTGGTGATTCAACTGTAGATGTTGGAAACAACAACAACCTCAACACACTTGCCAAGGCAAATGCATTTCCCTATGGCATTGACTTCAATAACTGTTCCACGGGAAGGTTTAGTAATGGCAAAACCCTTGCTGACCTTATTGGTAACTTTTTTTATTTATTGTTTCCATGCAAACATAAAAAAAAAACAATATTACAAGGATTGTTATACATTTTTTTGTCCTTTTCTAGCTATTAGATTGGGTTTGCCAATGCCGCCTCCATACTTAGGTGTGGACAAGTCTACGAGACATCAAGTAATCAGAGGAATTAACTATGCATCAGGCTCTTGTGGAATATTGAATTCAACTAGAGCAGTAAGATTCAAAATAAATAAATAGAGTTTATTAATGTACTTTTTTTTTCTCCAACTATTTTCAAAAATTATGTTTCATCCTTAAAAACTATATATTTATTTCTTTGCATTTTATGAAAGTCATACAATATCCTTTCAAAAAACAAGACATGAAAGTTATAGTCTAATTCACAATAGAACTTCATTTATGATACAATAAATATTTCAAATGTTATTTGTTGAGAAGATGTTTTATATAATTTTTATAAAATACATGAACAAAATAAATATATATTCAATTTGGAAAAAAAATTTAATTTTAAAAGTAACTTCATGATAAGAAACATATTTGACTCAAATAAAAATTTCTTGTTCAATTTATTTCTCATCATATTTTTATTTTGTGACGAAGGGGGATTGTTTGTCTTTAGACAAACAAATTGAATACTTCACCTCAACTGTGGCCAATGATCTTCCAAGAAGCATACATAGCAAAACAAAACTAAGGCTTTACTTATCCAATTCCTTATATCTCTTATCAATTGGATCTAATGATTACATGTTGAATTATTTCAAGTATCCAAATGGAACCAATAACAATCTAAATCCAGAAAAATATGCAGATTACCTACTTGAACAATTGGTTTCACGTATCAAGGTAATCTTTTAATAAACGTTTTGAATTATATGTTGATTTCTCACATGTAGTAATTGTTAAATTTTAATATGTCACCTTTCAATTAAGTATTTTACATGGCATAAGTATTTAATTTTTCCCAAATAATGTGAAAAATGTGTTTCCTTCATTCTTTCTTTTTCCCCAGAGAATTTATGATCTTGGAGCTCGAAAGTTTGTGGTAAGTAGAATTGGTCCAATTGGTTGCACACCAGTATCTGTTGTAAGGACACCATATTCCCAAAAATGCAATGAAGATATAAATCAGAAGGTTAAAAACTACTCAAACAAACTCCCTGGGAAGCTACAAGAGTTGCAAACTCAACTCTCACATTCACACTTTATTAATTTGGATAATTACAATTTCACTCAGAAAATAAGAAATTCTCCTGAAAAGTTTGGTAAACAACGTCTCCCATTAATCTCTTGAAAAAGAGGAATTAAGAAGTTTGTGTGTTTTTTGTATTCCAATGTGATCATAACTGATGCTTTTATTTATTACAATTTCAGGGTTCAAATATATTTTTGACTCGTGTGTCCAAGGAAGGAAACCTTGTGCAAACCGGAATGAATATTATTTTTTTGACTTTGCTCACCCTACTGAAGCTACATATAAAATATATGCAAATGAGTGTTTTAGTGGATCCCAATTATGCCTTCCTTACAATATTCTGAAATTAATTCACGCAAATTAAAATATTTGTACCACGTTCTTGTATAAATATATCATCAACAATGTTTGTTATTTGTTGTGCACTTTCTCCTTATGTATGATAAACAAGTTAGACTATACTTAAAAGGGATGTGTACCATATAGTAGAGAGAGAAAAAGAGAAAAATACAATAGGTATCGCGGAAAAAGATGTCTTTGGGGATCAAATATCAAGAATTTGAGTTTTAGAAGGGTGATGGAAGGTTGATAAATTAACAAAATAATATTCTATACTTATTACGAAATGTTTTTCCATAGTAGATACACTACAAGATTGCAATTTGCATACAAATTATTATATATGAATTCTGTTCTATAAGTAATGGAAATGTTATAGACGGATATTTCATACAGATGTTGGAAATTCCATTATATACGGATTTTTTCGTAGGTAATGGGAAAAAAATTTACATACAGATTATCCGTATGTAATGTTGACGCATGATGGGTGTCGCACCCATGCAAATTTAATGTGCATAAAGAATGTAGTATAGACTAGGAAGTGACTACTAGGTCGTCTCTCAAGGACCAAACTGTGGTTCGAGACTTAGGTCAGACACGCAGTGGGGGGGTTTTGAAAGGTTTGTGTGAATGCGGATGAGTTAAATTAAAATATGAATGCAAATAGAAATGTGTAAACAGAAATGTAAAGACATAATCAAATACAGAATAAAAATGGTTGGTCATTAACTCAATTACTATGCTTCCCATCACAAATTAACGACAAGTACATACTACTCCAATCCAAATCCAACACGAATCACCCAACTAAGCAAAGGTTAATTCGGTTTTCAGAATTACAAACTAAGCGAATGCAATGCACAAATTTAATCAGTCAGGCACCATACAGTCTAATCAATTAAGCGAAGATTAAACACTGATTAGGAAACTAAGCGTATACCTAATCACAAGCACACAACAAATTAAATATTGAGCTAAATCAGAGCAGCAGTATGACAATTAAAGTGCAGAAGTCTCATGAATAAACTACTCTAGCCTCGAATCCAGCACAGCTAACCAACTAAGCGAAAGCTAATCATGCTATCATAATTACGAACTAAGTGAACGCAATACACCTATTCCATCCTATGTGTTCTATACAGATCGATCAACTAAGTGAAGATACAATCATCAACTGGGCAACTAAGCGTACACCCATTGCAAGAACACAGTCAAATTTCATATAGTGCCAGACAGAGTAGAATAAACATAAAGACAAACCAAAAAATTCAAGGAAACAAAGCCATTTTATTAATAACCAACCCGACTAACCTAAGCTAACATTACAACTAAATTACACAACTGAACGAGATCATTAACATTAAAGTGAAGATTAAAATTAAATAAAAACAAAAAGTAAGTTACTAAAGAAAACGTACCTAGTGGCATTTAAATAAGGTAAATGAGGTATATAAACATAAACTTGGTGAATAAAAAAATAAACTAGCCGACGTGGTAAATCATAAGTGAAAATTGCTTCATCCTGGGAAGCACACAGCAACGAAAATAAACTTTAAAGGAAAAGTTCATGAATATCTAAATGCAACACAGAAAACTAAAACATTATAACGCTCATTATATTTATCTAACAATGCATATTCATTATGGCAAAGTACTAAAAGGAAAGGAATGTGTGACAGTGAATAATGTTTTTCGGTTCATGCTTAAGAAAGAAAGAAAAGAACGAAACGTTGTCGAGCAATCGTGTGCACATTCCACTGAACGTAACATTGCTGAAAAAAATAAAGAAAACCAATTGAAGATGTGCTTCCAGGTCCGTGACTTGTTTCTGCAATGAAATGAAATGAGTGTGTGTGCTCCAACTAGCCGTTAGCCTCCCTTCAAGTAACGTCACCTTCCATTCTCCTCAAGTGTGCTCTCAAGTTGAAGAATATCCTCTCCCCGATAGTGGCTCTACCCTCCTTAAATGAAGGATGATGACCTTAAAATGAAGCCCTTCATCCCGTGTTGGTGGACCGTGGAGCTTGTTTCAAAGCTGTTGCTGGATGCTCCTACTTTATCCAAGCACACACCTCTCTTAGCTGGACCGTTTGGAGGATGCTAGCTGTTGCTACAATTTCAAGCCCAATGCTGAACTCCCAAAATGATCATGAAGCACCTCTGCTGGATCCCATGCTTTTTTTCTGGACATGCGTTAGTCCGTGCTGCCCAAAGGTCCAATTGAATTAAAATTGAAAGCGCAATGCACGTGACCGTCCAGCTACATTTTCAAATGAAAGATGAATCCTCCAATTTCACGTGGACCAGGCCGTCACATGTTGCTGGAAGCTACTACTCAAATTGTTGGATGTAATGTGCTGCACACCTCCTTTTTCTCCAAGCACGTCCATTTTTTATGAAATCAGCGTGCTGCTGTCCTAGGACCATGAGTGTGTGTGGTGCTGCTGCCAGCGTGTTATGTTTTTTAATTGAAGCCCATGAACAGCTGCTGGGAAGTGGGCATGTGTGACTCAGCTGCTTGCTGGACGTCACCCATTTCCTCTAAAAACACCAATTGACATCCAATTCTCCAAGCCTGCTAGACCGTGCAAATTTCCATTGAATGTCTTCAGCGGCACTATCCAGCCCCTTTTTTATAAGTTGAATGTGTTAAAAACATATGTCCATCCTAGGTGGCAGCTGGCTTCCTAAAGCAAAAAAAATATCCAGCCTTTTTGTTGAGTCTGTGAGTGCTTCTGATGTGCATTTTTTCTCCCAAAATAAATCAACCAGCTAGACTTTTGTTCAATCTTTCTTTTTGCTTTTTATTCTCTAAGCCAAACAAAAAATAGTTGTAGCGTTTAATTACTCTTGGGTCATGGTTATATCTCTAAATATCCCAAATTGTATTTCCAAAATTTTCTCTGTAATCAATAATGCAAATAATTAGCTCAGAATATTCAAATTAATTAAAATTAGAATTTCCGGTCAAATTAAGCACAATTAGCAGAAACGGGAAAATACTGGACATTTAAGCACAATTCCTTGATTAAGTCCGGTACAATAAACTAAGTGCAGTTAATAAAATATTGACTCATTAACGCGTTTGGGTGGGAACTTTGCAAAGGATATATCGATATGTAAGTGGAAAAATAATTACCTACTGATTTTACATATGAATTTTAAAATAATCCATAATTAAAAAAATAAAACTAAGTTATTAAGAAGCTGACTTTGCAATCACTCATATCTCTCACACTTTTTCTCCCTCACGTGAGCCACTCAACGTTGGTTCTCCCTTAATCAAACCACTGAAACCCTCTTTCTCCCCCACTACAACCATGGTTATCCCTCACTGAAACCCTGCTCTCGCATTGCTCCCGTAGTCGAGCCCTAATTCTCCTTCAGTGAAGTCATGCTTCTCCCTCGTTAGGGTTGTGCTAAAACTCATTACCTTGATGAAGTCCTTCTTGTTAACATCCATGTAAGAGGATTCAGCTGATTGTTCCTCATAACAACAATTCTTGCAACGTTAACTCAAGAACTTTCACCAGCCTTTTTGATTGTAACTGCATTTGGAAAATGTTTCTAATGTTGAAGGCTTGTCGTTGAGAAGCATCACCTACAAGAATATTATTCCTTACAGAGACAAGAACATTTCCAGACATCATATTGTTAACTCTTTGGCAAGCTTACCAAATCGTTCTAAGTAATAAACCGGTAAGACCGAATATCGTATCCCAAGAGACTCGTTTAACACTTTACAATCATACAATTATCTAACCAATTTAGACTAAAGAATAATTACCTTTAATGTGAATTTGTGCAATGAAAGTAAACATAATGCATAAGTAAAAGATTGAACTTCTTGTGGTCAAAACACTAAGAAATGAAGTGATTAGAGATGATATGGAATGGAGATGTTGGAGAATGATTTCAACTATTACACTCTCATGCAAATGCAGATAACTTCTTCTTCATTTAAATGCTCTTGTCAACCTACTGAGTTACTCAAACCCAATCCCTTGGTGAGAGAGCCTAGATTTACTCATTAAATCCCAATCCCTTGGCAACCTAACAAGTTCATCTCCATTAAGACTAGAGGCTTAAGACAACTAAAGGTCCAAGCTCTATCCCTAGACACTATTTCCGTTAGGTGTTTAGTCCAGTTCAAGGTTCACACAACATTTCCCAATATCAAGGAAACCCTATAATCATGCTATGGTTGATCAAGTCACAACAAGCTTTAAGCAAAGGAAATAAACACTAGTAAATAATGAAAGAAGCTTGTATTCATTCAAAACAAGTGCATTTACAAGAGAGTTTCATAGTTTACATCATTCCCCAACAAAATGAACTTACTTCTCGATAGTCATGGAGAGCTTGAGCTTACAATGGAAGAAAATGGAAGATAAGGAGACCCAAGGAGGAAGAAATGAGAGTTCCCACAGCTCAAAACCAGCTCCCAATGGTCCAAAAATGTGTTTTCGTGCTTCAGCCGCCAAGAAGATGGCACCCTCATTGCATGGGAGCCTTAAATAGGTTTAGGGTGCCATGTCAACAAAAGTCACGCCCAGCCCCCCTCTTCTAGGGCGCCCGAGCACCAAGATTAAACAAAAACGGCGAGGCAAATAACGCCCAACCCCCTTCAAGGGCGCCCAGGCGCCAGAATTAAGGTGAAACAACGAATCAAAGGGCGCATAGCCCCCTTCAGGGGCGCCCAGGCGTGGCGTTTCTGCTGCATCAGCGTCGTCACCACTCAAGCGGTAGCCCATCGGTAGCTCAGCGACAGCATCTTAGAATTCACCTTTTTGGCTGTTTTTTCTTGCTTTCTTTGGGTTCCAGTGCCTTCATTTGATGCACAAACTTCTTCCAACTACTTTAAGCATATAAAAGCAGGGATTAGTGATCAAAATATTCCATTAAAGGTTAAAGTGCAACCACTTAACAAACTAAGAGAAAACTAGGATTTACATGATAAGAGGTAAAGGAAAAGTTGATATTTTCTTTTAATTCATTACTAAAATCATGGTAAAATATGTCCTTATCACATATGGTTCACTACCTTCTGATAAACCAACAACCTATAAACTAGAGAAGTGTAATAGGAGTTGTACACCTCTTTGGTTAAGTCATTGATGGACTAAACAAAGTGAATAAAGATCATATGTGGGAGGTTAAATGACATCCTAGTCATCAAATGGTAGATTGAAAATCTCCCTAATTTAGTAACATGATCTCTGGTGCTACTGTTGAGTAAGAGTGTCTTTGAGCAAATGTGCTAGAGAATCTTTGCATAAGGACTTCAATCCATGTAAAAAATCTCCCTTCCAATTAGTTCTCTTATGTAATTAGTCCCATAAAGGACTCGCTCTACACTTCCATTATCATCCTACATTTCATCCCAACATTCAAAAAAGAAGTTGTCATACCTCTAACAACCAATAGGAGTAGGAATGGTCTTGATATTGACTGCAACCTCTTATCGAATGCCCATGGATATAAGGGTATTTGGATGGAGCTGAAAATTATTCTTCAACTGCCTGACTAGCTTAATAAAAATAGGAGTATCCCATTCAAAATAGTTATTGATGCCATAACGATGAGTATCCATGAGGACATTGTTAAAACAAAATGGCTCAATTTCTCACACCTAGAGGGGGGGGGTGAATTGGTGAAACCTAAAAACAAAGTTCTTTAAAATTCTTTTTCACAAGGTGATGCCTTTAAAGCTTTCTTCAAACGCAAGGAAAAAGATTTTCTAATGCAGAGGAAACTAAGTCGAATGAATACGGTACAAAGTCGATTAAATGTAAAACAATAGGGATCAGAGGATTCAAACACTGCATTTTTGTACTGGTTCGGCCAACCTGCCTACATCCAGTGTCCTTTCAACCAATTGTCGGAAATAGGATGGCTTACTTTCAACACCAAGAGGGAGGGTGAATTGGTGAGGTTCAAAAATCAGAGTCTTTTTAAAATCTTTTTCGCAAAGTATGAACCTTTCAAAGTTTTATTGAATCGCAAGGAATAAGAAGTTTAAGTGCAACAGAAAAATAAAGTTGACTATGCAAAATGTAAAGTCGACTTAAAATAAAGAGTTAGGCAAGGAGAAAGCAAACACAAAGTTTTTATACTGGTTCGGCCTCAATGCCTACATCCAGTGTCCTTCCACAACCAGGAAGCCAATGCACTAAATTAGTCTAGGATTTTACACAAGATTTCTATAGAGACTTCCACCTCAAAAGTATAAACAATCTCTCTAACCCTCAAACTAAAAGTATAGGTAGCAACACAAAGATCTGCAGCAAGATATCCCCTCTTCTGCAATCTTCAACCCACTTTGAACAATCCTCAAAGTGTACAAAACTCCACAAGTTCTCTTCCTGTAATCCCAACAGGGTAGTCCAATCTTCAATAGATTGATAACAGTCATGATCAATATGATGAACACCAATAGTGCAGCTTTCTTCCTCCTAAAGAAACTCTTCAAAGAAAGATCTCCTCCGTCTTCTTATGAGTTCTTGGAGTGTTTTCACAGAGATCACAATCTGAAACAACAAATGAAATTGCTAAAACAACCAAAGTCTCTGTGAATTACACGTCTATTTATAGTTTTCTATAGAACAGACGCTCATGTAGTTGACTTTGCCACTAATATAGTCGACTGTCACCAGACAGTTATAACAGTTAAATCAATTAGCAGCAATCAAACCAACCAAATTGTTTACACATTTAATTCAATTGACTTGCATTTAATGCTTGAATATAGAATAGAAATATAGTCGTTATAGTTCACAAGCATTAACAGAATTTCAAAACAATAACTAACTGAGTCGAATTCCCTACGCATGCAGTCGACTTAAACACTTCAAAATTGTTTTGAAAATCTTTTCATTGCAAAATAACTCACAACACTATTTTAGAAAATCTGTGCAAAGTCATGAGTTTTATTCGACTTACTTCATAATGAAGTCGACTTAAAACTTGCAGTTTTGCCACACAATATAAGTTCAACAAAGTGCATGTGGTTTTCTTTTCTGAATCATATGTTATGCAATCACAAATGATATAACATGTAGAAAATCAGTGAATATGTATACATATATGAAAATCAACACAAACATGTTCTTCAAGATTTCATTCACAATAAAGAATTGAACATGTAACACATAACAATACACATGTTATTAATAATGTGTTGTCATCATCAAAAACCAGAACACTGTGAGATGAAGGTTTAGCTAAACCAGTACTTCCCTTATCAACAATCTAAACAAACATGTAAATACAGAACATTTAACACACAGTACACATGTGTTATTAATTATGCGTTGTCATCATCAAAAACTTAGATATTACTAAGATTGTGAGTTCAGCTAAACATGTGCTCCCCCTATCAACAATCTCAACAATCTCCCCGTTTTTTGATGATGCACAACCATGATTAATAATCAACCATGTTGCACAACTCAATACAGATTATCAATCAATTACCAATCAACATAATTCTCCCCTTTTGGGCATTAGCAAAAATGGTAAGGACAATGGAATTGATATTTAGATAATCAAGTACAGAGAGATGCATCAGATAACCCTCAAAACAAATTATGATGCTCCCTCTGTCAAAGATATTCACATGATTTAATATGTTCTTTCCCCCTTAAATGAAGGCATGTGAAACATCTCAAGAAATATGCAATGCTCTCCCTGTCATTATGCATGTTTTAATCTCAAAACACAGATGCACAATGCAGTATTACCAGTATATATCAGATCATATATCAGAATATATCAGGATTATATCTGATAACGATCTCAAAACCGTTATTTTCATGCATAAATTTGATATTAAATCACATCCTTTGTAGCTTAAAATGAGCTTAGAATCAAGTAAAACTCTTAAGTTGTGTCACATGAGAGTCAAAAGTTGTTTCTAGAGATATTATGCTTGTTTTGCATTGTTTTGCAGGGTTTTGATGAAAATTGAAGATGGTAATGAAGTAGGAAGGTCATAGACTCAAGAATGAAGGAGAAAAAGGAAGAAAAGAAGAGTCTGTGAATCGCTCAGCGGTAAATTTCACCGCTGAGCGTCCTCGTTCGAGGAAAAGTATTGTCTGGCGCCCAGGCGGTGACGCTGAGCGTCTAGAGCGACAAGAGGAAAACCGCTCAGCAGTCATTTTAGGCGCCTGGGCGGTGGCGTGTGTTGAGGCAAACCGCTGAGCGGCCAATTTAGGCGCCTGGGCGGTTGCCTGTTTTTATATTTTGGATTTTGAGATCTTTCTGTTATCTTTTTGGGTTATATATAGCCCTAGTGCGAATCCAAATGTAATTCTTTTGGTAGAGAACAACGTCCACAACAACTTTACACCTTTGGAGGAGATTTCTTGGATGCTTAGGCTCCACTTTATCAAACCTAGGGTTTGCTTTTCCATTCTTCCATTATATTTCATCTAGTTTCACCATGACTATGGTGAACTAAACCCTTTGTTGTTGGGGAACAATGTAATCTTTTGAAACTCTCATATATCTAAATTCTTGTTTACTTTATATGCTTGCATATGCTTAATTTATCAATTGTTGGGTTATTTACCTGTATTTAATGCTTTTACCGTTTAACTCATTCGGTAAATGTTGTTTGTCTTTATTGATACGGGGACGTACAGTAATGTCATGAATTGGGGAGAATTCCTTGATTATGTTAATACCGCCTAGGGATAGGGGTAGGACGATTAATTGTATTTTGCTTCTGCTTATCATGCATTATTAATTACTAGGGGAGGCTAGGGATAGCAAGCCGATAATTAGTAATAGGCTCTTTTCACCAAGGGATTGGGTTAAGGGTAGACCAAGAAAGTTTGCATGGCAATATGATAAATAAGCAAAGTAAATAAGAAGAGTATATATATGAGGGTGGATAAGATGAAATTGTAAACCCCAACAACCTCATTCATTCATAGTTTCTCTTAGTCAATTGAATTCCTGCATTTGCATGTTTAATTCTGTTTTGCATTCAAACCATTTAAACTAATTTTCTTTTACTCAATTCTTAAACAATTTGTTTACAAGAAAGATAAGGCCTTAAGAGTCCTCTGGGAAGAACGATATTGGGATTACCGATTTTTATTACTTGATACGATCTGGTACACTTGCTAGGGTCTTAACAATATCATATCAGAAATATTACAATAATATCAAAGAAACAATGATACAATTTCATTCATCAACAACACTATAAGAAGAATCAACAGTTAATGTCACATATATCAAGAGTTAAAGATATCAGATATCCCAATTATTGGAATCTTTAACCCCCTGTTGATATACAATCGATTTGCTCTCAGTCTTAATCGACTTCATTGCTTTCCTATGAGTTGATTTTCCAGTTTTATCCATCGAGTAAGCAATGTTCCTACAAAACCTTTCAAGATCTTTCTAGATCAAGCATTTTAGAATCAATATGATACAAGAATTATCACAGGTAGAATATAAGTATTCAAATGTATGAATGTAACAATAATCTACAGCTCATTCGCATACAAGCATAGTAAAATCGATTTTAATATGATTAATTCAGCTTCACAAAACAGATCGATTTCCACAACTTCTGATTTCATTAATATCAAACATTGAGTACAATAAGATAAGGCTAACAAAAGTGGCATATATATATATATATATATATATATATATATATATATATATATATATATATATATATATATATATATAGCCAGCTACAAAAAAAACAAAAAATAAAACACTACAACCCCAAAACAAACTTAAACAAGTTTAAATTCTTAAATATTCTTCTTATTTTTCTTCAAATAAGTTTTAAGAAGCATGTCACTATTGCTCTCTTCAGCGACATCATTATCTTCACTTTCTTCCTCTTCCATAGCAGCAGTTTCGACAGGTTTACTTCCTTCCTCACCTGAATCTTCCTCATCATTCTCTTCTTCATTTCGATTTTGAAAAATTAAATGCTCTTTCATTTATGTCACATCATCTCTGGTTCCTTAACACATAATCTTGAGAGACCTTATTTCTCTTAGCAAAGTTCTTTCAAATTCTAAACGTGCCTTGTATGGAATTAAAGATGATTGTCCTACTTCTTCATCATCATCAACAACCTCATTCTTGAATACCCAACCATCTGGAGTATGTTGCATACCCATCTTGTGTAGAGCAAACTTATTAATCATGCTTGTTCTGCTGTAGGACTCACTTGACTCATCAATGCAGTCAACTCCAAAATGAATAAGAATCTTAGAAATGAACACACAATAAGGCAACATTGTTGATTCCAGTCTGGTTACCTTCAGCATATTCTCTGAAATAGCTACAAGCCAGTCTACTTAGATATTTTCTTTGAATGCTTTAAGCAAATATAAGTGTTCAATAGTGACCTATGCAATGTTGCTTCCTCTGAGTTTTAATATCCAAGAGATAACGAAAACAGCTAGTCGATCATCCTTTTTCATTCCTCCAGTTTTATAATGGGAGTAATCTCGGATATCCTCAGGATTTCTTAAGTTATCCTAATTACAGAGAATTTATGAAAGCCTTCCATACCCAGATGACACCTTTCTCCTCCCAGTTTGAGACCTTCTATAATAGTCCATATTGCATTTGTAAGTTTGATATCTATTCCTTTAACCCTGGAGCATAAATTCCCTTCACTAATCCTTAGATTGCAGTAAAACACTTTTACCAATTCTGGATACTAGGGATCGGCCATCTCAATAAATTTCTTTAGCCCTTGGCGTTTCAACCAATTTTGAAATTGAAAACCTTCGTACCTGTAGAAATTGGGTTTCAGGAATTTATGCGTAGTTAGATTCCTCATTTTCAAACATTCGAGAAATTTTGATTGAGCTTCATCATCACTTATCCAACCTTCAAGTTGTGATGGTCGCCTCATGTTTTTGGTACCCAAGGTTTTCACTCTTTTCCTTTGTAATGAACTCGACGCCATTGAAATATTGCGAAAAATATTTCTCACAGAGTGCCAAAAAGGAAAGATTCAAATGTCCACTAAGAAAGTAAGTGACATGCTTTTGTGTTTTAGGGTTTAAATCTCAGCTAAAATTAAATTAGGAGGGAACAATTAAAATTCATTTTCACTCCCAAAATTTCAACTTAATCGATTTAATCCAGGTTTTAAATTTTTTCAAAACACAGAATCCACAAAACAGAGATCATTAATCGGTTCTATTAAGTCCAAAGTCGACTCATGTTTGACAGCGTTTTCATAAACATAGAAACACATACTCTATACATATTTGACTCAACGCTTAAAAAAATCGGTTAAATCTTGAGCAAAATGATTTTCACATAATACAATCACTCAATCAATCTTTTAACAAACATGCATCCATCAATCAATCATACAAACACTTATTATGCATGATGAATTAAAAAATACAGCAGTTACTACTTTCTGAATCTCAAGAATTTATGAATTCATCATTGTAGTTCATTCTTGAGTTGAATACTGCTTCAGGAGCAGCTAGTATCCTGCAAAACAGTTAAACGTTTTTTACGCTGGTACCCATATGAATTTGGGTCCCGTATTGTCAGTTACAAGAGGTTATTCCTTGAGAATCAATTTGTATTTTCCTTTTGGAACAACAACCTTTCTATAGTACAAATTTCTAACATTATGACCAATATTGTTGCAACAAAAACATGCATGAGTAACATGTTTACTTAGATCAACAAATTTCTTTAAGTTGGTCCTATTACTTTGAGCCTTATAACCAATTCCTTGTCTATAGACAGTTCTACCAGAGGCTCTCAACATGACATCTAAGTTTTCTTTGCCCTGTGTGAATTTTGCTAGAGTGCTAGTCAAGTAATCAATTTTTTCAATGTGTACAGGACATTTAACACATTCTTTTTCTACTATCTTTGTTTCAGTTTTGACTATCTTAGAAGATTCCAAGGAATTTTCTAACTCCTTTTTCAATTTTTCAATATCCTCTACCAGATTATTAATTCTATATTCATAATCCTTTTTGTCAGAGTTTAATCGATTTACCTTGTATTGGAGACGCATAACTTCTACGTGTATTTCCTCAAACGCGTCTAGCAGCATATCATACTTCAAATCTATTGGCTCGTTCTCAAATTCTTCGTCATTATCATAATCATTTTATGCAGAGCCTGTCATGAAACAAATATTTAACTCTTCCTCAATGTTGCAGTCCTCATCGCTTGAAGAATCATAATCACTATTTTCCCAAGCAATATATGCGCTTTTTTGCTTTCTACCCTTGTCCTGTGGAAATTTTCTGCTTGGATTTTGTTTAATCTTCAAGTCTGGACATTATGGTTTGATATGTCCTTCTCTTCCACACTCATCGCATTGAACAACATTGGTTCTTGAACTTTTCATTCCTTTTACAAGACCTTCATAGTCAGTGGTGGAACTTTTATTTTTCACAAATCGATTGAATTTCCTTACCACCATGTTCATTATCTCTTTGTCATGCAGTTCTGTTTCTGAGTTAGCTTCTGGTTTAAGATTCTTTGAAGCTTTCTTGCTCGTGGCCTTGAGGGCAATTGACTTCTTTTCTTCAATTTCTTCCTCCTCTTTTAGCCTTCCAAGCTCCAATTCGTGTTCCCTGAGTTTTCCAAAAAACGTGGCCATGTTCATGCTAGTCAAGTCTCTTGATTCAAATATTGTAGTAAATTTCGATTGCCAGCTTCTGTTGAGGCTTTTCAATATCTTGATGTTGATTTCCTCTTTGTCAAAAATTTTCCCAAGAGCCATGAGGTGATTGACTATGTGTGTTAATCGCTTATGTACTTCATAGATAGTCTCTCCCTCTTTCATTATGAACAACTCCTATTCTTGTATGAGAGAATTCTTTTTGGCCCTTTTCACTTTATCAATTCCTTCATGTGTGACTTCAAGGACTTCCCACATCTTTTTGGCTGTTTTGCATTGTGATATCCTGAAAAATTCATCCATTGTTAGTGCTGATGCAATCACATTTCTAGCCTTAACATCATATTGAGCTCTTCGGTTCTCATCTTGAGTCCACTAAAAAAAATTTCAAAATAACTTTTCCATTTAAAACATGAGTGGGCTTTACAATTGCATCCCAAACTCCTTTATCCACCAATTCAAGAAAGATTTGCATCCTTATTCAAAAAGCATAATTTTCTCCAGCAAATAGTGGTGGTCTATTTGTCAAAGCACCTTCACCAAAGGTTTGAGAATTGAAAGCCATTTTCCAGGATCAGTCGATTAATCGGAAATAGTAATCGACTTGGTTTTCAAATATTTTATGAAAATCGGCTCTGGTGCCAATTGTTAAAATAGAATGGCTCAATTTCTCACACCAAGTGAGGGGGAATTGGTGAAATGTAAAAACAAAATTCTTTTAAAATATTTTTCAAAAAAGGTGATGCCTTTAAAGCTTTCTGAAAACGCAAGGTAAAAGACTTTTAAATGCAGCAGAAACTTAATAGAATGAATACAGAAAGAAGTCGATTAAACGTAAAAGAGTAGGGATCAGAAGATTCAAACACTGCGTTTTTATACTGGTTTGGCCAACCTGCCTACATCTAGTGTCCTTCCAACCACGGGAAGCAAATGCATTATAATGATCAAGGTTTCTATAGAAGACCTCACGTGAAAAATGTAAAACAACTCTCTAACCCTCTAATCAAAATATAGGCAGTACAAAAACTAGACCAGCAGCAAGAATCCCCTCTCTTGATGTCTAATCTCAATCCAATCTTCAAAATATTGTAAACTCTAATCTCGCAGCTACACCCAAATGTGCATAATTGATCAATTTTTGAAAACGCAACAAACTTGCTCTTCAAGAAATCACAAGTAGATGACCACCACGGTCACTTCTTGTTTCTTGGAGCTCTTTCTCTTTGTATGTAAGATTACACTTTCTACAAAAGGTATCACAAACTGTTAGATTCACAAAAGTTCTTACAGAATTCGAATTCGCGTCAATTTATAGAATAACTCATCATAGACGCATTTTAATCAACTAAGCTACTAATGCAGTCGAATATAAAAATTATATTATAGCAGTTAGTAGCAATCAAAGAAACTAATTAAATTTGCAATTAATGCAGTCGAATAACATTTAATTCTTGGTCAACATATTTAAAAATATGACTGTTATACAGTTATATCAAGCATTAACAGAATTTCAAAACAACAACAAACTTAGTCGAATGTGACACGCATGTAATCGACTATGTAACAGTGTTAATCATAGTTTTGAAAAACTGTCTCTTTGAAAAATCTCACAGCACACTTTGAAAATAGTTTGTGCAAAAACACTAGTATCAATCGACTCACCCCATAATGAAATCGACTTAAAACTGTTGTTTTGCCACACAATTAAAGTTTAACATACATGCTTGTGGTTTTCCCTTTCCAAAAACATGTATCATGCATTCACATATAAAATCACATGTATAACACAGTGAAATGCAATGAATAACACAATAACAACACAATCATGTTCTCATGTATGCTCAACAGATTCAACACATTGATTATAAGCATATAACATGTAAACACAGAACATGTAACACACAGTACACATGTGTTATTAGTTATGCGTTGTCATCATCAAAAACTCAGATATTACTGAGATTGTGTGTTCAGCTAAACCTGTGCTCCCCCTATCAACAATCTCAACAGAAATGAAAGACATGGGTGAAGCCAGTGTAATTTTAGGTGTTAGAATCATAAGGAAGGGAGATAATATATTACTATCCCAAGAACAATACATTGAGAAACTTCTTAAGAAGTTTGGGTACTATGACTTGAAACCCGTGAGTACCCCATATGATGCTAACTCTAAATTAATGAAAAATAAAGGAGAATCATCATCTTAGCCTCAATATGCCTAGATAAATCGGAGCTTACTACATTTGATGAGCTTTCCTAGACCTAATATTGGTTATGTAGTAGGTAGAATGAGTAGGTACACTCAATGTCCAAATAAAGAACATTGGGATGCATTCTCCAGGCTTATGAGATACTTAAGAGGTTCAATGGATTATGCCATTGAATATAGTGGATTTCCCGCTGTACTAGAAGGGTACAGTGATGCTAACTGGATGTCTGATTCAGATGAGACAAAATCCACTAGTGGTTATGTATTCACACTTGGGGGTGGTGCGATTACATAGAGATAATCCAGACAAACAATTACTGCAAGATCAACAATGGAATCTGAGTTTGTCGCTCTTGAGATGACTGGTAATGAGCCTAAGTGGTTGAAAAACTTTTTAGCAAACATTCCCCTAGGAATGAAACCAACCTCATCGGTGTCAATACATTGTGATTGCCAATCGACAATAGCTATAGCAAAAATCAAGAATGACAATGGAAAGAATAGACATATACAATTAAGACACAATTTAGTGAAGCAGCTGCTAAAGAGTGGAACTATCTCCATTGACTATGTGATGTCAGAACGAAATCTAGCAGATCTTCTGACAAAACCCTTGGGAAGAAATATGATCTTAGAAACATCGATGGGAATGGGACTTAAGCCACTGGCTAACAAACAAGTGATGGTAACCCAACCTTTTTTATTGGAGATCCCATGAATAAGGTTGATATAGGTAAAAACAAGTCACTTGTTAGTTCTGATAGCACTAATTTGATTTTAAATCAAATATTTCCATTCTTATGGTGTGGGTGAAAGTGCTAGAGATTGCATTATTGAGAGGTTAAACTTTGTAATTAAACAAAGTTTTTAATGATCTTCATATCCCTTATGGGTGATTGTTAAGACTCCGGCAAGTGTACCGAATCATATCAAGTACTATAAAATGGTAAGACCAAGTATCGTTTTCCCTACAGACTCATTGGCCTAAACAGTCATGTGATTTGTTGATTATTTAAGACTTGAGAACGAAAATTAGGTTTAAAATGCAAAAAAGAAAATAAAAATGAATGCAAGTGTTGATAAATTGACTCAAGAATACGCAGGTGATTGATGTAAAAAGTATGGAATGATGATGTTGTTGGGGTTTCCGACTTATCCTATCCACTCTCATGTATTTACGAATTCATCTTCTTCATTAATGTTAATGTCACTTTCTAATTTACTTTAAACCCGATGTCTCGGTGAAGAAAGCATACTCTTAATTACTAGTTTACAATGTCTTGTCTCCCTAGCAATTAAATATGCATTACATTTGCATAGAAGCTTAAAGGCAACCAGTCCTCCTATCCCTGTGTCTAGGTAATATTGCTCTTGGGAGAATTTCCTCAGTTCTAGATTTTCCTGTATGTGTCCATATCAAAAAAATCAATGATCATGCAATTGAATGAGTTAAACAAAGCATGCATAGAGTGTAGAGGAGAAACCATAACAATTAATTAAGAAAGCATATATATTAATAATAAATTCAACACATGAGAGTTTCAAAGGATTACATCGGTTCCCCCAACAACAATGGCGGTTTAGTTCACCATAGACATGGTGAAACTAGATGAAATTAATGAAAAGAATGAAAGATAGAACCCTAAAAGTTGAAGATCGGAGCTTCCGCATCCAAAATCCGCCTTCGAGGGGTGAAAAGGGTGTTTCTGCGCCCCTTTCTATCAAAAGATGGACCCTCTAGGTCATCTAAATCCTTATATAGCTTATAAAAATAACAGAAAATTGGCCCAGACCCATGTTATTAGCACTCAGCGGTAGGTATGGCGCTCAGCGGCAGGTGCGATTCTCAAAGTGACTCTCAGCGATGGCGCCCAGGCGTGAGACAAAGAACTCTTCAACAATCTTGGTGCTCAGTGGTAAAAGTGGCGCTCAGCGGTGGGTGCGACACTTGGATTTGGCCCTAGTGGTGGCGCTTAAGCGCCAGACAGTGAACTCAACAGCAGGCTTGGCACTCAGCAATAAAAGTGGCGCTCAACGCCAGCTGCTATTCTTCTGTTGTACTATTTTCCTGCTTTCCTGAGTCCAACTCCTTGCTACTTCAACTTCTTTCATCCAATTCGTCATAATTACTGCCAAAACAAGGAAAACCAAGCATAAAACCAATAATACCACCTTCAACTCTCTTATTCTCTCAACTAAAGTAAAAACATGATTTCAAGCCAATTTCTAAGTCATAAAGGGTGTGTTTAGTATCAAAATTAAGTATAAAAATAACGGTATTTCAACTGTTATCAATGGTGTATGATTTCCAGCATACACTTGATGAAATCACCTATATGAGTGAGTAGAAAATAATACTAAAGTTTATTATTCAGAAATTGATTAAAATACATTATCATATCCTCTATTTGTAACAATCTAATTCTCCTAAAAAGGGAAATAGAGAAACTAGGAAAACAAAATAAAATAAAAGATTGTATATCTATTTTCTCTAATTAGGAAGATTCTAAAGATATCTTCTCTAATTACAACACTCCCCCTCAAGTTGGTAAATGAATATCAATCATTCCCAACATGTCTACAAGATCTTGAAATCTACCCGGAGGAAGCCCTTTTGTAAAAATATCTACTATTTGAAGTTCTGTAGGAACATGAGTTGTAATCACAAAGTCTCTGTCAAGATTATATTTGATGAAATGTTTGTCAATCTCAATGTGTTTGGTTCTATCATGTTGCACTGGATTATGGGCTATGCTCATGGCAGACTTATTGTCATAGTGTAGTTGCACCAAGTTCTCCACTTTGACTTTAAGATCATCCAAAATGATTTTCATCTAGAGTCCTTCACACATTCCTTGAGCAAGAGCTCGAAATTCAGCTTCTGCACTAGAACGAGAAACTCTATCTTGCTTTTTGCTTCTCCATGTTACCAGACTATCTCCAAGAAACACACAATACCCATAAGTAGATTTTCTGTCAGTAATAGAACTTGCATAGTCAACATCAGTATATATCTTCATAGTCAATGTGTCTTCCCTTTTGAATAATAACCCCTTTCCTGGACTTGACTTCAAGTATTGGAGAATTTTGTCAACTGCTTGCATGTGTCTCTCTCTTGGATCATGCATAAATTGGCTCACAACACTGACTGCATAAGCAATGTCTGGTCTTGTGTGTCATAGATAAATCAATTTTCCTACCAATCTCTGATATTGGGCTTTCTCTACAGCAACACTTTCTTCACATCCTATTCTGTGATTCTGTTCTATAGGAACTGTTGAGGTTCTACATCCCAGCTTTCTTGTTTCTTTGAGGAGATCAAGTACATATTTCCTTTGGGAAATGAAAATTCCTTTCTTGGAGTAGGCAACCTCTATTCCAAGAAAATATTTGAGTTTTCCTAGGTCTTTCATTTCAAATTGAGCTGCCAATTTATCTTTTAATGCCAATTTTTTGTTTCATCATCTCCTGCAATAATCATATCATCCACATAGACAAGTAATAGAGTGAGTTTACCTATAGAAGAGTGCTTTATGAATAGAGTATGATCTCATTGGCTTTGTCTGTATCCCAAGGAAACCATTGCTTTTGTAAATCTTCCAAACCATGCTCTAGGGGATTGTTTAAGACCATACAATGCTTTCTTTAGGAGGCATACCTTGTTTCTTTCATTTTTCACTTCAAAACCTGGGGGAATCTCCGTGTACACTTCCTCATCTAGATTTCCATGAAGAAAGGCATTCTTCACATCCAACTGGTGTAAGTCCCATCCAAAATGGGTAGCCAAAGCTAGAATAACTCGAACTGTATTCATCTTTGCCACTAGGGCAAATGTCTTCTCATAGTCAATCTCATATGTTTGGGTATATCCTTTTGCCACCAATCTAGCTTTATATCTTTCTATTGTCTCATCTGTCTTATGTTTCACTGTGAATATCCAAGTTGTCTCTTGGCTTATCAACAATCTCCCAAGTTGAATTTCTTTCTAATGCATTCATCTCTTCTTTCATGGCTTGATTCCAATGTTCAAGTTTCATGGCCTCTTGGATTGAGGTAGGAATTTTTGTGGCATCAATGGTAGCAATAAAACTTATGTGCTTATCAGAGAGATTGTTAGTGCAAACATACTGAGAAATAGGATATTTATCACATGATCTTCTTCCCTTTCTCAATGCAATGGGTAAATCCTCAGTAATACTTACCTCCTCCTCATTGATATCTTCAGGGATCCTCACCTCCAGATTAGACAATTTTTCTTGCTCGAGAGTCGAAGTGGGTTGTTCTCTTCTTTCATAATTTTTGCCAAAAAAATTGTCTTCTTCCTCTTCTTCCTCATTGTGGACTATGGTAGCTTCATTGCTCAGGTCTTGGGCATCCTGCAAAGACAAACATGGTAATGACAAGAAGGAGAGTTCATCCACTTCAAGTGCTTTCTCCCCCTGAAGTGGTGGACTGACATAAAAGGATTGTGTTTCATGAAAGGTGACATCCATGGTGACAAAGACGCGACGACTCTGAGGATGATAACATTTGTACCCTTTTTTATTAGAAGGATACCCAATAAAGACACATTTAAGAGCTCTGGGATCTAATTTACCACGGTTACGATGATGAGAGTGAACAAAAACAACACATCCAAAGACTCGACTAGGTAGACTCGTTAGTAGGGAAGAAGAAGGAACAAAAGACAATAGAGACGTTATAGGACTAATGCCATTTAAGATACGAGTGGGTAATCTGTTGATGAGATATGTGGCAGTTAACACAACTTCTCCCCAGTAATATTTTGGAACAGACATTTGAAAAAGAAAAGCTCTAATTACTTCAAGAAGATGACGATTCTTTCTTTCTGCAACCCCATTTTGTTGAGGGGTATTAACACAGGTTAGTTCATGAACAATACCATTATGAGACAAAAAATTAAGAAATTCATGATTCACATATTCAGTACCATTATCAGACCTAATTTTTTTGATATTTTTCCAAATTGATTTTGGACAAGATGGAAAAAATTAACAAAAATTTGAAAAACTTCGGATTTATTTTTCATAAGGTATGTCCATGTGACACGGGTACAATCATCAATAAATGTAACGAACCATCTGGCTCCAGAAATAGAATCTGTGACAGGACCCCAAACATCAGAATGAATTAAATCAAATGGAGAAATACTCTTTTTATGACTAATAGGATAAGATGCACGATGGTGTTTTGAAAATTGACAAATATCACAATTAAAAGACTCAACAGATTCTTTGGTAAACAAGTGGGGAAATAAGGACTTGATAAGACTGAATGAAGGATGCCCAAGCCTTTGATGATGTAACCATATTTGGTATTTTGCCCTCGTCACAGATGTTGCTTGTTGACTCATGATTTTCGTGTTGCTTTGGTCATCAAACTCTAAAAAATGCAACCCACTCTGCTCTTTAGCAGTTAAAATTGTATTCCTCGTGGCAAGGTCCTGAAAAACACAATAAGTTGGAAAAATTGTTACTGAGCAATTTAAATCCTTTGTGAGTTTTTGCATAGAGATAAGATTGTTAGCTAATTGAGGAACATGTAAAACATCCTTCAATATAATAGATGAGTCCAAAATTATATTCCCAGAGCTGCATATAAGTATACCCTGACCATTCACAACTGTAATAAGTTGTTCTTTATTTCTTTTACCATATGAGTCGAAGGACACACTCAAAGGTGTCATATGATCAAATGCACCCGAATCAAGGATCCAAATACCTTGAGACACATGATCAACAGTATTGAGGCAAATCTTACCTTTTATGCACAAAGTGCATGTTCCAGAGGACTTACTCATTGATTCATCCATTGCTATCAAAGGAATAATTTTTACTTCAGACATCCCGTAGTACGCAACAAGGAGTCTCCAAGACGATAACAGTGTATGGGTCACATCGAGAAAAAAAGGAGCAGAACTTAAAAAACCAGATCTATTCAAGAAAAGGTCAAACGTGTCGTCACAAACCCTAGGAACAGACTCAGGAGTCTTCGACGACTCTTCTGTGGCGGCAACGGCGAGTGGGTCTCGCCGGAAAAAAAAAGAGCGAAACTTAAAACTCACATATGCTCAAATACAACCCAAACGAGTCGTCACCGACCCTACGAATGGACTCAGGGTGCTCCGGCGACATTGTCTGTGGCGGCGCCGACGAGTGGGTCTCGCCGGAGGTGGGGGCGTGGGCTACACGCGCCGGCAACGGTGGAGGCGCGTGGCGGCTCCTCTCACGGAGCGACTTCCGGCATTGTGGTTGTCGGAATTGGGCGCACCTTTTTACGCTATCAACGACCCTAACCAGCGACGGCGGCAGCGATGGTGGTCGGACAGCGGCGGCGGTGCGACTGTGCAACGGAACGGAGTTCCAAGATCGAAAGCTCTTGATACCAAGTAGAAAATAATACTAAAGTTTATTATTCAGAAATTGATTAAAATACATTCTCATATCCTCTATTTGTAACAATCTAATTCTCCTAAAAAGGGAAATAGAGAAACTAGGAAAACAAAATAAAATAAAAGATTGTATATCTATTCTCTCTAATTAGGAAGATTCTAAAGATATCTTCTCTAATTACAACAGAGTTTCAAGTGGGGCCACTTGCATGAGATCTTGGCATGATCTCTAGAGCACTCACAAATATCGGGTACGCACTTGGCCTAGTAAACGCATCACAAAGATAATAACAACAAGGATTATGGAGGTGTACTGTGATTGATAAACCTTTAACACACTCAAGTGTCTTTGGTTCATATAGCTTGCTATACCAACTATATTGTGTGTTAAGTTTCTTGATCTAAGACTTGTTCATATAGTTTGCTATACTAGCTCTAATGCATTACATCTTGTGAAACCCAGAATAATTTCTTTTCTTTTTTAATATGTGGGGGATTATTATAAGTTATGAATATAATATTGGAAAATATTTCGATTTGAACATTGCTACTGTTCTACAAGTCTCGTAAGTGTTGTTGCCAACGTTTTATTTCATTGATTGCAACATTCTTATTTATTAAAAAAAAAAAATTTTCTCAAAAGATATTTTGGCAGATATTTTAGATCTTTTGGATCATGGACCTGGTTCACCAACTCTATAAATAAAGCACTTCATTCACTCCAAAATACATCATCAGAAATCACTTTTCTCTCATTCTCTCTTCTCTTAATTTCATTCATTCTCTTTTATTCTTTTCCTAAAAATATTCTAGGTTTATTTTTTATTCTCTTTTTAGAGATCTTTGCTAGTTCTAAGATCCTCGGAAATTCTAAGAAGTTCCTGTTGTATCCTAGGGGCCTTCGCAATACACCGCCGATAACACCTTAAGTATAATGATCTACAAGCCTCGGGAAATTCTTTGTTCGTGATCTTTATTCTTTTATTTTCAGCTTTTACAACATATATGACGTCGACTATCACCAAAATTCGACGTTAAACCCCAAATTTTTAGAAATTATTAGTAATCATGTTTCATTTCCTAATGAAACCAATGCAACTGCACAATATGTTAAACAAAATCCAAAATAAAAGTGATAAAGATAAGCATAAAACAAAGTTCCACATACATTATGCAACATGTGTAGTAGTTACAAATTTTGGATAATTGAGTTTGCTCAAATTCTTTTGAAAAAAAATCTTCATTTCGAAGAAAGTGATTGAGAATGAGAAGTTCTATTAACAAGTCGAAAAGAAAATGGGGAAGAAAAATAATGAAGCTGCAAACAATTGATGTAAGAATGAAAAATGATCTGTCCCCGTCAATGACAAAAAAGAAAATTATTAGGTAGCAAAGAACCACTCAGAAACTTTTTGTGTTGATTGTTGGCGTTTTGTTGTAATGAAGAACTTGATCGAGAACTTTCATTTCCATAATCATGATCTAGATCTCTTATTGCCACTTTAATAAAAAAGTAAATGATGATGTTGATGTTGATTTTTGATTGGACAGTTGTGTATATTAAATTTCTTTCTTAAATTAGAAGCACTAATTTATCTTCAGGGAGGTTCAATACTTTGACTATTATGTGGCCTCACTTGTTTGATGGCTTCCTTTATTTGCTTTGCTTAACATTTGAATAACGAAATAATTGATATGCTGAGTTAAAATCATGTTGATTTACAAGGTGAAGAATCATTACTTGTGTGAAAAATCATTAGTCATGTCTATTTTATTTTACTATATTTTTAAGTTGGACTTTTCTCTAAATTTTCACAAACATAATGACATTCGAAGGTATTAGTAATTGCCCTGAAGTGCGTTTTAAAGATGTTTCATCATCTTCGGATGTCGCAGGTTGATGTGTGTGGGTGAAAGAGATGATGTAGATGAGAGTGAAACAAATTAGATCTTAGAAAGATGGGCTAGGGTTACGTGGTTGTTTCTGATTTTTTATTTTAAATTAAAAATGAAAATTATTAAAATATCCATGTGTTTAAGGTATGTCTTTTTTTTTATAATTGAAGATTTTTTTTGTTTACTAAACCTTGGTACACTTTGCTAAAATTTACCAGCTAAAAAAAAAACTGACGTAGGTTAACAAACCATATATATATATATATATATATATATATATTATTAAAATCACTCGTAAACATCATCAACATAAGTTAGCTTACATAGGTTATACTTTAATTTATTAAAATATTTTTTATTTTATCAATCAAATCACTCATAAACATTCATACACTTCTCCTTAAAATTTATCCACGTTCATTTTTATAAAGTAAGAGTCTTGAAAATCTATCCTCAATAACATATATTTTTTTTTATCTCAATTCATAAGTAATTTAAAAACATTAAACTTATATAACAAATGTAAGAGTCTTGAAAAACGTGTCTTAAATATGATAGATTATTTTAAATGATGAGGCTAGATTATTTTAACAGTAAAAGTTTAAAGTATAAATAGAATTTTTATATCGAGTTTCATTATTTAAAATCACACAATCTCTCTAAACTTCATTTCTCTAGAGGTCTCTACCATCTCTCTAGAAATTCTAACCTCATGTTCATCTGTTTGAATATTAGAGACCATTTGAGTAATTCTTGAGGTGAGATTTTCAACCCTATCCTATTAGTTTCTGTAAAAAAAGTAAGTTGGTTTCTACTCTCTTCCTTTATTTATGCGTTTTTCCGTTTTTGGGCATGTGAGTCGTTCTAGATTTCATGTGAAGCCTGAGTCTTCTATAAGACTCTCTATTGATTAGTGGTCCTAACATTGTGTCCTGATCATATTTCTGTTGCTCGTAGGAACAAATAGAGTTTTCATTGCCTTTGAAGCTGTTTTAGGATTTCTAGAGTTGTTTAGTCATCTGTTAAGTAACGAAATCTAATTACATTGATTTTAACTTATAGGCAAGTTATAATTGCTTATTATATGTTGTATGGTAGTTAATTTGTGTAATTGAATTATCTGATGAAATTTGACCTATTGAGTTGAGATAAGAGAGTTTGAATTACCTTTAGCAATGATGTGAGTGAAATTTTTATGTCTTGAATTATTAATATTGTATTTGAACTAAATTATGTTATTGAATTGTGCATAATCTTATGGTTGGTTGGTTTGACATATCTGGTTAGTGTTAAACTGAATTGCAAAAGCTTGTGTGGCATAAATTTGCAAAATTTTGTTGTTGAGCAAGATATGGTTGTTGAGTGAGAATATGGTCGCTGGGTGAGCTCAAAGTCAAAGAGTTACTAACTTAGTAGTAGCTGGGCGAGAATAATCTCGCTGGGCACAACCAAATTCACAGAACTCACTGACTTTATAGTGGTTGGGGGAGACAAGTCTCATTGGGCATCTTTCGTGATATATTAAGCTTGTGAGATCCAATGACAATCTCGTTGGGCGAGCTATCTGGCTATTGGGCAAGAGTATTTTTCAACACTACTCGCTGAGTGAATAGATATTCTCTCTAGGCGAGATTAACAGAGTTTAACATAACCTTTCACAAGTGCTTTTCTGCTTTATTTTGTTTTCTTTTATGAATGTTAATGTGATGGTGAGTTTGTGATGATTATATGAGAATGGTTGGAACCAATCCAAGGAGGAATTGGTTGTAGTTCTTTTATTGTATGCTTTGACATATGAGAGTTTAGAAAGTAGGTACATTGGTATACTACTATCCATTCAACTCATATAAAGATGAATAAGGTATGAGAGAAAATGGCAGAGGTCTATACCCAAGACTTTTGGTCTTAGGCGTGAAAGATTATAACCTCGTGCGTAGTAGGGTGATAACCCCTATGTGTATGACTTTGCAGAGCATAAACACTACTACATGTGCACACTTACAATGAAATCCTATGTCAAAGCATCTATCCAGATTATTGAGTCTAGAGTCAAGTGTATGTATGTTCATTTGAGCTATAGTATTTTCTAAATGTTGAACTAATATGTGATATGCTTAAATTGTTTTATGAAGTTTTCTTTTGTTATCCTGTCTTATTTTCTTTTCTATGTTATTTCTCTTTTGTAATGATCACCTCTTGATGTGAGCAAAGGATGAAATAGATGCTGACATGCCTTTGATGAAAGGCAAAGACTCAGAGGCTTAGATCTTTTGTTACATCTAGACGTTATGTACATGAGCTCTTTGGTTTTGAACAACTTTATTAGTTTCAATTGTTATGTACATATTATATGTTGGTATAATGAGTATAGTGAATAATTGTATTAATGTTTTGTATGGTTCTTATCTATCTAATCAAAACTTATAATGTTTTATTTAATAATTTTTATACTATTAAATGAGATGTTAAGAAAAAAAAAACATAAAATTATTTAAGAGGAACATAAATTTATTCTACATTAAAGACTAAGGAAATTTCAATTTCTTTAAAGAATAGAGATTTATGTTTACAACCTTATTTTCGTTTCCATATATTGTATTAACATTTAAATTTAAAGTTTGTTGAAATAACTTTGACTAGAATAAATCACTCACTACAAAAAAACTCAATTTTACCTAGGGTTTTTTTTACGTTATCGGGGGTTTTAACCCCCCTAAACACGTTTCCCCGCAATTTTAAAAACCATTGGGAAAAATGGCGTCACAATTATCGGCAGTTTTGAAAACCGCTGCGATTTTTGGGGGTTTTCAAAACCGCCGGTACTAGCCGGGGTTTTCACCAAAACCACCGGTATTTACCGGGGTTTTCCAAACCGCCGGTAATTACCGGGGGGTTTCCAAAACCGCCGGAAAATCATTTTTAAAAAAAAAAAAGAGAATAAAATCATTGTCATGATCATTTGACATTCATAACTACAAGGGAGCTCAAAAGTGAGATATTTTATACAATATCAAGCATAAACTAGCAAATTACCTTCAAGACATGCAAATTTTCTATAAACTCAACCGACTAGCAAATTACCTTCAAGACTTGCAAATTTTCAAAAATCCAACACAAACATCATCACTTTGTGTAGAAAAATAAACAAATGCAGAGAATTATAAGATCAGTTAAATAATTATTCCATGTCTCGTGCTATTCAATATTTAGCTTAACTGAGCATAATTAAAGAGCAATCTAGATTCAAGATGCTAAAACTGAACGAGAATGGAATCATGTATATAAATTCTGGCACATGCAGAGACACATAGAAAAACACAAGATAAAATATAAAGTATCTTGAAAGCTAAAAAGACCTTTGCAATTTCACATTCCATAACTGGAATTTTTTTAGAGCTTGGATCGATTAAGTGGCGAAGAAATTTAGGAGCACCAAATGTTAAGGAATCCATGTCTTCAGAAGCCACAGCATAAACCTATAATATATAAATCATTCAGCATAAATTCTATAGAAAGTGTATATTAAAGGAAATGCTACCAATTACTTTGAAGGAATGATTTTATAAGAAAAAGTGGTAAAAATTTAAATCAGTATTCAATCTTTTTGTTTTCAAAAAGTCTGTTTATTGTCATTTGCAATTTGTGAAATAATCATTAGTCAAGTGAATTTTATGCCTTTCACTTTTCTGCCGATTTGAATTAAAGTCCATCCAATTAAACAAACACTCCAAATATAACTATGAGGGAAACATTTACAAGAATGTTTTATAGAGAATGTATTATTCTCAATATATAACAATTCAAGAGAAACCATTGTCATGAACTTTACCGGTTACTTTCTCCTAACTCTCCACATATCATATTATAAATTAGTAAGCATAGACGTTGAATATTTTTTTCTGCTTACCTAAATTTACATGAACATCATCATCAACTTTAACATAAAATTCCGCATACCACAAGGCAACAGCAGTCAAAAAGTATGTCTTTGTCTTAGCTGATATTTCTAGGTATCCCTCAACGTGGTTCTGCTCAACACATGTATTTTTTTCATCAACAAAAAAATATATATAAACAAGATATGGATTATGCATTTAGATGAAAAGGGGAGGCAAAGAAAGATTACCAGCCTCAAAAAGTCAGCATGAAGCCTCTCCTCTGCTTCAATAGCTTTGTCAAGAATGCCACCAGATGTAGAACTATAGACAAAAAAGGCTAATTAAATCTCTAGGTTAAGGTTTCTTAGCACCGCAACAAAGTATGAATTCTACCAACCATATCGGAATTCATAATGGATGACCCCAAAGTTTCATGACATTGTGTCATTGATATAATTATTTATAGTTTCATCTACTAAAAGATACCTATATTGGAACTTCTTCAAAGGGTACCTATATTGGAACAAACGAAATATCCAAATATTGTAACCCGAAAACCAAGGGAGATTGCTAGCAGTCAAAATTTATGGCTTGTTACTCTGTTAGAGAGTTAGTGTTAGATATTGCTAGATATAATGCCATTTGAATTAATCATGAAATTGGCTTAGCCCAAATTTTCTGTATGTTTTTCATTATAAATACATTATTCTATGTGTGTATTTCAGACAAGGGGATTCAGTTTATGCCTTTCTTTTTCATTTCAACAATTGGTACCAAAGTTAGTTACACACAAATATATGATGCAATATAAAAGTAAAAAGTAAGGAATGCCTACCTTCTAAAGTTGTTACACAAACACTTTTAAAGAGGTTTCTCCAACAACATTAATCAATCTCATGTAACTGACAGATGCAATCTCAGGACACTCTATGTTTATAGTGAGGAAAACTGCATAGAAAGTAGCTACTCTTGTGCTCACTCACATACAAACAAGTTTTTGAGCATTACAAAATCAAGCATCAAGAAAAATAACCATATAAGAGAAATATTATCAGTAACAAGATGGAAAGATTAAAACCATATAACTCTGCAAGGTCTAAAATGTCAATATAAACAAGTTTTTTTCTTTTTCTTGTATAACAGAAATGCAACCATACCACTTAAAAGTTCCTATCTACTTAATTGAAATATAATTTCTTACATTGTTGTGATATTGTCTGAAAGCTTATTAGTTGGAATTGATTCATTCAGCTGATTCAAACTAAGGTCACTGAAATATACAGAAACCACGATTAGTAGAAACCGTTAGAGTCTTAGATGTACTGTCTTTTGAACAATTACATCATTATGCCAAGAGTAGACACTTCATTTTAGAATCCTAACAATCAATGCATAAACTGAGTTGAATGCAAATGAAATAACTTACAATGCCTGTAGTACTCGTAAACTATTTACGTTTAAATATGACTTCACCACGGTTTTAAATCCCATTTTCCTTCCCAATCTTTAAAAGAACGCAAATATGAAATTTATTAAGAATAATATAAATAAATATCTAAAATAAAAAAGTTATATCTAAATTTTGTCAAATAGAAAATTGAAACCTTTCTTTTCGTTTTCATGCATCATTAGCTTGACCAAGCTGGCTTTTACCACCGTCTAAAAGCAAGAACAGAGCAAAGTTAGAAAATTGTCATGTGGAATTTTGATGAATAAAACACATTAGTTGGCAACTTTTTTTTGCTCTTGGTCGAGACCTAATTGGGTTGCTTCTTAAGGACCTTTTCTTCCTACTATTGGTTCTGGACATGAATCATGATTCATATTCTGTTTGCACAGAGAATTTGAAAAAAATTGAATGCTGTCAAGATGAGTTTGTATTTACCTTTGTTGATTTCGACCACTTTGGAAAGCTATTCTGGACCAATATTTTCACTCTTGAATATGGTTTTAACTAGGATTATTTCCTGCTTTTCAACAATATAATTTGTTGCCTTGCTAAGAATTAGTCCTACAATAGTCATTCCAGTGAAGATGTAAATGCAAGAAAGAAGTTTTGACAGTTGGCTATCTGGCACAAGATCTCCATATCCAACTGTTGTCATTGTTACAACACAGAAGTAAATGGCACACACAGATCAAGACAAACACTCAAAACAAATGAATCGAAACAAATTTACAACACTGAAAAATAAGGAAAAACACTTAACTCAAGCGGACGCGCCTCTCTGATACCACATGATGACCCCTGGTCATGGCGGATTGGTGAGAAAGCATGAATCTGGTGCAAATCGAGTGGGCGAACAGAGGAAGCCGCGGAAGAAGGCGAAACGAACTATGAACCCTAGGTTCGAAGGATTGGCAGAAGAGAACAATTTAAACGGTGGAATAGATGAATTAGTCAGTGAAAATGAAGAAATCGAAGTAACGAAAATAGAGAAGAAGGTTTTTAAATGATTCAAACCTCTGGATGAAGAGGAACGAAAACGAATCGGTAGAAAATGGTAGAAAACCCTAGATATTGAACTCAGGGTGGATTTGAGCAAATTTAATTGGTGAAAAGTGAGACACAACGAGGGAAAAGTGACTTAATTGTCTTGATTGCCAAAGTGGATCAAGCCCCAAGAGCTCCACACATTGAAGATGAACAAACGGCTCGAGGAAGAAGAGATATGTTCGGGAGAAAATAATAGCAGTGGCGAAAAGCACAAAAGAAGGCGCGGGAGGAAACCAAAGTTAATAGAAAATATTAAAATTATTTTAAAAAAAAATGTTAGGGACGGTTGCGTTTAAAAACCGTGGAAATTATTCGAGAGTTTTGGAACCGCCAAAAATTATCCCCTCCATCACAATTGTGAAAATACTAGATCTATGAAAAGCATTATTATTCAATAACAGAATTTTATTAAATAATGATGATTTTCGTACTTAATCATATAAATTTTATTCTTGTGATTATTTACAGAAACAATAATTCTTTTTTATCTCTTTAAGAATATGTTTAAATTTAACATATCGATGTGTATTATATTTTTCTATCATTTACAATTTTTTCTTTAGTATTTCCTTTTTTAATAAATATTATAATAAAAAAATTCATAAAAGAAATAGAAATTTAGAAAATCTATTATCCTATCGTAGTTTTGTAGACAAAATAGAAGTAAATTCACAACCAAAATTTAAGAATAAGTTTCTGTGATGAAAGCTGAGAAATATGTCTAAAGATGTGGTAGGTATAAGAAGTGAAATAGGGATCATTGTTTCTTGAACAATTCTGAAAAAAAAAAATTTGAATCATAGTAGATATAAAATTATGTGGAAAGTCCATGAACATTGTATCTATGGCGTAGAGAGATATCTTTTTTATCTTTCGAGATCCATCCTCCAATATGGTGTGAAAAAACAAAAATTAATGATTTTATCAAAAAGTTCAAATAAATTATTTTAGTTCTCACACAAGTTCTAAAAAGAACAGATTCCTTGTTTCATGCTCATGTGATGGCGAGGTATTGTAGAAGAAAAAATTGCAAAATTCAATCCAATTTATTGTAATTAATTAGTTAAGATGTTGGTTAATCGTATTTTGAAATACGAAAAAATATTTATTGAATTATCAAATTTTTTATCGAGTTATGAAAAATGATTCAACAAAAGACCGAAACAAATTCACTATTTGTTTTACGTAAGCAATAGGTGGAGTAACTCTCGATATAGCAGTAAAAGCAAGACACGTAGGGGATCAACTCATCAAGTTCTTGATGAAATAAGATTCGCATAAGGAAAAACACTTACCATTCAGTGGGTATTGGGGGCATCTCAAAAACATCCGAGTCGAAATATGACTTTCACATTATTTTTTGAATTATTGGATACTACCAAAGGTAGTGGTGATGTCACACGCAAAAAGGAAGAGACTCATAGGATGACATGTTAGGAAACAAGTTGGCTTCGTTTTACACCAAGAGGGGGGGTGAATTGCTATTAGTTCAAAAACAAAATCTTTTCGCAACCTTGGTATGAAAATTCAAAGCTTTTGATCTTTCCTTGAAATGCAAGTAATGAAAATTCAATGCAGCGGAAAAACATAGTTGACTGCTAAACAATTAAAGTCAACTGAAAATAAAGAGTGCAGGGATAGAGAAAATCAAACATTGGTTTTTATACTGGTTCGGCCAACAATGCCTACATCCAGTGTCCTTCCAATCTAGGAAGCAAATGCACTATAATGGTTGCGGTTTTTACAACAAGGAATTTATAGAAGCACCACGCAAAAATATAAATCTCCTCTTTAACCTAAAACCAAATATAGCTGCACACACAAAACCAGAATCGCAACAAGAATCCCCTCTTCAGCAATCTGCACCCACGTCGAATATTCCTCAACGTGTAACCAGCACTCTTCAAAGGATACCAAGCCTATCACAGCACGCTTCACAGGTTGCCAAGCCTATCACAGCACACTTCACAGGTTGCCAATCCTTCAGTCAAAAGCAACAGTCTTCACAAGATGCCAAGCCTATCAAGATCAAACCAGAAGCACCTTCTCTATGCAGATGTTGATCAAACAGTATGCGCAAACGAGTCCTCCCTTTGAATCTCTCTCAAGAAAGATCACCACCGTCTTCTTGGAGAATTCTTGGAGCTTCTAAGATAGAGAATTCAATTTGAAACAAGACAATGAAAATGTTAGATCACAAAAGTCTCAGAACAATTCGTGTTCTGACTATTTATAGTTTTCTGTTATTTCAGATTACATCTCAGTCGAATAGCCTACTAATACAATCGACTGTATTAAGACAGTTATAACAGACACTCAACATAAGGCTCCTCAGTCAACCAAATGAATACCCATTTAAGAAAGTTGACCAATCAGTCAATCTTAACTAACTTTTGAAAAATATAGCCGTTGGAGCGTGTATGCTTAACAGAATTCCAAATATAACAGCAATACAGTTGAATGTGTATTCCACACTATCGACTGACACATAAGAAAACACTTTGACATTCTTTTCAACTCAAAATCTCACACAGCACAATTTCACAAAGTCTGTGCAAAGGTTTTAGCATAGTCGAATCCATATGAGTGTATTCGACTGAACTAGAACTTTGTCACAACAAATATAAGTTCATAAAGGTGCTTGTGAGCTTTTTCTTTTCTGAAATATGCAGTAATCAAAAAAATTTTATCTCACATTTCAAGACAAGCATGTTCCACAATAATATCACATAGTCAAGCATAGGAACATACATTGCAAATCATCAAAACATGTTCAGTAGATATGTCAAACAATAAAACACACGAACAAAGTAATACAGGAACATATGTACTGTTATTAAGCATTGTGTTGTCATCATCAAAAACAAGTTTGATATAGAGTTTGTGTTGTCAACAATCTCAACAATCTCTCCCTTTTCTGATGATGCACAACCATGATTAATAACTCAACCATGTTTGTACAGTTCCACATATGACAGAGTAAAACAAATATCATAAACAATCACAACAGATCAGTTATTCTATATATGCAGCAAAAATATCATCAAGTAGATAAAGTATGATGCAACAAATCTCCCCATATAGACTTACTTTCATACACTCATGAATATCTCTCCCCGTTTGTGCATTAACAAAAAAGGAATGCTTTAGATATTTATGCAGTTTGGAAAACCAGAGATGCATCATAAAGATATGCAAGTTGTAAAACACAATGATGCTCTCACAGATCACAGATTCATCACTAAACAGTTAAAACTCCCCCTGAAATATAGGTGTGTGATGAAACATGTGTGTAATGCAATGATACTCCCCCTGTCATTATGCATGAATTTCAAAAGTAGTTTAAGTGCACAATGCAGAATATCACATATTAAGCAACAGTTTAAGCACAAATTTGTATCATAGTCAAATTATCAATCCACATGTAGATGCAATGATACAAATATCAACAATCTCACAATATTATCTCAATTCAGATATAGAATCATGTAAAGAACAGAGATAATATAAAATCAGAAATGATTTAAGTAGTCAGTAAGGATAGAATCCAATTCCAGAATTGGAATTGTTAACCAGTTTAGACATAGTCGAATGCTTTAAATCATCAGTTGAATGCATTGCTTTTCCAAAGGTTGAATTCCAAATGTAGATGTCCAAAGCAATGACCTTCCTGCAAAACCTTTCAACAACCTTTTCTAGATCAAGCATAGTGGTTAAGCAAGAATATAATCATATCATAACAGAAGTCAATAAGAATGCATGACAGTGTAAGCATAGTTGACTTCAACAGAGCACAGTCGAATCAATCAAACAGAGTATAAGATTTTATTCAGCAGATTAAGTAAATGGATTGATTCAAACAACTAATTTTATTTCCTTGGGTAACTGATATTACATTATGGGATAGGAACAAGGAAATAAAGACAAAACCAAGAACACAGCAAAATATGGTTTTATATGCCATTTCAAAATGAAAAACTTAGTCTAGGACTCATCACAGAACTTAGATAAACAGGACACTATTCTGATTCAGATGATTCTTCATCAGTGGTATCTTCATTAATGTCGTCTATCTCCCTTCTTACAGATTCCTCAGATGATGATGAAATTTCAATATAGTGTTTGAACAGAGTGCCCACCTTTTCATGTAGAGTGGTCAGAGAATTGTTGAAGTTGTTTATCCTTTTCGATGTTCTCTTGAACCTATCATTTACCCGAATTTCAAACTCTGACATTGGTGATTCAAACTCTTCATCGCTATCTTTATTTACAGATGACGCTTTTTCTTTCTGGAGGTCTTTTTCATCACTGAATACCCATCTCTGAGGAGTTTTCTTCATTCCAATGCAAGTTAGAGTGGCCTTTCCAATCATGTTTTCTCTTCCACATGTTTGTTTCTTCTCATTAACGAAGTCGACTCCATAATGTTCCAGAACTTTGCTTATGAACACACCATATGGAAGTTTGTGTCACTCACCTGTTCCTACCTCTAGGATGTGTTCTTTGAAGACAACAACCCAATTTGTTTGTATTCTAAATTCAATTGCATACAGTAAGCAAACATCCACAGGAGTAAGTTTAGTGATGTTGTATATTCCAAGTAATAGAATAAGTCCAATGATAAATGCAATGACTTTTTCTTCCCTATCAAGCCATTTGAATAAGAATCATTTTTCCTTTCTATATCTCCCGCGGTATCTCATGAAGCTTTTGAACATTTATGTTTTCTGTATCTTTTTGTATCGTGGACAGTCAAACTTGTGAGATAGCTCTCCTTCATTTTTCAGCCTAGTGAACTTCCACCAAATATCATCATCAATAATGATGTTTACACCTTTTACACAAGAATGAATGTTCCCATTTACTTCTTTGACATTGTAGTAGAAGACTTCTACCAATTCATTATAACAATCTCCCTTCATTTCAATGAATCTGTTAAGACCTTGAAATTTAAGATCATCAGGAAACATGAATTTATCTTGTTCGAATAGAGCAAGTTCAGCCATATGATGTTTGACAGCTTCTTTGAGAGGTCGCATAATGATAAATCTTTCTCTGGTTTTATCATCATTGATCCATCCACAAGGATCAGCCTCTCTTTTTGCAGACTTTGGACGTTTTCCTGGTCTTGATGATGATGAGCCAGCCATTTGAGCAGTGTAAAGGAAGGGTTTCACCAGAATCAAAATAACGGTTTGTTTATCAAGATGTATATGAATGCCTCAGATTGTTTCATTCATTTATAGAGTAAAAACGCGCCAAGGATTTTCTTTAAACCCTAAATTTAAATCTTAACGTTAATTTTTTTTTTCAAATACTCAAATGACTCAGTTGATTGAATTAAGGTTGGAGTTGACTGTGACTTGAGAAAAACATTTTCAATACGAATTAAATCACACAAACAGTTAAGCACATAACACAAACAATCATACAACAACAAACAATCAGTATATGCACGATGCAGCAGATAGATACAGGTTTACCAGTTGTAGACACTCAAGGTTTTTGATATGTTCCATAATTGATTCTTCCTTGAGAACAGTTCTGCATCAGCTGTATATCCTACAAAAACAATTAAGTTTTGGTTGCTGGTACCCATTTGACTTTGGCTCCTTGATTGTTAGTTCTTGTTACATTTTCCTTTGGTATCCATACACATAATCCTTGAGGAACAACAACATGTCTATAATAACAGTTTCTAACAGTATGACCAACACATCTGTAGTAAAACACATGCATTTCTAGAAGGTTTTCTTAATTCAATAAAATTTCTGGCATTGGTTTTGTTAGAGTGAGCTTTGTATCCAATTCCTTGTCTATTATTAATTCTGCTAGATGAGTTTAATACAGCATCTAAATTGTCTCTACCTTGAGTAAACTTAGCTAGCGTGCTAGTCAAGTAATCTATCTTTTTAATGTGTGTAGGACAATTTTCACAAGCTTTTTCAACAGTAACAGTTTTAACTTCAATATCCCTAGTAGATAATAAAGCTTCATTCAATTCTTTTTCTAATCTTTCATTTTCTTCAACAAGGTTGTTAATTCTATACTCATAATCTCTTTTCTCTGAGTTCAGTCGATTAACCTTGTATTCCAGTCGCATTGCTTCATCATGTAGTTCCCTGAATGTTTCAATCATTTGCTGATATTTCTCTTCTATAGGCAACTTCTCAAATTCATCATCATTGTCACACTCAATCTTTGTAGTCATATGACATATGTTGGATTTTTCCTCTTGGTCAGCATCCTCATCACTTGAATTCTCAAAATCAGAGTTCTTCCAAGCAATGTAGGCTCTTTTTCTTCTCATATTTCGGTCTTGAGGGAATCTTTTCTTTCCTTTCTTCTTTCGCTGTAATTTAGGACAGTAGGCTTGATGTGACCTTCTTTTCCACATTCATAGCATTGGAGAGCATTCGTGCCAAAGCTTTTCTTTTTTCTTTGACCTGCATGGTTAGACAGTTGACTATCATTTTGCATAACTCGACTAAACTTTCTTACCATCAGAGTCATCAACTCTTTGTCGTCCATCTCTGTTTCTGTGATGTTCTTGTTTGTAACCTTCAGAGCAATGGACTTCTTTTCTTCAATCTCTTCTTCATCCTTCAGTCTACCAAGTTCTAACTCATGTTCCCGTAACTTACCAAACAAGGTAGCCATATTCATAATTGTAAGATCTTTGGATTCAGAGATTGCAGTGACTTTTGGTTGCCAATTCCTGTTCAGGATTTTCAAAATCTTGATGTTGATCTCTTCTTTGTTAAAGACTTTGCCAAGAGCCATCAGGTGATTTACAATATGAGTGAATCGTTTCTGGACATCATAGATGCTTTCATCAGCTTTCATTTTGAACAATTCATACTCTTGTATCAAAGAATTCTTCCTGGCTCTCTTGACATCATCTGTGCCTTCATGTGTTACCTCTAGAACATCCCACATTTCCTTTGCAGACTTGCATTAGGATATCCTGAAAAATTCATCAATTGTTAGTGTAGAGGCAATAATATTTCTAGCTTTAACATCATACTGAGCTTTTCTATTTTCATCAGTAATCCACTCAGTAAAAGGTTTCAAAACAATTTCATTATCAACAGTTTTTGTAGGCACATATGGACCATTTAATGTGGCATCCAAAATTCCTTTATCTTGCAATTCAAGAAAGATCTGCATGCGAATTTTCCAAAAATGATAATTTTCACCAGCAAACAGAGGTGGTCTGTTTGTTGAAGCACCTTCACCAAAAGTTTGAAAATTTGAAGCCATCCCCAGGTTTTACATTCGAATAGAATAAAAACATAATCGACTGAATTTTCAAATATCTTATGAAAACCAGCTCTGGTGCCAATTGTTAGGAAACAGGTTGGCTTCGTTTTACACCAAGAGGGGGGGGGTGAATTGGTATTAGTTCAAAAAGAAAATCTTTTCCCAATTTTGGTATGAAAATTCAAATCTTTCCTTGAAATGCAAGTAATGAAAATTCAATGCAGCGGAGAAACGTAGTTGACTGCTAAACAATTAAAGTCGATTGAAAATAAAGAGTGCAGGGATAGAGAAAATCAAACACTGGTTTTTATGCTGGTTCGGCCAACAATGCCTACATCCAGTGTCCTTCCAATCTAGGAAGCAAATGCACTATAATGGTTGCAGGTTTTACAATAAGGGATTTATAGAAGCACCACGCAAAAATATAAATCTCCTCTTTAACCCAAAACCAAATATAGTTGCACACACAAAACCAGAATTGCAGCAAGAATCCTCTCTTCTGCAACCTGCACCCACGTCGAACAATCCTCAACGTGTAACCAGCACTCTTCACAGGATGCCAAGCCTATCACAACACGCTTCACAGGTTGCCAAGCCTATCACAGCACACTTCACAGGTTGCCAAGCCTTCAGTCAAAAGCAGCAGTCTTCACAGGATGCCAAGCCTATCAAGATCAAACAAGAAGCACCTTCTATATGCAGATGTTGATCAAACAGTATGCGCAAAGGACTTCTCCCTTTGAATCTTTCTCAAGAAAGATCACCACCGTCTTCTTGGAGAATTATTGGAGCTTCTAAGATAGAGAATTCAATCTGAAACAGGACAATGAAAATGTTAGATCACAAAAGTCTCAGAACAATTCGTGTTCTGACTATTTATAGTTTTCTGTTATTTCATATTACATCTTAGTCGAATAGCCTACTAATACAGTCGACTGTATTAAGATAGTTATAACAGATAGTCAACATAAGGCTCCTCAGTCAACCAAATCAATACCCATTTAAGACAGTTGACCAAGTTAGTCAATCTTAACTAACTTTTGAAAAATATAGTCGTTAGAGCGTGTATGCTTAACAGAATTCCAAATATAACAGCAATACAATCGAATGTGTAATCCACACTATCGACTGACACATAAGAAAACACTTTGAAATTCTTTTCAACTCAAATTCTCACACAGCACAGTTTCACAAAGTCTGTGCAAAGGTTTTAGCATAGTTGAATCCAGTATGAGTGTATTCGACTGAATTAGAACTTTGTCACAACAAATATAAGTTCATAAAGGTGCTTGTGATCTTTTTCTTTTCTGAAATGTGCAGTAATCAAAAACATTTTATCTCACATTTCAAGACAAGCATGTTCCACAATAATATCACATAGTCAAGCATAGGAACATACATTGCAAATCCTCAAAACATGTTCAGTAGATATGTCAAACAATAAAGCACACGAACATGTAATACAGGAACATATGTACTGTTATTAAGCATTGTGTTGTCATCATCAAAAACAAGTTTGATATAGAGTTTGTGTTGTCAACAATCTCAACATGACATAGGCAAATAGAGCTTTTACCTGCTTTCGATAATCCATGAACAAAATCTATATAAGCACGTAGACCATGAATCCATACATCTCAATCAAAATTAATGAATATATATATGTTGAAATAAACAAAAAGGAAACGAAAAAACAAAACATAAATGTTGGATCAAGTAAACCCTCTTAGATACTTGCTTGAGAATGAGAAAGAGAAATCTCATGTAAATTCCACATAATAAGGTTTGGTCCTATTTATGGGATTTTTATAACTATTCCATTCCAACAAGATAAAAAAAATTTAAACCAATTGAGATTTCTTGGAGATTGGATATAGTTACTAATTCATGATCTGACATATACAAAATGAAAACTTCATTCTCGATGCTATAAGAATTTTTATAAAAACCTTTCATTTGCTTTTCTTCGATGAAAGTTTTATTTTTCTAGAATGTATCGTAATTTTTAGCCTAATTTTTCTTCTGATGATTGATTGAATCTCTAATAAAAAAAAGTTATATTTAGTTCTATTTTATCTCTAACAATTTTAATAAGGAACATATTGACCCTATTGCTCCAACAGAAAAGAACTTATGATTATCTTTTCAAGAAATTTCTAAACTAACAATTTTAACGAAATATTTAAATTTCTTATTTTACTATGTTAAACTCTATCTATTCTTCTATTTATATAGTACATTGAATATACAAAAATGATTATTTGTATAAGCTACCCTAAAAGAATGTTTTTATGTCAGGCTAACAATTTAATAATTATTTTTTTAATTCTAGAATGTTTTATCTACTACATGATACACCAAGAAAGATTAATAAAACTACTACAAAATATTTACTTATAGATAAAACAAGCTCTATTACATAATATTTACTCAGATAAAACAAGCTCTTATATTCTGATGCATGATTTCTCTTGAGTATGTGAAATTAAAAATAAACCGTTTATTACATTAGAAATATAAAATAAGAATAATAACTTATTTTGTTTAATTAGTCTTAAAAATTACGCTAAAAAACTATAAGATTAAAAGTTTATTCACACGGACTAAATTTTCAATATTTAGGATACTGATTTAGAATATGCCGAAGATATTCAGGGAATGACACTGTAAGTGTACGGTATCAACTACCAACCGTTAAATTCCAATAATAATTTAAAAAAAAAATTAATAATTTAAAAAAAAATTAATAATTTTTTTTTTAACAAGACATAACCTGTGGTATGTTTTAAATATTTTTTAAATATAAATTTAAACGGATCAATAAACTGATCACACGTCTACTTTATAAAAAATTGTTAAAAAAAATTATTAAAGTATCGAGATCCAATTATTTAAGTGTTTATAAACGAAGTTATGGAAAAAATAAAAGAAGTTATTAAAAAAAGAAGAGAAGAAAGGAAAGTTTTGCACTTCGTCTTCTTACTCACTCTTCAAACTCTTCACGCTTCCTCTGCTTTTCGTTTCTCGCTTGTAGTTGAAACACTCTCTTCTCTTATCACGTGATTCTTCTTCTGGTACGTCAAATGCGACGGTGTCCTTTTCATCGTTTTCCTTGCTCTTTTCTTGATTCGATTTATATTCCTTCAATCCAACTTCGTTTCTTGCTCGCACCAGAAATTTTGTGGTACTTGTTCTAAGAAATTTTCCTCCGTCGGATCGAAAAAGCTTGTTGAAGACGTTAATACATGTGCATCTAGAATAATTTTATTAGCTACTGTTTGATTGGGATTCCAAATTCCAAAATTCTAGTATTGGTTTCGGATTTTTGAGATCACAGCAGAACTAGATTCGGTTTTTAAGTTTATCCGTTTATACCGTAACGATCCTTGAGCGTGAAGATTTTCTACAAACAGTCCTCTTTAATTATTTATTTTTTATCATATTCTTTTACTGTGAAAAACGTTCTTACATGAGGCATCGGTGAGAAGTTAAAATCGCACGTTTGTATCCTGTGAAGTAGGAATGGGGAGGAAGAACGTCCACTTTCGGAAATTTTTAAAAGAACTTATGATCATATTTGGGACGATTTGGTTTTTTAAGAAGTTGATGGCATTATAATATGATTTATGTTTAGCCGACCTAACTTTTGTTGTTATTCTTTACTATTAGAGAGGTGGGTTCACCTTTAAGTGGTGTTCAATTTGATCTCTCTAGCTTCCATTTTTTTTAATTAGATAAAGAAATAAAGAATTCAACACTGATGGTCATTGTCTACGTTTCAGAAAGCCACCTACGTTGGTTGAATTGTAGATATGTAATAATCAAAACCATATATTTTTCTTTAGCTAGAAAAGAACTTGGGCTTTTTAAGTCCTTTTCCCCCCTTTATGCTGTTGTGTTGGCTTGCAACTTTTGGGGATTAAGGTTAGCAAATTAAAACTGTTTGCTTCGGCGCATCTTAACTTTTCTTATAAAAGCTGACTAATCAAAACTTTTCCGTGCTTGATTCGTGCGTTTGGTTTAGGTTATCTTTTCTTTAAACATCACAAGGGCGCATAGCTTTGCATTTTATAAATCCGGCTTGGTAGAACCTTGTTTGGTAACTCTTTTTTGTTTTTTTTTATGTGACTGCAGGTATGGATAGCGCTGCAGGTCAAATTCTCTATCCTTTGCACCGTTGCAAAACTGTTCATCTGGTTTGTTGCAATTTTATCCTTGAGTCATACTTGTTTTTCTCAATTTTTTTTTTCAAATGAACTAGTGAAGGTACTGGCTTATGGTTTACTCGTTTATTTCATAAAGTCTAATAAGATCAATTCATACATGTACGGCATACACCCTTTATCTGTCAAAAAAATATTTTTAAATAACTAAAAAATCAAAACAAAGTTATTCAAATTAGTCATCAGTTTTCAACGGGCTCTTCTTCACTGAAGTTTCATTCCTTCTGTTTCCAAGTTATTCGAATCGCTGACATTCACAGATTTCCCAGTGCAAACAACTTTCTCGTTCCAGTTTTTATTGCTTTTCCTCATCAATACATTGTAATCTTTCAAAATGTAAGGATGAGTACATGTAATTCAGTTTATGCGGACTAAATTCCTTAAACTTGGTATTTCAATCACAGATCTTAGAAATAGTCATAATAATAAGTTAAAATATAGGTCTTATAAGAAATTCCCATTGGAGCATTCTAATGTGACGTGGGAAGGTCTTAAAAGACCTTGAGAAATAAAAAGAAAAAAAATGCTTTTCACCATTGAAAGATTGTACTTGTTTAAAGTGTAAATAAAATATTTTAAAAGCTTTCAAGAAAGGGATCTTAAAACTGATGTGGTAAGCAGGGACCAAAATAAAGTAAAATAAGATCAAATGGTATGACTCTTAAACTGAAAATTACCTTAGATGTTGATCATGTTTTACTCTTCTTCTTGAGATCATTCGTCATTTGGATCACTTTCTATGGCATTAATGTCTTGTAAAAATTTGTACACAGGTTAGACATGCTCAGGGAGTTCATAATGTTGCAGGAGAGAAGAACCATGATGAATACATGTCCTACGATTATTTTGATGCACACCTAACCCCTCTCGGTTGGAACCAGGTAGTTGCTAGCCAGATTTATTTAACGTCATGTTTTCGAGTATTTCTGGTTGGTTTTATTGTTATGCAGAATTCCTCTCAAAGTGATTTCTTATCAAAGAGATAATGAGTCAACAGCAATGTTCTTTATCTACTTATTTCCTTCCCTGGTTAATTTTTGGTCGTTAAACGTCGTTTGTGGCTGACAGGTTGATAATCTGCGAAACCATGTGAAGACAACAGGAGTTTCGAAAACTGTCGAACTTGTTGTGGTTTCCCCATTGTTAAGGTATAACTAATAGAACCTGTTATTATGTTTTTCTTCTGCAACCTGACTTGTAACAAATAGAACATAAATATTGGGATAATTAGGGAAACTATCTGACATTAGTTTTTGAATTTCAACACATTGTGTCTGCTGGTCTGTGATATTGATGCTTGTATTTTTTATTTCTCTACTCATGTTATTGTAATGTCTTTCATGTTCTGCTTTCGTTTAAATCATGATCACACTATGACTCTAAGGAAGGGACTTCTAATATCTCTTTAAATTTACGAGAAGTTGGAAACAATATCAGCCTAATCTTTTATGTTGAGATAGAATTTGACCTAGTTGATATGATAAATTGATGGTATGTGTGAAGAAATCTTTTTTAAATGTCTTTCATTTAGTGAGAACATAGAATACTTATGTGTTTGGACCTATTGTGAATTGAAATGCTAATTATTACATTACAGGACCATGCAAACAGCAGTTGGAGTCTTTGGTGGTGAAGGATACACTGATGGGATTAGTGAACAACCTCTTATGAGGGAAAATGTCGGACACAGTGATCATCTTGCAGTTTCTAGTCTGAACTGCCCTCCATTTATAGCGGTGGAGCTTTGCCGAGAGCAAATAGTATGTTACTCTACAAAGAGGATGATAAATAAATGCTACACTACATGATAAATACTGTCTTGCTTTGCTGCTTTGGTGATTGAATAAGCTGATTTACATAAATCATTCCCACGGTTTCTCAGATTCTGGTAGATCCTAAAATAAAAAAATACAGATAAACCAACTGAGTTTACAATTTGGCTACTAGACCATTGACCGTCATCTGAGCTTTCACACTGCTCAATGAAACTGATGAACATCGTGTCTTCCAGTCTCATCTTTTCGTGGATTTTCTGTGTGTTCCTTTACTGAATAACTTCAACTCATTATATAGCTTTCTGAGAGTTTAAAACGGCCCTAAAAGGTTATACTTGCTAGTCCAAACATTGCCATGTTCTGTTTGTTCTTATGTTACATCTGATTATGACGACATCTCCAACAAGGTCACTTGAATTTTTAAACTGTCCAAAGTTGGTAGGTTTATTGTAGTGAGTATGGCTTCTTTGAATTATTTTGTAATCTGCTGTTTGCCTTTTTCAATAGCCGTTTCACTAAACAATTAATAGAGGTTACTTGTTTCAGTATATATGTATGTGGATAATGAACTTGTAACTAGCGAAAAGATTAAATTAAGACGAAGAGGGAAAAGATTTTGAAATACCTCCCTCGTATCGTTTTAAATTCATTAGCTATACAAATAATGATTTTATTTGATGCTTTATTTTTGTAATACAGGGAGTTCATCCTTGTGATAAGAGAAGAACCATCAGCGAGTACCGGAATATGTTTCCAGCAATTGATTTTTCACTTGTAAGTATTTCTTTTAACAATCAAGTTTGTTCTGATGCACACTGGTTCCCAGAAGATAAATAGAAGAATATGGTTGAAAAAGATTCATTCTTAATGTGAAATATGTTTAGATTGAGAGTGAGGAAGACATTTTGTGGAAACCCGACGTCAGAGAGAAGGTAGAAGCAGTTTCTGCTAGGGGCCTGAAGTTTTTGGAATGGTAAGCGGGATTAAATAATTTTGTGCATGTTTCTTGTCAATGACTGCATATTTAACAGGAAGATTAATCTTGCTGAACAAAAAGGTAGGCATAGAACAAAGAGGCACGAGCATACACAAATTAAGCTTCTTTCATATTTGCATAATCTAAGTTAAAAACGAAAAGATGTATTTGCAATTCCTGTGGTTTCATATTTAGATTTTATAGAATGTGAGAATGTGACTTTGTAATGAGGCCAAAATCTACATTTTAGATGGTTCTAACATTCTTTCCTTTTCTCTACCAGCTTGAATATGTTTTACACAATTATTTGTCGTAAGTGTCATCTAGCAGTTACAGCCAAAGATCTGACATCTTTTCCCCAAATTTTTCTGTGTTGATTCAGGTTGTGGACACGTAAAGAGAAGGATATAGCAGTTGTTACTCACAGCAGTTTTCTGTTTAATACCCTTCGGGCTTTTGGAAAAGATTGTCATCCGAACATACAGAGTGAAATACGCAAACAGTAAGCATTTGTGTTAGGTTACTTTAAGTGAATAACCTAATCGAGACTCTCTTCTCACCACAACTCTTGAATAAAGAATGGAAAAGTATGTATGTATGTATTAATGATGTATGAATGAATCAGGATACAAGAATCACCCCAAGGAAGCCTAACCTTCCTCCTCTAGAAAATATCCAGTCTAAACTCTCAACAAAATATTCACTCCCCTCTCCCCCTCGGATTATTATTTATACTCTCTCTCTTCTAACAAACTATAACATATTACTCTCCTTACACGTGTCTCACACGTGTCTAACTTACTCTCTTTTATTCCTAACATTACTCCACCCCTCAAAATCAACCTTGTCCTCAAGGTTGAAGTTAGGAACTGTTATTTGCAGTCTGGAGGCTTGGGTGGTGGCAAATCCTCCTCCAATATCTTCCATTCTTCTTGAATTCTAGTAACTTCCAGCATTTCATAAATGGACTTAGCAAGGGAAGATTGAGTTGATCCCACTACATCAAGTCTCTTTATTATATCCCTCCCTTCATCCTTTCCGGTGTCTGACTGTCCCCATGTAGCTTCCAATGCTTCTACCTCCGCCATATAATCCTTTCCAGTGCTCAAAACGTCAATTATGCTAACAACTTCTCTTAGTCCACTCATAATTGTACCACCAACAGTATCTGCTTGCTCTTGGCAGGCTACCCAATTAGTCATCACATAGGCAACCTGTTCTGGAACTGAATCCTGCCCAACAAATTTTTGGAGAACCTTCAAGGCATGTTTAACATGATCAGAAGTGCTCAAGCTTTGACCCTCTATGGCTGCCTTACTAACCACTAATGCAATAAGGACAGGAGCCTCAATTATTTTCCTAACATTCCTGGACATAAAGCAGTGACCTCTACTGTTTCTCTCCTCAACTGTTGCTCCAAAGTACTCATTCACTGTAGAAACTTTGATTTTATAACTTTGACGAGGCTCCTTAATGTAGGTTGCTAGTCCGAAATCTGCCACTGAGCGAGTTCCAACACATGGGAAAAAATTTGCATACTTGCTGTGTCCAACAAAAGATTCTAAGTTAACCACATATGTGGCACGCATTATGTGAATGTCGCCAAAATGTAAACCTGGATTTCTGTAGACCACATCCCTGGTAATTTGGCCATTCCCATGTATTATACAATCTTGATCCTTCTCTAGGCATCCAGTGGGATCAACAATCCCCATTAAATAGAAACATTCAGGCATATATAGCTTTCCTCCTCTAAGCTTCTTGCGTTCCTCCCTTGCAAGTATAGACAAATGATACTGCAAAAATGGCTCATCCAGAGGAATTCCATATAAAATCATTTCTGCCGCAATGTATTCATCAATGGTGCCATTATTAATGGATGCTCTAAGTGCAACGCGCTTGTTGGAGAAAACATGATTTGCAGCTTCCAAATTACTCTCTAGTTAAGCCTTGAAGAATTCATTTGGCACCCCTCCATAGCTCAAAAGTGTAATAATATTTTTTGATAAATAAGTTCTATTTGGCTTGATGCTTGCGTTCACTACCTCCAATGAATTTATGCTTTGCATATTCAGACTAAGGTCTTTCTCAACTTTAATCATTGAATGCCTAACCTGTATTATCCTAGGAAAAAGCTTTCTGTTAACCAAAAGAGTGCCCTTAATTGTGCGACCCATGTGAAAGAGACGGTACCGAAGTAGCAAAGGCGGTTGATGTGTGCTTTGCTTCAGCTCCGTTTCTCCCATTCCCTTACCCATATTCTCCAGATCCAAGAGATTGTTAATTTTCTCATCTTCTTCGTCTTCCTGCCCTCTGTCAATCATCTTCTTCGTCTTCCTGCCCTCCGTCGGCATTGACAGATCCCTCCTGTCGCACCTCTGCCATCCTCTAACCCACGCTCGATGCTTGTGCCACCAAAATTTCAAACTCCTGGGTGTATTCGTCAACGCTCCCCTTCTGCTGCACCGCCGCCAACTTCTCAAGAATGGTGCCTCGATTCAGTCCGCCGAACCTCCGCGTCAGCGCTTCCGTGAACATCTTCCAATTCGGATGTCTGGTCTTCTTCCGCCAGAAGCGGATCCAGTAGTAGCTCGCGCCTGTCTCCATACAGGTATATACCAGCTTCATCTTCTTCCTCTCCGTCACGTTCTGTAGATCGAAAAATTTCTCTGCCTTTGCAATCCAGCCCATGGGGTCCACTCCTTCGAATGTTGGTAGTTCAACGCGCTTCATCCCGCTACGTTGCACGTCTCCTCTGTCCTCTTCCGCTTCGTCCTCCGACTTCTCTGTGGTAACCATTTGCGTTCAGCGTTGACGGAATCGCGACTTCCTTCGGAGCTCCGACGCTGGTTCCTTCTTCTCCCACGGTCGCGATTAATGTTTCGTCTTCCACGGTCGCCATTCGCGTTTCGAGCCATTCCCCTCCACTCCGCTCGAATTTCCTCCAACGTCGCCTCCATGGAATCAAATCTTCCCTCCAATGCACTCACCTTGTTTTCCATCTCTTCTCCCCTTCAATCTGGATCCGGCAGGTCGAACCAAATTGTTAGGTTACTTTATGTGAATAACCTAATCAAGACTCTCTTCTCACCACAACTCTTGAATAAAGAATGGAAAAGTATGTATGTATGTATTAATGATGTATGAATGAATCAGGATTCAAGAATCACCCCAAGGAAGCCTAACCTTCCTCCTCTGGAAAATATCCATCCAAACTCTCAACAAAATATTCACTCCCCTCTTCCCCTCGGATTATTATTTATACTCTCTCTTCTAACAAACTATAACATATTACTCTCCTTACACGTGTCTAACTTACTCTCTTTTATTCCTAACAATTTGCCTTAACTAATCGATTAGAAGCATATTCAGGTTGATATATGGTTGTATAATAAATGATAAGGTATCTTTTGAAAATGTCTCCTGAACACTAAGAATCAATTATAATCCTTCAAGAAAAGCTAGGAAATAAAAAAATAATAATAATCTTCATGACTTTATTTTATGTTGTTTTAATATAATCTAAATTAATTACCTAGAAATTCTCCATCAATATAATCCAAATAATACAACACACTCATCGGCACCCTCGTTCTCATTCCGTGTCCCATTGTTCACTAGCATAGAAGTCACCACGTTTTGTGGTTGGTTTGTTGGAGAAGGAATTTCTTTTCTAATGAACTTGACATCCTTAAATACAAAATATTTATGCGTTTCTATTCCTCCAGAAATCTCTTGTGGGCTTCTGACCCTTGCACAAAGCCAAATTCCCTTTTCGCCTTTAGTGAGGTTGAAATTTTTCTTGCTCATTTATCGTAGTTATTACCACGTTATAGAATCGAGACAGTGATGTTTCTCAGACCATCACTTTATCTAACATGATAAGTTTCTTTTCTCTATCTCTCTCTGTTAGCCATGATCTCTCATAGTGGTTCTTGCCTTATAATTCTCAACAAGTAATTGATTGGTGATAATGATGTTTTCCAGCCCGTAACTCAATTCATGATGGTACATTTCTTTTCTCTCTATCCCGCCATGATATGATCTCTCATTATGGGACTTGAGATTAAAGTAAAGAAGATTTAGAGTGAATTTGTGACAGTGTTTCCCCACTTAGGATTTCATATTTATAGTAGTTTGAGATACATTAAATACAAAGGATGAGAGAGAAAAAAAAAAGAATTCTAGAAGATGGTCCTAGGAACTAGGTCTAAAGCATGCTTCTACGTACTAGGTCCAACACATAGTACAATAAATCCTATTTAAGACTAGTTATTCTAACACTCCTCTTCAAAGTAGAGCATACAAATTGTATGCGTCAAGTTTGAAACAAATAAATTCAATCTAAGGACCTCTTAAGGATTTTGTTAATACATTTGCAAGTTGGTCATTTGATCTGACAAACTCAATGCAAATTTCTTTGGACAACAATTCTTCTCAAATAAAATGACAATCTATTTCAATGTGTTTGGTTCTCTCATGGAATACAAAATTAGAAGCAATGTAGACAGCAACTTGATTATCACATTACATCTTCATTGACTTAATGTCAAAAACTTAATTCTTGTAGAAATTGTTTAACCCATATAAGTTCACATGTCAGAGATGTCATTGTTCTATAGTCGACTTCACCAAATGATCGTGCAACAACATTCTACTTTTTACTTTTCCACGGGACTATATTTCCTCCAAGCAAAACACAATATCACGTGGTAAAGTGTCCATCCATAGGAGAACTAGCCCAATCAACGTCACAATATTCAAAAACTTGGGTATTTCCTTTATTTTCATAAAGTTGTCCCTGTTTTTTCATTAATTTTTTGTTTATATTTATAAGTTAGTCCATTGGTTTATAGTTGATCATACCTGTCTCTTTAAGGATATCAAGAGCAAATTTCTTTTGAGAAATTACAACTCCTTCCTTCAACTAGGCTACTTCTATGCCCAAAAATAATTTAGATTTCCAAGATCCTTAGTCTGAAAATGATGGCATAAGTGTTCCTTTAATTTAGAGATTTTACCAACATCATTGCATGTGATCTATCATCAACACATACTATTAAGTACACACATTTTCCAAGGAAGGTGTGGCAATAGAAAACAAAATGATCTACCTCACTATGTTTCAACCCAAAAAATTAAACAACGTAGCTAAATTTTCTGAAGCAAGCATAAGGAGATTGTTTAAGACCATAGAGAGTGTGACATAACTTATAAACCAAACCAGACTTCCTCGGAGCAACAAACCCAAGAGGTTGCTCCATGTAGACCTCCTCTTCTAGATCACCATACAAAAGTGCATATTTAATGAAGAGACCAATGACGAATAGTCGCCATGGCAAGGAAAAGCTTGATAGTGGTCATTTTGGCCAACGAAGGAAAAGTATAATTGTAGTTGAGTCCATAGATTTGAGTGTATACTTTTGCTACCAATCGAGCTTTGAGACTATTAACTTTACCTTTAGGACCAACTTTTATCGAATACACCCAACGACAACCAATTGTCTTCTTTCCAGATGGAAGAGGAACTAATTTCCACATACCATTTTGTTCAAGGGCCTATATTTCAATGATCATGGCTTGTCGTCATTAGGATGATTAACTGCCTCTTTCACAATTTTAGGAATGGTAATATAAGAAACCGGGGAGATAAAAGAATAATACGAAGAAGGCAACTAATGATAGCTTAAAAAATTATAAATAGAATGAGGATTGCGAGTAGAGCGAGTACCTTTGCGATTAGTTATAGGCTAACTAGAATCCTCATTACCAGGAGTCGTAGTGTAGGATGATGATGGTGAGGGACTTGATGAAGAGGACTCATCATGTGATATTTGACTACACGTTTTAGTTAGAGGTGACAGTCTAGGAGAATGATAACATCCATTTTTTACCTAATTTTGTGTTTATTGTCATGAATAAATCAACTTTTTCGTAGTTTTAATCTTGTTTTTTCCTCAAGTTTAGTGTATTTTGTACTGTTTTGTATTTTAGTTGTGTTATGTTTGTTTTACCTTTAATCTCCATGTTTATAAGTGTAAAATAAATGAATAAGAAGCTTATGTAGTGAAGGACAACAAACTAAAACTCAAGAGAGCATGTTTTGGACATTGTATAAAAAGTGATGCCTTCTATCTCAACCATAAGGGGGGTGGGGTGAATTAGTTAGCCCTTTAAAAAATTGTTCTTTTCAAAATCTTTAAGTTTTCTTGAAATCAATATGACAAGTATACAAACAAAAATAAAAGAGAAGGAGAGAAAAATCAACACAAAGAATTTATACTGGTTCGACCAAGCTTACATACAGTCTTCCTTCAACAACCTTAGTTGAAGGGAACCACTATAATGATAGATTTATATAAGCAAGAATACAAATATATCCCCTCTCAATGCACTCTCCTTCCCCAACTCAATATCACTTAACAAACAAGTCAGTTATGAAAGTGTAAGTACATAGAATTATATTGAAGCAGCGTGCAAGACGTCTATGTATAGAATTTTCAATTCTGACACAGTTTAATCGATTATATTTTTAATGTAATATGTTAAGTTTTTCCTTCTGCTTTAAAAATTTTACATCTGTTTCAAATTTAATAGATTAAATGGCGCATGCAATTGATTAAGTAAATCATATAAGCCAACAACAAACAAATATGACCGTTATATGCAGTTATGGCTTTCAATGAAAATGATTTTCACACGATAAATATTGTAACCGATTATGAAACTTATGTAATCGGTTAAGTTCCATACTTAAGCAAATTTCAAAATCATTTTCCTTTCCAAACACATCATTGCACCCAGCAAACACATGTTGGCATAGCAACGTGTTTTAATTGATTATACAACTAATGTAATCGATTAAAACATAGTTGTTTTGCCCCTCTTAAGCATGTACTGATATTTAAAGCAATATAACAAATTATATAAATAATTTAATCAATTATTTCTTCCAGATATGCAATGTGCAATATGTTTCAACTTATGATTCATTTACAATCAATGAATGCATATACCAAACAATTCAAGCACAAACACAGATATGATTAAGCAATTATTTTGCCATTCGTTGTGTAAGAAACTATGAAACGTTTCTTTTGTTCATCATCAAAAACATATATGTGAGATGGGTTTTGCTAGATATTGCTCCCCTTATCAACAGACATGAATTTATCATTTTGGATCAAATACTCGTGCTGATCGACACCAAAATCGCGTTGAGCGGCACCAAAATTGCGCCTAGCATTGCAATGTCAAAGAGCAACCAGTGTTGTAGAGGAGCTTGACGCTGAGTAGAACAGAAAAGTGGCATTGAGCGCCACCTGGTCTAGTAGCGCTTGCGTTGAGCGATGTGAAATTGTGCTGAGCAGTTTGACAGAGAGCCCATTTGGTGTTTTAACTGATAATACGTTGAATGGTGTTGATATGGCGTTGAGCAGCGATGTTGCTGACATGTCAAAATAGGGTATTTAAACATTTCTCGTGAGCTTCGAGAAATTTTCTTCCTCCTACACTTCACTCTCGACTTAGGGCGACTAAGAGAGGCCTTTGGAGGTTGTTTGAGGTGTTGGGAAGCTCTCTCACCCCTCATTGGGTCTTCAATGTTTATCCATAGTGTTTTCCTCTTCTTAGGAGCTACGAGTTGGAGATGTCGATACGAAGATGAGGCACAATTGCATCTTCTCTTTGGTTTCCATTTCTTTCCTGTCTTTTAAATTTGTAAAACCCTAAGTTCTCCATCATGAAGGGCTAACCCTATTTGTTGAGATTGATTATAAAATATGGAACTCTTTTGCAATTTTATTCTATTAATGATATATGTTTTTTTAATTCATGTTAGTATTCAATTTTCATGCTTAATGCTTGTTGTGCATACATTCTATGCTTAATTTGTGGTTCTTGATGTATAAAGAAATATGACTTGAATCTATAACTAAAATTGGATACCTAATGGAGCTTATATTTAGGAATATAACATGATTCATTAGTAATCTTAGACAATTAAACTTAATGCATGGTAGCTTGTTGAAGATTCAAGGATTGGAACTTGATAAATTATCATAGGTTTAAAGTTATTAGGAATAATATTTAAGTATGCTTGTGAGTTGATTTTGACATGAATATGGAATTGAGATGATTATTAATGCTTGAGAATGAAGTGGTTGAACTTTAGTCTCAACAATTTATAAATAATCTATGCTACATTTCCTTGAACACCAACTGTTTGATGAAAACACAAAACAAGTTTCTTGTGATTTTGTGAACTTTGTGGTCTAATTGAGTTACAGTGCAAGAGTTGGTGAGTATTGCACAAGTCCCTTGAAAGAAAACAATATTTATCACTTGGTATGTTACAATCGGTGCATTTACCGTTGGTTTGCAGCCAACAAGTTTTTAACTCCCCCACACTTAAAACCTTGTTTGTCCTTAAGCAAAAGTTAACTTAGTTTAGAAAAATAATACTCAACAAAGGTCAAACAACTAAGATGCAAGTTTAGACAACCAATTAAGATAACATTAATGAATGCTCTCATTGCAACACCAATACAAAGAAGATATGTGCAACCTTGCAAATCCCTAGTTGTAATGTCGACATGGTAAACAACACAAGAATGAATGTACATGCTTTATAAGAGACTAACAATCATGACAAAGAGGTTTTCATTGATCAACCAAAGGCGTAAAAAACTTGTTGGTTGCAAAACCAACGACAAGTGCACCGGTCACAGCGTAACAAGTGATAAATATTGTTCTCTCAAAGAAACTTGTGCAACACTCGACAACTCTTGCTTTATAACTTAATTAGACCACAAAGTTCACAAAAACATAAGAAACTCTTTCTATTTTCATAAAACATTTGTGTGCAAGGAAATGTAACATATTATTTAACAATGGTTGAGACTAGAGTTCAACTATTTCATTCTCATGCATTAATAATCATCTCGATTCTATATTCATGTCAAAATCAACTTACAAACATATTCAAATCCTATCTCTAGTAATTTTGAGCTTATGATAACTTATGAAGTTTCAATTCCTTGAATCTTCAACAAGCTACCATGCATTAAGTTTAAGAGTTTAATATTACTAATGAATCATGTTCTATTCCTATATACAAGCTCCATTAGGTATTTAATTCCAATTCTAGATTGAAGTCATATTTCCTAATATATCAAGAGCCACAAATCAAGCATGAAATCAATCCACAACAAGCATTAAACATGGAAATTGAATACTAACATGAATTGGAAAAACATATATCATTAATAGCATAAAATTGAACATAAGTTCCATGTTTTACAACCAATCTCAATAAATAGGGTTAGTCTTCCATTGTGGAGAACTTAGAGTTCAACAAATAGGGAAGAAATGGAAATAAAAGAAAAGATGCAAGCCCTCTTCCAAGGTTTTTGATAGTTGCTCGATGCCTCAATTATGCCTCACATTTGCGTCAACGCCTCCAACTCGTAGCTCCTGTCCCTCATTAACCTAGGGGAAAAAATCATGGATGAAAATTAAAGACCCAAAGAGGAGTGACACCTCAAACAACCTCTAAGGTCCTTTCTTAGTAACCCTAGGTCGAGAGTGAAGTGTGGAAGGAAAAAGATTTCCTAAAGATTGGGAAAAATATATTTAAATACCTATGGAAGATAATTAATTATTACATGTAATTTAATTTACATAAAAAATTGAAAAGATATACATAAGGAATTTGCAGCATAAAGCATAGCAAAAGCTAAGCATGCCAAGACTATAATAGCTATGTTAATAATCCGACTATGAAATATTATATTTTAATATTAATATTATTAATAAATGTAGACAATGAAATCTGGAATTCATTAAAGATGTTTGGAATCAAATCTTGTAACTTAGGAATTGTGAAATATATTTTAGTTTATTTTCTTCAAATCTTTGCCTATGAGAGGGTGATAAAAAACATTGTATCTCACAAATAATTGCAATTTGTTGCCTTCAAACCATATGAAATGAACACCAAATTCATCTATATTCTGTTTGAATAGTAAAATATGTTCAAACGAATACAACCTTAATTTATTTTTAAATCTTTTCAAATTTATTCATTTTCTCTTCTTCCTCAAATCCATTTTAGAGTGAATTTGAAAGAGTATTTACCCCTTTCTTGGAATTTCATATTTATAATAGCTTGAGATACATTAAATATAATCGATAAAAAAAAAAAAGAGAATTCTAGAATATGTTCCTAGTAAGCAAGTCCAAAGCATATTTCTAGATACTAGGTCCAGCACAATAATATTTCAGACTATTTATTCTAACAATGGATCTTAAAATTTCGGTTTTTCCTTTAGCGAGGTTCGAATTGTCCTCACCCAAGTATCATAGTGTTCACGTAATTGAATCAGGATAATGATATCTCCAATACCATCACTCGATCCAAGATTATTTTCATACCCACCATTTTGCCATTGTTTACTTTCTTCTCTCCTCTGTGCCACCCATGATCTCTCGTGATGCTTAAAGTATTATAAAAAATTGTTTGCCTGGATTCTTCGTAAGCTTTGATCTACACCACAAGTTATCCACATGAGAGAATGAGATGTCATCTTTAACTCAAAATATAAAAATAATAAAATTACACGCATCTTTCTCGTTTATTCAACTTATCCATCTTTACACAGTATAGAATTTTAAGGCACATTTGAACACCAACAACCTTCCTCTCCAACATAAATTCCTACTCAAACAAAAAATTTCTTAACTAAAAATACTTTAATGGTGACTCGTTAACTATAAATAACAAGGTATGTTTTTCTTAAATTCCTATTAAGAAAACTTTCAATAAAAGTGATATATAAATCTATGTAACTTCATATCGTATTTCTTTGTGTTAGTGAAAAAATTAAGATATTTTAATAAAATTTGCATCAATTTATCTTCTTTTTTCTTTCATTCACAACAACAAAGAGTGTGTATATATAGAGAGAGGTGTTTACCTAAAATATAAAGATTAAACTGTAAAAAAAAAATTCAAACATATTCATACAGAAGATTCTCTCAATCTCATAATATACAAGAATGAGTTCAGATTTTCTGCTTAATTTCTTTTGCTATCTTATACTATACTGTGTTTTCAAAATAGATTGATGTTAAGTTTTTTTAATATATTTTAAAATATTAAATTAATATATTTTGAAACAACACAAAAAAATCAACAAAGAATATAAATTCAACAATATCTCAATATCATAATAATTAGTTCATAACTCGGTGATATCAGATCTTCAGATATGTATCTTTTTCTTCTGCATTTATAAGAACTTCTTCAAGAAGTTAGTGAGACAATTACCTTCACCATTTCACAATATTATTCTGTTAGTAAAAGAAATAGGAAAAATAAAAAATCAAAAAGGCAAGAGACTTCCGAAGCAGAAAAAACTTTGATATTCTATGTAGTATATGGTAACATTAAGTAATTGTTTGCAAGCTCTACATGTGTTCCACTTTCATTAAACCGATTGACAATTCTGTTTTACAGGTTTACTAATTGTGAGCTGCGTTCAATGGTCATCATTGATAGAGGGTGAGCATTTTACTTTGAGAACAAAACTTCTATTCAATCTTATGCACAAAATTCATTTGAGTATTTATACCTGCAGTATGATTGGATCAAGTGAATCAACAACTAACTTCCCTGGCAAGATTCCTCGTGGCCCTGATGTTCCCAGTGAAGCTGCAGACTAAACATTGTGGGATTAGGCGGAACAAACTGGAAATTTTATTAGTATAATATGATTCCTTCTTACTTGCATTTACTAGCAAGGATTCAATTTTTTGCTGACCGGAACAGACTCAATAATATGACCATTTTCAAAATTCCTTTTTCCGGGCATAAAACATTGGTAAAGTTAGGTGCTAGATTTGAAGATGATAAGCTGGATGTGAGACAGGTTTTTCCGATTTTATCCAATTATGTTGTAAATATGTATACTTGCTATATTTGCCGGGCTATGTAGTGGAGTTAATTAAATCACTTTTAGTTTGCTTAAGAACTGCAACAAAATATAAATTAGTGTTAACTAAATTGCAATAATACTGTTAGAGGTGGCTTATCTGATATTAATTCAACATAAGATTAATTATTTTAAGAAAATGTTAAAAAAACATAAAATTAGTTTTAGTTCTTTTAATGAATAAAAATTTATATTAATGTTGGATTAGTGTTGATTTAGCCTACTAATAAAATTTGCTTAACATGGGATGTTGATAGAGTAAATTTAGCCTACTCTGATGCAATGTAAAAGTTTTTTTTTTTTTTCAAAAAAGGCTAAAAAGCATATAATTGATTTTTTTTTATAATTAAATATTGACAGAGAAATGATAAAATGAAATGGATAGAACTTTAATCCTCATTATTCTAACATGAGAAAAGAGTTACAAAATGCTAAATATATATTCAGCATATCTTTAGCATAACGAAAGAGAAATAAAAAAGGAAAAGAAAAACAGCCTGGCCACCACTCACTAACAGAAAAAGAAAAGCCAGCTAATATAACAAACATAACCAAAAGGTTAGAAACGATATTTCTCACACCCTCCCTCAAGGTGGGTGGTGAATATTCAACAAGCCAATCTTGGACAAATTATTGTTGAAAGGTCCAGGATAGAGTGGTTTAATGAACATATCTGCAAGTTGATGTTTTGAAGGAACATGAGAAAGAACAATGAGCCCATCAAGAACCTTAGCACGAATAAGGTGACAATCCACTTCAATATGCTTGGTGCGTTCATGAAAGGAAGGATTCTTGGCCAATTGAATGGCAGATTGATTATCACAAAATGTAGGGAAAGGAAGTGGAATTTGAAGACATAAATCATCCGCAACATATTTCAACCATTGCAATTCACAAGCAACAGAGGCAAAAGCTCTATATTCAGCTTCAGTAGAGCTCCTGGACACGGTGGATTGCTTCTTTGATTTCCAAGATACAAGACAACTTCCATAAAATACACAATAACCAGTGGTGGATTTTCTAGAGATGCAACAAGCAGCCCAATCTGAATCAGAAAAAACTTGAAGTCTGTGAGGATTGTTGGAAGGATAAAAGAGACCTAAGCCAGGACAACCTTTGAGGTATTTCAAGATTCTGAAAACAGCATTGAGATGAGAGGATCTAGGCTTGGACATGAACTGACTAACTTGCTGGACAGCAAAACAAATATCAGGTCGGGTGTTTGTTAGATACTGCAGCTTACCAATTAATCTCCTATAAGGAGTAGGGTCTGGAAGAAGATCAATGTCATCATTCTTGAGCTTATCAGTTGGGTTCGAAGGAGAAGGTGCTGGTTTGCAGCCAGTGAGACCAAATTCGGCTAAAATTTCTAAGCAGTATTTTCGTTGATTCAAGATAAGACCCTGTCGTGATCTAGCAACTTCAAAACCAAGAAAATATTTGAGATTGCCCAAGTCAATGATTCTGAATTCTTGATGCAAAAATTTCTTAACAACAACAATATCCTCCATGCTATCACTAGTTAAAACGATATCATCCACATAGATCAAAAGAGCAGTAAAAGAATTAGCAGATTGTCTAATAAATAAGGAATGATCAGCAGGACTTTGAGAAAAACCATGAGAGATTAAGGAAGCTGTGAGTTTAGAGTTCCATTGCCGAGAAGCTTGTTGAAGCCCATATAAAGACTTGTGCAATTTACAAACCAAATGAGGTTCCGGAAGAATCAATCCCGGGGGAGCTTTCATATAAACCTCCTCATCCAAATCACCATGCAAAAATGCATTATCAACATCAAGCTGGTGTAAAAACCATTTGCGAGAAACGACAATAGAGAGAAGAAATCTTACGGTTGTGATCTTCACAACAGGTGAAAAAGTTTCAAAGAAGTCCATGCCTTCAGTTTGTGTGAACCCTTTGGCAACAAGACGTGCCTTATATCTCTCTATAGCCCCATCTGCATTCAATTTAGTCTTGTAGACCCATTTGCAATCAACAGCTCTTTTCTTTGGTGGTAATCGGACCAATGACCAAGTTCTATTCCTTTGGAGAGCCTGAATTTCCGTAAGCATGGCCTGCTTCCAATGAGCATGTTGACAAGCCTCTTTAAAGGAAGAAGGCTCAATGATGGCAGATAAAGACATGCAAAAAGCAGTGTGAAAGTTAGAACATTTGGAATATGACAAGTATGATTGTAAAGGATGAGTTGTGCAACTGGAAGTAGGAGCAAAAGAAATAGTGGAACAATCATAATCAGACAAATAAGCAGGGGGCTTCCTAAGTCTATTTGAAGTTCTACCAGGTGGATCAACAACTTGCACAATATCATTAGAATCATCATTGAATTCCATAACTGGTTCAACAATAGTAGGATTATTATTACTAGAGACATCATTCGAAGTAATATGAGAATCATTGCAAGTATTAAAGTGTGAACCAGGTATATCAAAAGCAATCAAAGAATCAAATGATTGTTGAGATGTAACAGTACCAGTGGTATGATGATGTGAAACAGGATGGGGAGAAAAATACGGAAAATGAGACTCATAGAAAATAACATTGCGAGAGAGAAAAACATGTTGTGTAGTAAGATCATATAAGAGAAAACCTTTGACCCCTGATTTAAAACCAAGAAAAATGCACTTAGAAGCTCTTTTGTCTAATTTGGTCCTGCCAGAAGTAATGGTGTTTGCAAAAGCTAGGCAACCAAAAACTCTCAGTTTATTAAAGTCAGGAATTTTGCCAAAAACAATTTCATAAGGAGATTTGCTTTTAAGAAATGGAGTAGGAAGCCAGTTTATGATATGAACAGCATGTCGCATAGCATAGGACCAAAAAACAGAAGGTAAATGAGATTGGAAAAGTAAGGCACGAGCTACATTCAAAATATATTGGTGTTTGCGCTCAACTATTCCATTCTGTTGAGGTGATTCAATGCATGATGTTTCATGAAAAATGCCTTTAGAGGAGAAGAAATCAGTTAAGAAAAACTCATTTCCATTATCAGACCTTAGTCTTTTAAGTTTAATGTCAAATTGATTTTCAATGAGAAGTATGAAATTGGGAAGAACAATTTTGACTTCGGCTTTTGATTTTAAAAGATAAACCCATGTGAATCTACTGAAATCATCAACAAGCGTTAAGAAATATTTGTGACCATCAATAGAAACATTGGTTAAGGGTCCCCAAATGTCAGCATGAACCAATTCAAAAAAGTGAGAACGCTTGGAGGTGCTAAGAGGAAAAGCTAATTTCTTATGTTTGGCAAAATGGCAAGTGTCACATGGAGCACAACTTTTGTATTTGATATCAGTATGTTGGGAAGATAACAATTGTAAAATGGAATTTGAAGTATGGCCTAGTCTATTATGCCAAAGGTCACTGGTATTGACTGCATTTACAGCAAAAGCATTTGATTCATTGATAATAGCATTTGGGAAAATTAAATTGCAAAACATAGCATTTGATTCTTCAAGACAATACAAGTCATTAATCTTCCTAGCTGCTCCAATCATCTTGAATTGAGATTTCTGGAAAGGAAACAATGAGAATCACAAAAAACTGCCATACAATCAATAGTGGAAACAAGTTTGGGAATAGATATGAGGTAAACAGAAAAATCAGGAACAAAAAGAACATCAGGAAGAAATAGGTCACCAATGTGAATATTCCCTGAAAAATTTGCAGTGACAGTAGTGTGATTAGGCAATTTAATGTGTATGGGTTTGATGGCATGAAGGTTATGAAAGAAGGATTGATTGGGACAGATGTGGTTCGTGGCACCACTGTCAAATATCCAAGGAACAGAAATAGAAGATGTACCTGAGTTTTTAACAGAGGCTTGATTGACTGAGGATGAATGATCCTGACTGTGTTGGAGCAGAGCCAAAATTTCTTGATACTGGTCTCTAGAGAAAGTGAATTGGTCATTGGGAAGACTACCATCCAAATCAAGTTGCTGTAAGGAGGCAGATGAATCTACTTCAACCAAACTAGCAGAAGCTTTTGTGTTGGGTTTATTCTTTCTATAACCAGCAGGGAAACCAATGCGAAAATAACAAGTTTCAATGGTGTGGTTTGTCTTCTTGCATTTTTCACAAAATTTGTTGTTCTTGGAAGTGTTCTTGCTAGCATTGAAAGGAACTTTGTTGGAAGAGTTGAAGCGTGGTTGAGAATTGGAAACAGTAGTGAAGGCCAAAGAATCTGAAACAGGTTGTTTGAGATTGATGCCGAGGAACTCGTGTTCATGTTGAAGAACCATAGAAAACGTTTTGACAATCGAAGGCATGAGATCCATTATCATGATTTGAGAGCGAACTTGGGCATAGCTCTCATTAAGGCCTCGTAGAAATCGGATCACATAATCATCTTCTCTTTCTTTGCGAAGTTTGGCGAGAAGTCCACAGGCACAAGGAGTCAAACAATTGCAAGTAAGAACACATCTATAGAGCTCCAACTCTTTCCATAGGATTTTGAGTTTCGTATAATACTCAGAAACAGGCAAATCACCTTGATGACAAGTGATAATCTGATCCTGAAGATCAGAAACCCTAAATTTATCAGCATGTGAGAATCGATCCTTGAGATCTCTCCAAATCTCTGATGTTGTATCCATCCACATCACCGATTGCTTGATCGAAGAAGTCATGGACCGTGTGAGCCAGGACATCACCATTCGATTGGAACGACGCCTCGTGAAGCGGATCTGTGATAAGGGGACAAGGGAGAGTACCATCAAGGAACTTCTCCTTGTTTTTGGTCTCTAGTGCTACAACCATATCTCTTTCCCATTGGTGAAAGTTGCTTTCCGTGAGAAGAGGTGAAACGAGCACTAATGCAGGATTTTCTCCCAGATGAAGGTAAAGTGGGTTTGCCGGATTCACCAGGTGATCCGGTGTCTGTGTAATATGTTGGCTGAGGGAAGCCATGGTCAGAAAATGAGGAAGAAGACTTAAGCGGAAGAAGTAGTAGGTGTCAACGATGATACCATGACAGAGAAATGATAAAATGAAATGGATAGAACTTTAATCCTCATTATTCCAACCTGAGAAAAGAGTTACAGAATGCTGAATATATATTCAGCATATCTTTAGCATAACAAAAGAGAAATAAAAAAGGAAAAGAAAAACAGCCTGGCCACCACTCACTAACAGAAAAAGAAAAACCAGCTAATATAACAAACATAACCAAAAGGTTAGAAACGATATTTCTCACAAATATTTATATTAGTCCATATTAACATCGGTTTAGTTGATTAATAGACTGCGTATAATGTTAACCCTAATAGAATTGCCTCAGCCAACTTTATAACGACGCTAATTATATTTAACTTTCTTTATTAAGTAAAAGTATGTAACGCATATTTAACTAATTTTAATTAAAATAAATACGATTAATATATATTTATACTTTGTTACGAAAAAAGTTGATGTTTTTGGCTACCATGGTTTTGTTTTTAATGTATGAATCAAGTGACATTAATCAAGGGATTGATTGACTATTGTTAGATTCTTAGATGACTAAGATGTATTAACTTGGTTTAGTATTATGCAACATAAGAAAGTATGTGTATATTTATTTATACGAACAAGACTTGCAGATGATTTTTATGTGTACACTTTATCATATTTGAGAGTTAGAACCATTGAATTAATTATGTAGAAATTGGTTACCCGTTTCCAATTACCTAAGAGATCCTAAAGGATGTTAAGGAGTAGTGTGTTGTATTTTTCTTTAAGTATGTATAGATGATGTTAGGTAAAGATTACATGTATTCATTATGAATACATTGATGTTAGGAACTATTATTTCATGTGTAAATAGTAGTAAATATATTAATTATTTTGTTCCTTGTATATATATTGGATTGTATTCTTATAGATTCTCGAACTGTTTTGGAATTGAATTCTATGATATCTATATGTGGATGGTAGCACATAGAAATCTACTATTGAAAAAAATGTCAATTTTTATATTGGCTAATGTCAAAATCGGTATAGAGAGTGACTTTTTATGCTGATTGTAATATTAACCGATGTAAAAAGTTACATTTTTATACAGGTTAGAGCCTTAATCAGTATAAAAAATCAAATTTTTTTATACTTAATATAATACTAACCGATGTAAAAGATTGTATTTTTTATACACACTAAAGTCTTAACCGGTATAACAATTCACACTTTTTATACTGATTAGCATTCTAATAAGTACAAAAAGTCTAGATCACATACAAATTTATCCCTTTTATAGTAAATTTTTTATATCAATTTCAGAACCGATATAACAAATCACTTTTTATATCAGTTTTAGAAGCGATATAAAAAATTGAATACTTTTTATACTCTTACTTTTATATACTTCTTAAAAATTAGTATAAAAATCGTTTTTTAATTGGTATAAAAAGGATTTACTAGCATATTGGAAACTTATATTTTGTGTAGAAATATCTATCCTTGTGTAATTTTTGGCTAGGGAATCATCTAACTATCATAATGTTTATTAGTAGATGTGGATATATGACAATTCCCTTTTGAGTTGTTTTACAATTGACTTGATAAGAGAATTCATCAACTCAATTTCTCTCTCTCTCACTTTCTATATAAATCTCTTTCTTCACATTCATCTCATTCATCCACTATAATTTATTTTTGTTCTTTGTTTGTATTTTATTTTGTTAAATATGGAGGCACTTAATGAGATTTTTTTTAAATTGTTATAATTAACATGGATAAACCGACACAAATTAAATTAATATTAAAAATAATTTTCTTTTAACCTTAACTAAGTCATTACTAAATTAAATAAATTTTAAAATAAAAATGAACTATGTTCGCGTCAACAAATACTAAATTGTTTTAAGCAAAAACTTAATGATAAATTATTGTGGACTAAGTTAACACTTACAAATTTGTCTACTAAACTAAAATCTAATTCAAGACTATATTTGATTTTAAAACTCAATCAGATTAGATTGACTAGTTGTCTAGAAATTGATAATGTTATTGTTAGGAGTATCGAAAAGTGGAAAGAAATTGTTTAAGGACTTGAGAGTCTGAGACAAAAGACCAATAAGATAAATTACTTGTAGATAATCGATTATCAAATTTCTTCAATCGGTTGAGAATTAAACATTATGATGATTGAGGATTAAGAGCTTATAGCTTATAAAAACACAAAGATATGGTTAGTGAAGGACATAGTTGCCTTCGAAAGTTGATCTAATGTGGCTTAACATCTCCTACTCTCGCTAGTCCTAAACCAAAGAGAATTATTATTAAACTGCCTCTAGTAGTGTTAAAGGCTAACAAACCAAATTCCTAAATTGGGAATCCTCGGTGAACTTGGTTCGTATTAAGCTCTAGATTAGATACTTAACCTAACCTTACTAACAAAATGCAATGGGAAACAAAAATAATATGAATGAATGAATCTATGTAAAACCTAAATGCATGGCATATGAAGGTGAAATGCTATGAATGATGCAGCACCGTGAAAGAATGCCTAATTTTTAAATGGATGCTAACTACTAATTCTTAGGATGCTATGCATGTAATTAATTAAAATTAGTTTGCTAAAGAAGAAACAAAATATGATGCTCAATTACAGAGAACAAATGAAAAAAAAAATCTAAAAGCCATGTTTGAAAACCTATGAATGGTAGAGGCTCACGTGACAACACATAAGCTGACAGCGAAACCAGATTTTTAAACAGTGAAAGTGATTCTACTAGGCTATCAATGATGCAAAGATGATTGATACAATAAAGAACGAATATAATAGTATGGAATTGATAAAGAAGATGCAAATTATGTAAGAACTCCAAGTGGTTATGAACAGTAGGCATGAAGGCTGGAAATTTAAAGATAAATGTGATGCAAAGCAAGAACTTAAAGACATGAATACTATGCGACTCTAAAATAGGAATTCAATATGTTGTGAAATGCAAGGAAATTTAAATCATGGGTATAATGCAGATGCAGAACTCGGCAAGTGAGAACCATTTGCAAATAATTTAACAATCACAATTAAAGATCATAACAGAAAGAAATTGCCAGGACAGACAAAGTACCAAAAAAAAAAAGAAAACCCAGAATTAGACTCTTGAACTACTTGTTTAGTTGAATTAAGACCTAACTCAAGAAAACTTCTTAGACATCAAGGCCCACTTTGAGGTCCTAATGGTTTTTTCAAAAGATCATCGAAAAGTGTAGGTCTTTAACATTTAATTCTCCAAACAAACCAAGAAATTCAATTCTGACTTCACCATTCAATAATAATGAAACTAAAACAGGGAACTCTATGAAAGTAAACATGAGTCACATTCGAATTTGCTAAAAGAAAACACAAAACAGTGCAAGATATAAACAGTAATGACAACATCAACATAAAACTGGCAAGACATTAAGACCAACGCAAGAATTCAACAAAATGCAGAGGCTGAAAACTAAAATTCATACTGACATGAAACTAAATGGGCAGGAATCATAAAGGTGCAAAGAATTAAAAACAGTATTCATAACTGGTAAACATAAAGAACAAAACAGAAACTTGAGTCAAAATTGGAAGAATCATGCGTTATATTGAGTTAAATTATGTAGAGTTTTACAAAGGGAAATTCTTGAGGTCGCTTTGTACTCACAAGAACCCTAAACACTGCTCTCTACACTGCAAATCCAAGCCACTTCCCACGGTAACTTTGCACTCATGGAACGGAAAACTCTTACTGCACTTCCGGATGAACCCTCTACAACACATTGCCTCCATTCTAGTCTACTACCTACTCTGTTTCTAGGATTGAAGAAGAACAAAACAGAAAATGGATTGAAGGATGATACCCGTGTTGGCATCTCTCTCTATTCTTTATATAAGGAAAGGAAAAGAAAACTAAGGCTAAAACCGAACCCCTGGTGCACATGCAGCTCACGAAATGGGTTCCTCTCGAGCCAACGTTCTTCCGTTCCTCTCGGCTAACTCTTCAAAACGCTGGTAGACCCTTGAAACAGGCATTGCTACAACCAGCGTGCTCTAATTCGGGAGTTCTAGTTCAATCGTAGTTTAGCCTCAAGCCTTCAATTTGGGAAAATATCGAAATTTTCCTCTGCCCGCGCCTTTGCTCCTTCAGTACTGTGCGTTTTGGCTCCAAGCTAGGTCAAACTTTTTAGGCCAAGTCGGCCCTCATTGACCAAGGGTGAATCTGAAAATTTGAAAGAATTAAGAGAGGGATTAAAAGTCAAATATGCACATTTAAGACCTATCTAAACAAAAAAAAAAGAATTGCATTTTTTTATTTTGAATTTTTTTACAAAAACAAGAGACAAATTATTTCAAGACATCTTAAGTATCTTAAAACACAAAATTAATAACATTTTTACAAAAAAAAAAAACCTATTGCACCTTAACAAAAATCTAATTTATTTCTAATTATTTAGAATCTAAAAAACTAAGAATGAATTTTTAAGAAAGAAAAAGAGGGAAAAACAGAATGTTAACAATTATATTCTACAAAAGCATTTGATCAAGTGCTTATTTTTTATATAGATACTATAAGACAAACATGCATATTATGGAAACCATAATAATTGTTTGTTCATCGGGGTGGTTAAAGAAACATAAAGATTGAAGACACCAATCAATAAATAAAAGGAGGCAAGTCAAAATAGAAATCAACCTAGAGGTTGGTGAAGGGTAATTGCCTAAACTATATGAACATTAAAACCATCGAGGGCAGTCCCAAACTAGTTATTTAATGTTAAGTTGAAATTTAAATTCAAATATTATAACAATTTGGGGAAGGGTTAAAGAGTATAAATAGGTTTATCTTGTATTTTAGAAGGGTGAACAATTAATCATACTTTCTGAAATGTTGCAAACATGGAAAATGGCTAGACTAGTGTTCATTGTTGCAATTTGGATCACTACTTTCATTGATTTTTGTTACAAGTTTATTTACTTTGCTTGGTAATTTACTTTCCTACACAAACTTTAATTTATACCACTGACCATTATGTCCCTCTTTCAATTCAACCATATTTACTTTCCACCTCATCCATTATTCACTATCGTCAAAAATCTAAAAATCAAAGAAAAAGATTGATTGTTATGTTTGAGATCCTTGTGAGAGTTCAAAGTAAACAATAAAATTTCTTAAGTGTGTGGGTGAACTTAGTGCATCAAATCGACCATTTACTTCTCACATTATTGTTGTACATCGATACCGAGACATGAACAACACCTATGTTAGGATTCAAAAATCAAATGTTTGCTAGCCCTATTAAGAAAGACTCACATAAGATATATTTAGTTGTCAAAATTACATTGGAAATCGATCGACTTAAATCCCCGAGAAAAAAATATTAATTTAGACAAATCAAAAATAAAAAAAATCACGTATTTAGTTGGATAAAAACTTAATTTAAAACTGTGTTTCAGTATTTATGTTTAACTTATAATTTAAATATTTAAAAATAAAAACAGCTTATTGATGAGATTTTGTGTATATTTTAGTCCCATTAACTTTAACATCGTTTGGAAGGTGACCATGTATCAGTATAACAAAAAGATAAATTAGTAATTTGGTGTTTATATTTTGGTCTATAATTCATTTTTGTTCCTGTATTTTTTCTAGACTCAATTGAGTCCCTACATTGATTGAATAAAGACTATGTGAAATCAATATTAATATCATTGGAAGTGTCGGTAAAGACCTAGAAATTGACATTTTAAAAGTGATAGTGGTTTAAATATAATGAGACTTGACTATTTTAATATTAAAAGTTTAATATAAATATTTTTTATATGAATGAGTTTCATAATTTTAAAACACACGCATCCTTCTAGAAATCACCTTTCTAGAGTTTTCTAACTTCTCTCTAAGAGTTCTAATTCCTTATTCATCTGTTTGAAGATAGGAGACCGCCAGAGTAATCCTTGAGGTGAGTTCTTCACTTCCATCTAATTGGTTTCTTCGATAGAGTAAGTTAGTTTTATGCTCATTTTCTTAGTCTGTGCATTTTTCTATGCATGTAGACTATTTTAGTTTGCATATGGGGTCTGAGTCTTCTATAAGAGCCTCTACAGATCAGGGGTCCTAATGATGTTTCTTAATCATGTTTCTATTGTTCATAGAAGCAAAAAAGATTTCCTGTGCATTTGGATTTGTTTCTAGGATTTCTTGAGTGTTTGGTTGGTCTATCAGGTAAGGGAAGCTTATTACATTGATTTTAATTGATAGACAACTTATAATTGTTGATTGTATGCTTGTATGATAGTGGATTTATGTAATTGAGTTGTCTAAAAAAATATGATCTTTTGAGTTGAGTTAGGGGTTTTGAATCCCCTTTAGTGATTGTATGTTAAAATTTTGATATGTTGTATGGTTGAGATTGCAATTGAGGTGAATTGAGTCATTAATTTGTGTATAATTTATTGGTTGGTTGTTTTGGCATTTGTGGTTAGTGTTAGACTGTTTGACAGGGTTGGAATTGTAAAATCTGCAGAATTATGTAGACTTGTTGGACGAGCCTATACTCCTAGGTAGAGCTGTCAAAATGGGTCACAACCCGCGGGTCAACCCGGCCCGTCACGGGTTCGGGCCGGGTTGGGTTTGAAAAAATTGTATTTTTTTTATGCGGGTTAGATTTCAACCCGGCTCATGCGGGTTGAACCCGTGGTGGGCCGGGTTAGCCCACCAACCCACCTACCTAATTTTATTTTATTAAAATTTAATTTTAATTTTATAAAAAATATTTATTATTATTTTTTTGCTTGAAAAAATTATTTAAGTTCAATATTTTCAAAATTAATTAAACATCCATGTTGGGAGTGAAATTTGTTTAGATTTGAATTATAGAAAGTTTGTAATTTTTTTTATTTAAAAAAATTGTAATTAAGTGGGCCAGTGAGCCAACCCGTTTACCCACCAACCCATGGTGGATCAAGGTGGGTTCGAATTTTTCTGGCTCGCTAATAAATGAGCTGGGTTGGGTTGGCTCACTAAGTGACCAACCCGTGGTGAGTCAGGCCAGGTCGAGCCGGGTTACCCGTTTTGACAGCTCTACTCCTAGGGCGAAGTCAAAGTCAGGGACCTATTAACATGGTAATCACTGGGTGAGAAAAATCTCGTTGGGCAAGACCAAAATCATTGAGTTCATTAACTTAACAATCGTTGGGTGAGAATATACTCGTTGAATGACTTTTGGGATAATTTAAGTTTGTAAGTTCCAGTGATATTCCGTCGAACAAGCTATTTGATCATTGGGAGAGTGTGTTGTCAGGCACTACTCATTGAGTGAATAGATTTGGTGGCTGAGCAAGTGTGTTGTAAGGCACTACTCATTGAGTGAGCGTATCTAGTGGTTGTGCGAGCATATATATTGCTGAGCGAGTGTGTTGTCGAGCACTCCCTTCTAAGCGATCAGATCTGGTGGATGAATGAGTTTGTTGTCAGGTGTTACTCGATGAGCAAGCATATTTGGTGGTTGAGAGAAAATATCATAATTTTAACTAAACTTTCATATACCTTATATAATTTATTTGATGTGTTTGATTATGTGAATGTTAAAAAAATGGTTGTTTATAATACGATCTATGAATGATTAGTACTAATCTAAGGAGGATTAGTGGTGGTTAAAGTAGCGTGTATATTGATATATAGATTTTGTATTGGGAGTTATCTTGATGTTATAATAACCATTCAATCTCAAGTAGAGAAGGATGGAATATGTGGTAAGAGGAGCAGGAGGTCCTAGCCTAGGAACTTTACCTTGGCCAAAGGCGTTAACGGACTAACTTTGTGTGTGATAGGATGAAACCCATTAGAATTGGCTAGAGTAGAGGACACCACAAGTGCATACTCGCTAGAGTCTGATATCAATACATGTATTCAGATGGTCAAGTCTAGTAAGAATGACTGCATGTGTTAGCATTTGTGGATATGAATGTTTATTTATGTTTGTTAGATTTTGGTAACGGTGGAAAAACCATTATTTTTATACTTAATTTTGACACTAAACACACCCTTTATGACTTAAAAGTTAGCTTGAAATCATGCATTTTGCTTAAGTTAGAGAATAAGAGAGTCAAAGGTAGTTTTCTTGGTTTTATGCGTGGTTTTCCTTGTTTTGGTAGGAATTAACATGAATTGGATGAAGGAAGCTAAGGTAGTAAGGAGTTGGACTCAAAAGAAGAAGGAAAAGTGTTTAAAAGAGGAATCGCAACCACTGCTGAGCACAATTCCACCGTTGAAAGCCAGCCTCGTGGGGGAGTTCTCTGGACAATGCTTAAGCGCCAACGCTGAGGGAAAATCAAGTGACGCAGCCACCACTGAGCGGCACTTTCACCGCTGAGCGGCTCTTTCACCACTGAGCGACACTTTCACTGCTGAGCGCCAACCTCTTCAGTGAGTTCATTGCTAAGCGCCTGGGCGTCAACGCTGGGTGACATTTATGAGTATTGCAGCTAATGCTGAGCGGTAATCCAGCGCTGAGCGCCAGTCTCTTGGGCCTGGGCCAGTTTCTGCTTATTTTTATGAACTATATATTGATTTGCACGACCCAGAGAGGGTATCTTTTGGCAGAAGGAGACGCAGAACCATTCTTTTCACCCCTCGGAGGCGGATTTTGGATGCGGAAGCTCCAATCTACAAATTCTAGGGTTTTATCTTTCATTCTTTTCATTTTTTTCATCTAGTTTCACCATGTCTATGGTGAACTAAACCTCCATTATTGTTGGGAAAACGATGTAATCCTTTGAAACTCCAATGTATTGAATAAATTCTTAATCTATATGCTTTATTTCATTAATTGTTAGGGTTTTTCCTCTATACTCTATGCATGCTTTGTTTAACTCATTCAATAGCATGATCTTTGATTTTGTCGATATGGACACTTACGGGGAAATCTAGACATGGGGGAATTCTCTCGGGAGCAATATTACCTAGACATAGGGATATGAGGACCGATTGCCTTTAAGCTTATGTGCGAATGTAATGCATGATAAATTGCTAGGGAGACAAGACATTGTAAACTAGTAATTAGGAGTAGGCTCTCTTCACCGAGACATCGAGTTTAGGGTAACTAATAATGCATAATGAGCGGAAACAAAATACAATTAATCGCACTACCCCTATCCCTAGGCGGTATTAACATAATCAAGGAATTATCCCCAATTCATGACATTACCGTACGTCCCCGTATCAATAAAGACAAACAACATCTACCGAATGAGTTAAACTGTAGAAGCATTAAGCAAAGGTAAAGAACCCAACAATTGATAAATTAAGCATATGCAAGCGTATAAAGTAAACAAGAATTTCAATATATGAGAGTTTCAAAAGATTACATTGTTCTCCAACAACTAAGGGTTTAGTTCACCATAATCATGGTGAAACTAGATGAACTAAATGGAAGAATGGAAAAGCACCATAGATTGATAAAGTGGAGCCTAAGAATCCAAGAAATCTCCTTCAAGATGTGTAGAGCTGTTGTGGACTTGTTCTCTGCCAAAAGAATTACATTTGGATTCATACTAGGGCTATATATAAGCCAAAAAGATAACAGAAAAGATCTCAGAATCCAAAATATAAAAACAGACAACCGCCCAGGCGCCTAAAATGACCGCTGAGCGGTTTGCCTCTTGTCGCTTTGGACGCTCAGCGTCACCGCCTGGGCGCCAGACAACAACTTTTCCTTGCACTAGGACGCTTAGCGGTGGAATTGACCACTGAGCGGTTCACAGACTCTTCCTGTTTTCCTTTTTCTCCTTCATTCTTGAGTCTATGACCTTCCTACTTCATTGCCATCTTCAATTTTAATCAAAAACCCTGCAAAACAATGCAAAACAAGCATAATATCTCTAAAAACAACTTTTGACTCCTATGTAACACAACTTAAGAGTTTTACTTGATTCTAAGCTCATTTTAAGCTACAAAGGGTGTGTTTTAATATCAATTTTATGCATGAAAATAATGGTTTTGAGACCGTTATCAGTGACATTGACATTAATGAAATAATAGAATTCATAAATACATGAGGGTGGATAGGATAAAGTCGAAAACCCCAACAACATAATTCATCCATATATTATTCACCTGCGTATTTTCTTGGTCAATTGATCAACACTTGCATGCATGTTTATTTTCTGTTTAGCATTATAAACACTAATTTTCGTTTCTCAAGTCTTAAATAATCAACAAATCACATGATTGTCTAGGCCAACGAGTCTCTGTTGAGATTGTTGATAAGGGAAGCACTGGTTTAGCTAGCCTTAATCTCATAGTGTTTTATTCACTCTGGTTTTTTATGATGACAACACATTATTAATAACACATGTCTTGTTATGTGTTACATGTTCTGTTGCTTATTGATTGATATCTTGTTTAACATGTTTTTGTGTTGATCTTAATATATGAATGCATATTCACTGTTCTGACATATGTTACATTTGTTGTGATTGCATTGCATATGTTTTGGAAAAGGAAAACCACATGCACTTTGATGAATTTATATTGTGTGGCAAATCTGCAGGTCCTAAGTCGACTTCATTATTAATTACATAGATTTTCAAATATAGTGCTGTGTGAGATTTTGCATTGAAAATAATTTCAATATGTGCAAATGTGTCAAAGTTGAATCTGTTCGCTTTGCATTCGACTTTGTTAGTTCTTTTATTTGAGATTTTGTTATGCTTATGAACAGTAACGACTATATTTTTAAAAAGTTAGTTAAGCATTGAATGAAAGTCAACTGTATTGAATGTGGAATTAATTTTTTTGACTTGACAACTACTACTCTGACTTAACTGTTATTACTGTCAGAGGACAGTCGACTCTATTAGTAGCTTAGTCGACTATAGGAACGTCTGATTTATAGAAATCTATAAATAGACGAGACCTGAGTTGATTCAGAGAACTTTTGGAAAATCTAACATTTTCATATTTTATTTCAGATTGTTTCTCTGTGATTTAGTGCTCCAAGAACTCATCAAGAAGACCATGGTGATCATTCTTTGAAGAGGTTCTGAAGGAGAATTTTGTTGTGGTTATTGGTTGATCAAACTCTACACATTGCGGTGCTTGCTTGCTGATCAAGGATCGTGTTTCCATTCATTGGTTGTTGTTGTACCTGTTGTGATTACAGGGGATAGACTCATGGAGTCTGGTACACTTTGAGGATTGGTCAAAATGGGTTGCAGATTGCAGAAGGAGGAATATCTTGCAGCAAATCTTGCTATTTGTATTGCCTATATTTTGGTTAGAGGGTTAGAGAGGTGTTTTATATTTTTGACGCGGAGGTCTCTATAAAAGCCTTGTTGTAAAAACCTTGACCATTATAGTGCATTTGCTTCCTGGGATTGGAAGGACACTGGATGTAGGCATTGAGGTCGAACCAGTATAAAAATCTGCGTTTGAATTCTCTATCCCTTCTCATTTACATTTAGTCGACTCTGTTTATTACGTAGTCTACTTTGATTTTCCGCTGCTCTTAAATTTTCAATACTTGCGATTCAAGAAATTGTGCAAAGGTTTACACTTTGTGAAAAAGATTTTAAAAAGACTCTGGTTTTGAAACCTCACAAATTCATCCCCCCTCTTGGTGGTGAAACGAAGCCTACCTGTTTTCCAACAGTCTCTAGGGAAAACAATACTCGATCTTACCGTTTGTATTACTTGATATGATTCAGTACACTTACCGGAGTCTTAACAAGTTTTTGGCGCCGTTGCCAGGGACTCGTGGTTTAATTATTCTATTCGTGTGATTATTGATTAACTTTGACTTGATTTTTTTTTTGTTCTAACAATTGCTTTCTAGGGTTTTGTTTCTTGTGTATGCAGGATACAATTCGGACTAGGAGCAAGAAAAATTCAAAACCTCTTCTTGAATGCTTAAGTGAAACTCGAAGGAGAAGGATGATTCAAACATCTAGAGAATTGTTTCCTTCTCCTGAGAGACTGTTACAACCCTCACCGCAAGAATCTGACCAGAGCATAGAGGAGATGGTTGAGGAGAACACTAGAAGACACACTCTGGCATATCACACCACTATTGTTGGCCCTCATCACTTTAATAGCATTGCAAGGTCGAGGGTCAATGCACTAAATATGGAGGTGAAACCGGCGTTGATTCAATTGGTGAAGAACAATCAATTCAATGGACTGTGTCATGAAAATCCATATGAGCATATGACCACATTCAACGAGATTTGCAACATTATGAAGATCAATGGTGTGCCGGATGAGGCTATTAAACTTAGCTTGTTTCCTTTCTCATTGGGACGCAACACTAAGCTATGGTTGAACTCTTTCCCTGAAGATAGCTTTATTGATTGAGAGGCTGTGATGTCTAAATTTCTAAACAAGTACTTCCCACAGTCTAAAATCAACAAAGTTAAAGAGGAAATTTCTTCTTTTAGGCAAGGCATGGAAGAAACCCTAGGCCAGTCATGGGACAGATACAAAGGCTTGCTAAGGAAGACACCCATGCACGGTTTTGATGAAGTCTCAGTAGTCCTATTGTTCCTTGGAGGTCTTGGCTCTCAAATAAAGCTTATGCTAGATGCCTCAGTTGGAGGTAACATCAAGTGTAAGACTACAGAGGAAGCATATGAGTTGATAGAAAATATGGCTGCTAACGACAATGAGATGCATAGTGAAAGAGGAGCTCTCCTTCAACAAAAGAGAGTTCTACAATTACCAACTCAAGATGCCTTCCTTGCACAGAACAAGCTCATAACTCAATAGTTAGAGAATTTGACAAAGACACTCGCTTAGTTTCCTAAGGAGCTGAAGAATATTTCACAGGTGCAACAACAACTCTATGAGTGATGTGGTGGTGATCATATCAATGGTCAACGTGCTTATCCAGAGGAGGCCCAAGAAGAAGTCAACTACATGGGCAATCAATTCCAATTCCACCAAGGTAACTACAACCAAGGGTGGAAACCTCACACAAGCTTGGGTCAAGGTTAGAATGGACAAGCTGGACAAGGAGGAGGCCAATTTAATAGACCACAACAACAAATCACCACTATGGCAACATGTATCTGCTTTGAATGACAAAACCAAAAGGTTGGAAGAGTTGTTCCAAATATTTTTGAAGGCGCATGACTCCACCATGAAGAGCAATGAAGCTACTTTCAGAAATTTGGAGATGCAGATTGACCAAATAACCAAGAGGATGAAGTACAAAGCAGAAAATCAACTTGGGGCTAATACTGAGGTTAACCCTAAGGAAGATTGTAAGGTTGTAGTGAGTGTTGTTGAGGAGAGAGTGGAAGCGAAAAAAGAGAGTGTTGAGTTTGATAACGGTTTAAAACACCGTTATTTGTTATGTGATTTGGACTCTAAAAGCACCCTTTTTCACTTAGAAACTTGCTTGGACTCATATGTTTTCAATAAAATGTGTGAATGAGAGAGTTGAGGTTGATTTCAATATTTTTCTAACAAATTCCCCTTATTATGACAGAGATTGAAGCAATACTGGAAGAAGAAGTGAAAAGCCAAAAAGATGGAGCTCAAAAGAGGTCAAAAAGGCACCAAGAGGAGGGAAAACACCAAGCCCGAGCGACAAGGAACAAGAAAAAACGCGTCAACATCAGCGTTGGTCGCCCGGGCGGTGGCCCCAATGCCCGGGCGATGGACGTTCGACGCCTGGGCATCCAAATCTGACGCCCAGGCCTTACATGAGCCTCAAATCTCGCCCAGGCGAGCTCCCTGCGACGCTTGGGCGATACTTCACCTGGATCAGGCCCTGTTTCTGCTCTATTTTGATTCTTTTGGACCGGGCCGCACTTTGGGACGCGTCTGACACTATTTAAAGGACCCTGGGGCTCTAGGTTTTGCATCCCTGGCAGAGAAGAGCATAACAATACAATCTTAGCCAATTCTTAGTCTTCCATTCTGTCTTTCATTTTTTCCATTGTTCATAGGGTTCCCCCATGTCTATGGGGAACTAATTTCTATTTGTTGTTGGGGAATGATGTAACCTTGTAAACTCTCATGTATTTGAATTGATTCTTAATTTCATATGATTTTTTATTAATTGTTAGAGTAATTTATCTATTCTTATACTTTCTTATACAATATCCTGATTTGTGAGATGCATGAGTGCCGACAGGTTCCTTTCAATTCAGGTCCTTGTTAAATTACTTCTAAGGGTCATATTGCTCAAACATGAGAGTATGAGTCTTAGTCGTCTTAACCTCTTGATCTTCACATCTTTTTACCAGGAATGCTAGGAATCGTATGAACTGGTAATTAGGGACAAACTTATTTACCGAGGGATCGGGTTTAAGTGATTTAGTGAGGGACGTTGGCATTAATGAATAAAGAAGAATTCTTATATACATGAGAGGGAACTTGGTGAAGTCTAACCCCAACAACATATCCATCTCATATTAATCAACCTCCGTTCATCTTTGTGCTCTTTTGCCACTGATCAATTTTATTTTGTTTTATTATTTTTGCAATACAAACCGATGATCTCTTTTATTCTAAGTCTTAATTAATCTTGTTTTCACACAATTGTTCAGCGCCGAGAGTCCTCTAGGATAGGCTACTTGGTCTTACCATTTTATTTTACTTGTGCGACTCGGTACACTTGCCGATTTGCCCTAACATGTTTTTGGCGCCGTTGCCGGGGAGTCACAGTTTAGGTTATTCTATTTGTGTGATTCTTGATTGATTTTTAACTTTGTTTTATTTTTATTTTTATTTTATTTTATTCCCTCAATTTTAATTTTCCATTTTTATTTTTCTTTTTGAATCCCTAATTTCTATTTTTATTTTTATTTTGTGCTAACAATATTTTCTAGGGTTTTGTGTTTTGTTTATGCAGGATTATGTTAGAACCAAGAGCAATAAAAATTCTGAACCTCTTCTTGAAGGACCTGAGACTAGCAGGAGGCCAAGAGTGAATAGATTACCTAGAGAACTTTCTCTAGAGAAAATTTCAATGGCTTCCCAAACTGGTGAAGGAGGAGGTACGGAGACCAATGCTAGCAAACACACCTTGGCATATTATACAACATTTGTTGGCCCTCATCATTTTAACAGCATTGCAAAGCCAAGGGTCAATGCTGCAAATATGGAGATGAAGCCTACTCTGATCCACCTTGTAAAGAGCAACCAATTCAATGGACTATCTCATGAAAGTCCATATGAGCACTTGACTACCTTTAATGAGATCTGCAACACTGTAAAGATAAACGGGGTACCTGATGAGGCTATAAAGCTGAGCCTATTTCCCTTTTCTCTTGGAGGTAATGCTAAATTATGGTTAAACTCTTTTCCTAAGAGTAGTTTCACTAAGTGGGAAGATGTGGTGACAAAATTTCTGAACAAATACTTCCCACTAGCAAAAATCAACAAGGGAAAGAAGGAGATCTCTTCCTTCAGACAAGGCATGGAGGAAACCTTGGGACAAGCATGGGAAAGATAAAAAAGCCTGCTGAGAAAAACTCCTACCCATGGTTTTGATGAAGCAACAGTGGTCCTCCTTTTTCTTAGTGGTCTTGGGTGACAAACTAAACTGATGATGGATGCCTTAGCTGGAGGCAATATCAAATGCAAGACCCCTGATGAGGCCTATGAGTTAATTGAGAATATGGCCGCCAATGACAATGACACACACAGTGAAAAAGGAGCTCCATCCCAACCTAAAGGAGTTTTTCAGCTTGCCCAAAATAAGATCATCACCCAACAATTGGAGATTCTGACCAAGAAGGTGATGTAGCAGGAACCTCAGAATGTGGCACAGGTTCAGCAGCAACTCTGTGAGCTATGTGGGGGTGACCATATTAATGGTCAATGTGCAGTGCCCGAAAATATTAATGAAGAAGTTAACTACATGGGCAACCAGAACCAGTTCCGTCCCAATAATTACAATCAAGGTGGAAATCCCACCCAAGCAATGGACAGGGTCAATTTGGACAAACTGATGGGCAATTCAATAGGCCACCACAATAGTAGCAGCAGTTGTAGCAACAACCCTCTTTATCTGAAAGAACCACAAGGCTTGAAGAGACTCTCCAACAATTCATGCAGGCAACCTTGTCTACACAAAAAAGCACAGATGTTGCCATCAAAAACCTGGAGATACAGGTTGGCCAAATAGCCCAACAACTGAAAGAGATGCCTTTTAAGAATTTTGGGGCTAATACTGAAGTTAATCCCAAAGAGGAATGTAACGCTATATCAAACATGGAAAATGAGAGAGGAGAGAAGAGAGAAGAAAAAATTGAGAAAAAAAGAGACGAAAGAGAAAAAGAAAGATTGAGTGACCTCGAGAAAAAAGAAAAAAAAAGAAAAAAATTGAGAGTGAAGAAAAAAGTGAGATTGAGGGAAAATAAGAGGTTGAGAGAAAAAAAGAAGAAAAGAAAAAAAACAAAAAAAGTGAGAAAGATATCCACCACCCTGAGAAACATGCCCAAAAGAAATGCAAGCAGGGATTTTGAAGAAATCTCCAAAGAATTGGGGATAGAGATTCCTGTGACAGAGGCTTTGTAGCAGATCCCTGAATATAAAGAATTTTTGAAGAGGCTCCTCAAAAAGAAAAATTTAAAAGAGGAGACAACTGAGAAACAAGGGGATTGCAGCGTGATCTTGCAGAGGACACTTCCTCCAAAGGTAGAAGACCTAGAAAGTTTTACTATTCCCTGCAACATTGGAAACCACAAAATTGGGAAAACCTTAATTGATTTGGGGTCCAGTATCAATTTAATGCCCTTAACTGTTCTAAAAAAGATTGGCAACTTGGAAGTTAAGCCGGCAAGGATGTCTCTCCTTATGGCAGATTGATCCCCCAAAAGACCCTATGGTGTGGTAGAAGATGTCATGGTGCAAGTCGCCAACCTGATGTTCCTGGTGGATTTTGTGGTGCCAGAGATGGAGGAAAATGCATAGATCCCTATCATTCTTGGAAGGCCATTCATGAAGACGGCCAAAGTAATCATTAATGTTGATGATGGCACCATAGCCCTCAAGGACCAAGAAGAAGTGGTGATCTTCAGTGCCTGCAATACTGGGCGGCAAACTCAAGTGAAGGAAACCATTCCCAAAGCTGCATTCAAAGATGCACCCGGGAGTGGTACCAAAGCCGCCAGACCAAAAAAGAAAGGTAAAAAGTGTTTTCTGTCACAGGTACCTAAAGAAGAAAAAGCTAGCAAAGGAGCAGATGTTCACCAAAATCCTCTAAAGAAGTAGGAAGGATTGAGACCAGGCTTGCCTGTATAGTGCCACAAAAAGCTTTGGGTGGTAAAAGAACTCAGAGCCGATGGACTAATAGAAATTGAATCTCCTACTTCTAGGAGAGCCAAGAAGGTGAACAGGAAAATGCTAAAGACCAGTTGGCATGCTAAAGGAAAGGATGACACGTCAATTAAAGAGGCAGCTGGTTGATGCGACATGAGCTTATTGAGTCAAGCTAGTGACGTTAAAGAAGCACTTTTACTTTTTAATTTTTGTTTTCTTTTATTTTTGGTTTTAATGTGTGTTTTCTTTTCTTTTATTTTATTGTGCTCTGCTTGAATGAACTAAACTGCTTTGATTCAACTGTGCTCTATTTTGTGTGATGGGGTTTGCTTTATGAGATTCTAAGTGTTTGATTGAAGTTGAGATGATGCATGATGATAAATCCCAATTGGTGAGACATGTGCTTAAGATAAAATTTGATTGAAATACTGAGCAGAATGTTTTTCTAAATTCTAGAGCTTGTAAATATTACCTGTGTGAGTTTTGAGCTTCAGAGTTGTTTGCAAGTAATTGTTATCACTTTGGAAGCATGAATGATTTTGCCCAAATTTTCTGTGATTGAACTACTTGTTTGCATGTTCCATATGATCAAGGCCATCTTTTGTTATTCCTTATTCTTCTGGCCTTCACATAATTTTAGCTTACTGAAAAAAGAACAACTTGTTCTAACCTTTGAACCTTGAGCCTTATGCATGTCTTTGTTCTGTTAAACTCGCTTTTAGTCGCATCAAAGCCAACAAACTCAGTTTCCCCACTAATGAAGTATAGGGGTAACCAAGGATCAATCCAAGGACTCAACTATGATTAAGTCTAAAGTGTAAAGTTTAATCTTGTATTTATTTTCTAATTACTACTAACTAACAGACAAGGTGGGGAAAAGAAATTAAACAAAGAAATTAAAAAAATAAAGAAAGCTAAACTATAATTTGTTTAAAAGAAAAGAAGGAATATGATAAAGAAATATAACCTGAAACCTAAGATAAAGTGTAGAACCTATGTATAACAGAACATAACCTAAACTAAAATGAGAATTGAATGTAATTAAAATTAACCTACGAATACTAAAAATTAACAGTGCAAGAGAATTAAAGTAACTGCATATGTAAACTAATGTGAGCTACGAACAGTAAATGAAAAGAATTTATTTATGCACATAACAAAACCAAAATAAAAGCATCAGAACAAAGAAAATTGGTTAGAACAAAAACTAGAGTCAAATTCATATAGATTCAGTGTACATAGTGTTTGATCATATATCAAGAAGACATCCTGTTAAGATAAGCCCATCATAGGGTCTTAAAGTTCATATTCAGAACTTAACAGTCAATAATCATCACTCAGTTCATCCAAACCACAATGAATTCAAAGCTAATTAATGTTTCTAATCAATAACAGAGATGGAATTTATTCTAAATGCAATGGAAACATGAAATGTACTCTAAAACATATAAAACTATAACTAATATGAAATGACAGTAACAAAACATGAATTATAATATTTTTTTTTATTAGATTTGTCTCCAAACTCGAGAAGACCTCTCGTTCATTCATGCTCACTGTAGAGTCATGTAATTCCTAAGGAATTTCAATTATGTGGAGTTACAGAGTCTAAATCAGATTTTCAAGACAAAACAATTGACATAAACAATTTTTATTCGCTGAACTCTTCTCTGACTCGAGAAGACATCTCGGTCATGCACGCCCACCTCGGGGTCGTTTGATTCCAAAAAGGAATTGCAGAAGTGCAGAGTTCCAGAGTTCAACTTATTTTCAATCAAGAACAAGAAACAACACACAAGAACACAATCACATAAGAACAAAAGAACGAAAAAACAATCAACATAACAGAATAGTAAAGCACTTAACACATAGAAACATCAAAGAAGAACACATTTTATTAACAAGAAATCAAAAATACAAAAAAATGGAGCCACCGCGGGCTGTCACCACCGTGGTTGTGTGCTCCAAAAGCAAGGAAGATGAAAACCCTAATCTAAAACTGGAAAAAAATGGAAAGTGTCTGTTCGAGAATCTCCGTGTATAAGTCTCTAAAGTGTGTCAACTATTTACATAGAGCCCCTTTTATAGGGTCGAAGAAGAAAAGAGAAAAAGGAAAAATGGAAAAGGAGAACCTCTCTTCACATGGACGTTTCGCTCTCTCCATCGGACGGTCACAGTTCAATCTCCCCTCCAAGCCCTCCGATCAGCCTCTTCATCTTCATCGGTCAGCTCCGATCAGGGCGTGCTCCAGCTTCAACTCTTCATCTCGTTTTTTTTTCTTCTCGCACAAGAGCCCTAACACATGGGTGTTTCTTTCTTCTTCTCCAAATTGGGAATGCTCGAGCTATTGTTTTCTTCAAATGAAATGTGTGAGCCATAACCCCTAAGCCAACTGCAACGAAACTCACCGTTTCATTAATTGGCTTCTCCAAAACGTGCAGCTTTACTTACCTCTCTCGGCCTAATTCCAGTAGCAGACAAAGTATGCAGCAGCGCCAATCTCCACTAAGCACACTGTTTCACTTAAGCCCATATCCTTGCAAGGCAGCGTTCTCCAATTGCAATAGCCCAATCTTCTTTCAAACTCCAGTGGCGGCCCAATTTGAAATCAGCCTTTGCAGCAGCTTCACGTGTCCAGCCAACATCTAGCAGCAATGACGGCTCAATGTCAGCGTGTGCCTCCTTCACTTTCAATCAGTAGCCCAATTTATTTTAGATCTGCAAAAGAATCAAAACCAAATTAAAGAAAAAGAAATCCAACAATTAAAAAGAAAGATTTTTATTAAAGATTTCTAAAAAAAATTATTATTTTCCTACTAATTAACAAACACTAAAAATTACATCTAAAAATCTAATTTTAACTACAATTTTATAAAACTACAATTTTAAAGAAAAAACCTAAAACTATCCTAATTCAAAGCAAATGAAAACTAAAATGATCTAACATGGACTCCTAAGCACCAATAAAAGTGCAAAATCTGAGAGTTATCATGCATGTCTTGAAAAACCTGCTTGAAAATCTCTACCTTGAGTTAAGTTGAGAACATTTGATGAGGTACTGATAAAGGTTCAAGTTTGGGGTTACCAGGGAACGACCCAGTTCTCTGGGCAGTGAGCAATCAAAAGAAAAAGAAAGTGAAAAGCAAAGGCAAAAGAAAAGAAAAGAAAAAGAAAAATCAAGAGAAAAGAAAGAGCTCACTACAAGGGAACACTGGAAAAAAGAAAGAAAATTGTTTTGATGGTATTCACACAAATGTCTCTCTTAACTCAAGGAACTTTGCTTACCAGAAAAACCAATTTCCTTCTTAGCCCAGCCAAGTTACAAGCCATGAAAAGCCCTTGTGATGATAATCTGCTTGTGAGTATGTTTGATTGTGGTTAAATGAAAGGCAAAATTAATTTGTGTGACATTGTGATAGCAGAGAGAAACACCACACCATACACCTGTGAGCTGAGTGAGACACTTTTTGAGTTCTTGAGTTAAACACTTTCCTTGGTGAGGAATAACTCTCTGAATTTCTGATTGCATCTCTGCTTGGTTGATTGATCACTCTTAGGGAAAGCACTTGTTAAAAAAATGCATCACATTGAGCATGATTGAATTGAAGCATCTGCACATCTTGATTGAAATCTTATGCTGAAATTGATAAAAGTGAGTCTTTGTCTTGAAAAAGTTTGTGAAAAAGGTTGAGTCATTATAGTAATTGTTCTGAAAAGCTGATTTACATTTTGTTTGCTTGAGGACAAGCAAAGTTCTAAGTTTGGGGTTGTGATAACGGTTTAAAACACCGTTATTTGTTATGTGATTTGGACACTAAAAGCACCCTTTTTCACTTAGAAACTTGCTTGGACTCATATGTTTTAAATAAAATGTGTGAATGAGAGAGTTGAGGTTGATTTCAATAGTTTTCTAACAAATTCCCCTTGTCTTGATAGAGATTGAAGCAATACTGGAAGAAGAAGTGAAAAGCCAAAAAGATGGAGCTCAAAAGAGGTCAAAAAGGCACCAAGGAAGGGAAAATGCGAAGCCCGAGCGACAAGGAACGAGAAAAAGCGCGATCAACATCAGCGCTGGTCACCCGGGCGGTGGCCTCGATGCCCGGGCGATGGAAATTCGACGCCTGGGCGTCCAAATCTGATGCCTAGGCCGTACATGAGCCTCAAATCTCGCCCACGCGACCTCCCTGCGACGCGTAGGTGATACTTCACCTGGATCGGGCCCTGTTTCTGCTCTGTTTTGATTCTTTCGGACCGGGCCGCACTTTGGGACGCGTTTGACACTATTTAAAGGACCCTGGGGCTCTAGGTTTTGCATCCCTGGCAGAGAAGAGCATAGCAATACACTCTTAGCCAATTCTTAGTCTTCCATTCTCTCTTTCTTTTCTTTCATTGTTCATAGGGTTCCCCCATGTCTATGTGGAACTAATTTCTATTTGTTGTTGGGGAATGATGTAACCTTGTAAACTCTCATGTATTTGAATTGATTCTTAATTTCATATGATTTTTCATTATTTTTTAAAGTAATTTATCTGTTCTTATTGCTTGCTTATACAATAGCATGATCTGTGAGTTCCATGAGTGCCGACAGGTTCCTTTCAATTCAGGTCCTTGTTAAATTACTTCTAAGGGTCATATTGCTCAAACATGAGAGTATGAGTCTTAGTCGTCTTAACCTCTTGATCTTCACATCTTTTTACCAGGAATGCTAGGAATCGTATGAACTGGTAATTAGGGAAAAACTTATTTACCGAGGGATCGGGTTTAAGTGATTTAGTGAGGGACGTTGGCATTAATGAATAAAGAAGAATTCTTATATACATGAGAGGGAACTTGGTGAAGTCTAACCCCAACAACATATCCATCTCATATTAATCAACCTCCGTTCATCTCTGTGCTCTTTTGCCACTGATCAATTTTATTTTGTTTTATTATTTTTGCAATACAAACCCATGATCTCTTTTATTTTAAGTCTTAATTAATCTTATTTTCACACAACTGTTCAGCGTCGAGAGTCCTCTGGGATACGATACTTGGTCTTTCCATTTTATATTACTTGTGCGACTCGGTACACTTGCTGATTTACCCCAACAATGTTATAGAGGAGAGAAGAAAAAGAAGAGAAAATATGTGAGGGTGAAATGGAAAAAGAAGAAGAGAATAAGGGAGAGAAAAAAAAGTGAGAAAATTCTTCCTTACCCAAAGGGGCGTGAGAGAGTAGAGAGAAAATGTGAGCGTTTTAGAGAAATCTTCAATCAATTGGAGATTACTATACGATTGACTGAAGCATTGCAACAAATTCCTGTATATGCAAGGCGTATAAAGCAGCCCTCGGAAAAAAGATATATCTAGATGAGGAAGCTACTGATGAACAGGGAAGTTGCAATGCCTTTTTGAAGAAATCATGTGATGGAAACCCATTTAGGGCATTCCATTTAAAGGAGTATTAACTAAAGCTAAGGCTAAGAAAGGGAAGTAAAGAAAAACTTTTTCTTGATTTTCTTTCTCTAAGTCTTAAAATGATTCTCTTTAATATGTTTATATGTGTTTTGTAGGTCTAATAAAACTAGGAGATCATAGATCAACTAGATGATTTAGCATGGACCAACCCAACCCAAGAAGAAGGGTAAAGAAGTCATTTACACCAAAGGGGAGGGGTGAGTTTAGCAAGTATGGAGCTACCCCAAGAAATACACATGTTTCACACCATCACCACATCTGATACGTGATTCTGCTGAAATGCTTGCTGCCCTTCCACGCATGCTGCATTGCTGATTCTAGAAAGAAGTGCATCCATCCCACGTCGCTGCCACGTGTTGAAGATCTGCATTTGTCACCATTCATAGACTAGGCATTTCACTATAAAATATAAAATCTGATTGTATCGGCATATGAAAGCACTTTTGGAAATAGAGAGAAATTCTGCTGATGTTAATTTCCAGCCATTTTTCTCTGCCGAGAGTCACTCATGCTTCTTCTTCTTTCACTACAACTTCCTTAAATGGAAGGCCGTCTGAGTTGTATCCATTCATCTAAGCACAACATCCACTCCAAACAGCCACGTCTCACTCCAATTTTCATTCCTGATCTTTTATTGTTTTTCTAATCTACTCTAGAGCCATTCTTAAGTTCATTTTGACGTGCTTCCTTCATTGTTATCCGATTAATTGTTTGATTTTGGGGTTATTGGACATCCTGCACACAACCTGTTTGATAAAAGGTTCTGTGTTGCTTTGGTTTTTGGGTGCAATTTTCTGGCAGTATTAAGGTGATCTGCAGGTGCTAACTTGCGTTGCTGACTAGGTGCACTATAGTTCAGATTGCTAACCACACGAGGAAGCATCAAAGGAAGTTAAGAGAATGAAGAATCAAGCTATGAAATATGACTTTCGGGCAGAGTGAGCCACGACAATATATGCAGCTTTGGAAATTAATTACAACAGCAGTTTCCTTCCCTTAGCAGCTGTGAGCTTAGTGTGAATTGAATAAATTCATTTGTTTTTCCCGAGAATCCAAAGTTGCACACATCCAATACCCATTTCATCAGGCATTTCTTTGGACGAGTGATCCACTGATTTTTAATCAATTTGACACATTGTCTGGCGAGGATTGATTGATTCATAACTTGCTTGTGGTTACGGTTTCCAGTTTTCAAATTTTGATTACTTTTGGCACTTAACCATTACAATTGCAAGTATTAGTGCTTGGAGTATTTGCTGTTTTGACTTGTTAGAATTATGCAGATTTGACTTGGAAAGCAGTGTACACCAGATTTTTGACCAGATTTGAGCGTGGAAATAGTAGACCACCAACACCAACCTCTACAGCATATGCATTTGACAGAAAACAGAAAACTGGACCGTGAACAACTTTGTTTATTGCCAGCTGCAGTAGTGGAAAAACTGAATCCATCTTCCACATCAATTGAATTGAAGCCGAGAGAGATTAGTGGTGCAGTTTTTGAAAATCATAGGAGACTCCCAAAAGCACTCCAGCACAAGGAATTTGGCCAAAACTTGGCAGCAGCACTTGAGTTGTTTTGATTATTTTGTTTTGAATTGTAATAGGTTTTTTTTTCTTTGTTAGTTTCTTCTTTGTAAGCGGGCATTAAAAGTCCAAGTGGTGTGGGAAGAGTCCTAGGTGCTCTTTCTTTCAACTCTTGGCAACTTTGCTTGTTTTAATTTTAGCATAGCTAGAGAGGTGCATAGGAGTAGAATTTGACTGCGTTTGATTGTATTTGTTTGTGTTCACGTGTAGGTGTGACCTTTGTCACATTAGAGTCCGAACGTTTAGGGGTCCTTAGAGTCCGTTATCATTGTCTTTGGTTGTGCTTGTTTCTTTTGAGTCTTGCACTTTGATTTTAAAGGTAATTTATTTTAAAGGAGAATTAGATAGTAGTTTAAGACATTTCTGGTTAAGGTAAGACTTGGTACTTAAGGAGTCTTCATGACTCACCTCTCTTACTTGGGATTTGTCTAAAGTGGAAGTTTTTAATCCTTTAGATTAAGAAAACTTTTAAGAACAAAGATGTCTTGTTATAGTTCATATAGGTCTTCTTCTAGGTCTTCTTCATATAGGTTGTCTACTCTAGATAATAATGATGAAATGTTTAAACAAGCTAGGAATCTTCCATACTTTGGTAAAGACATAGGTGCATTAACATATCTAGCTATAGAAAGAGTCAATCTTATGTCCTTAGCATATATCTCTCTAAGTTAGAAGCATATATCTCTCTAAGTTAGAAGAGCATGCAAGAGAGTGGTGGGATGAAAGACAATACCATGTTAGGAAAGGTAGAAAGTCCACCATTAGGGAGCTATGATTTAAAAGCTTGCATGAGAAGAAAGTTTGTACCTTCAAGCATTAAAAGAAACCTAGAATTAATTAGAGATTACATTGAAGAAGGAAAAATGTTTCTTGAGAGATTAAATGATCATGGGTTTCTTAGGAGGGAATTATGTTAGGAAACAGGTTGGCTTCGGTTTACACCAAAAGGGGGTGAATTGGTGTTAGTTCAAAAACAAAATCTTTTCGCAATCTTGGTATGAAAATTCAAAGCTTTTGATCTTTCCTTGAAATGCAAGTAGTGAAAATTCAATGCAGCGGAAAAACATAGTTGACTGCTAAACAATTAAAGTCGACTGAAAATAAAGAGTGCAGGGATAGAGAAAATCAAACACTGGTTTTTATACTGGTTCGGCCAACAATGCCTACATCCAGTGTCCTTCCAATCTAGGAAGCAAATGCACTATAATGGTTGCGGTTTTTACAACAAGGAATTTATAGAAGCACCACGCAAAAATATAAATCTCATCTCCAACCCAAAACCAAATATAGCTGCACACACAAAACCAGAATTGCAGCAAGAATCCCCTCTTCTACAATCTGCACCCACGTCGAACAATCCTCAACGTGTAACCAGCACTCTTCACAAGATGCCAAGCCTATCACAGCACGCTTCATAGGTTGCCAAGCCTATCACAACACACTTAACAGGTTACCAAGCCTTCAATCAAAAGCAGCAGTCTTCACAGGATGCCAAGCCTATCAAGATCAAACCAGAAGCACATTCTCTGTGCAGATGTTGATCAAATAATATGCGCAAAGGACTTCTCCCTTTGAATCTCTCTCAAGAAAGATCACCACTGTCTTCTTGGAGAATTCTTGGAGCTTTTAAGATAGAGAATTCAATCTGAAACAGGACAATGAAAATGTTAGATCACAAAAGTCTTAGAACAATTCGTGTTCTGATTATTTATAGTTTTCTGTTATTTCAGATTACATCTTAGTCGAATAGCCTACTAATAAAGTCGATTGTATTAAGACAGTTATAATAGACAGTCAACATAAGGCTCCTCAGTCAACCAAATCAATACCCATTTAAGACAGTTGACCAAGTCAGTCAATCTTAACTATCTTTTGAAAAATATAGCCGTTGGAGCGTGTAGGCTTAACAGAATTCCAAATATAACAGCAATACAGTCGAATGTGTAATCTACACTGTCGACTGACACATAAGAAAACACTTTGAAATTCTTTTCAACTCAAAATCTCACACAGCACAGTTTCACAAAGTTTGTGCAAAGGTTTTAGCATAGTCGAATCCATTATGAGTGTATTTGACTGAACTAGAACTTTGTCACAACAAATATAAGTTCATAAAGGTGTTTGTGATCTTTTTCTTTTCTGAAATGTGCAGTAATCAAAAACATTTTATCTCACATTTCAAGACAAGCATGTTCCACAATAATATCACATAGTCAAGCATAGGAACATACATTGCAAATCATCAAAACATGTTCAGCAGATATGTCAAACAATAGTACACACGAACATGTAATACATGAACATATGTACTGTTATTAAGCATTGTGTTGTCATCATCAAAAACAAGTTTGATATAGAGTTTGTGTTGTCAACAATCTCAACAAATTAGAATTTGGAGCCAAACTTAAAGAGATCAAGGAAAAGAAAAGGGAAAGAGAGATAGAGAGAAAAGAAGAAGAAGAATGGAGAAGAGAAGAAGAGAGGAGAGAAGAAGAAAGGAGAAAAGAAGAAAGAAGAGAAAAAGAGAAGAGAAGAAGAAAAGAGAGAAAGGAAAGAAAGAGAGAAGAAAGAAAAGGAGAAATTGTTAATGATGACAAGTCCTATTCTATCAAAGACCATGGAACCTAAAAGGGAAGGTTTCCAATCCTTTAATTCTTCTTCAAGTATCTTTAAGTCTTTGCATAATAACTTCTCTTTTAAACAAATTGCCACACCAATTTTCATTATAATACCCTCTTCAAAATATGGCAATTTAAATCTTGAGTTATTGCTACCCTTAAGGATACAAGAAACTCAAGATAAAAGAAAAGTGACTTGTGAATTAGGACTTTCAAATTTCCTTAAAACATGAAACAAAGTCCTTATTCTAAAGTTACTTCTACAAAAAAAATTCTTTCTTGGATTGATACTAATTGGAGATATATTTGATGCTTATTGTAGATATGTTTTTGATCCAGGAGGAAAGTGACAAACCAAAGTTGTGCTTCTTTATATCTTCCCGATTTAAGGACAAGTCATTTTTCAAGAGGGAGGGTATGATGGAAACCCATTTAGGGCATTGCATTCAAAGGAGTACTAACTAAAGCTAAGGCTAAGAAAGGGAAGTAAAGAAAGACTTTTTCTTGATTTTCTTTCTCTAAGTCTTAGAAGGATTCTCTTTAATATGTTTATATGTGTTTTGTAGGTCTAATAAAGCTAGGAGATCATGGATCAACTAGATGATTTAGCATGGACCAAACCAACCCAAGAAGAAGGGTAAAGAAGTCATTTACACCAAATGGCAGGGGTGAGTTTAGCAAGTATGGAGCTACCCAAGAAACACACATGTTTCACACCATCACCACATCTGATACGTGATTCTACTGAAATGCATGCTGCCCTTCCATGCATGCTGCATTGCTGATTCTAGAAAGAAGTGCATCCATCCCACGCTATTGCCACATGTTGAAGATCTGCATTTGTCATCTTCAATCGACACCATTCATAGACTAGGCATTTCACTATAAAATATGATTGTATCAGCATATGAAAGCACTTTTGGAAAAAGAGAGAAATTTTGCTGATGTTAATTTCCAGCCATTTTTCTCTGCCGAGAGTCACTCATGCTTCTTCTTCTTTCACTACAACTTCCTTCCTTAAATGGAAGGCCGTTTGAGTTGTATCCATTCATCTAAGCAGAGCATCCACTCCAAATAGCCACGTCTCACACCATCCTTCGCTGCCAGACATCATTTCTCATCCACTGAAGTCGTTCACTCGAGGCTGCATCTGAATCTGCATCGGACGCAGCTTCATCTGCCACCGTTCCATGAGTTTCAGCTTCCGCTTTGCATTTCCTGTCTCCAATCTCACGGATCTGTTGAATAGCTTAAGGATGGAGCTATCATCATGTCTTCCAAAAGTGAAGGATCCAGGAGGTTTTACAATTCCTTGCACCATTGGGAGTGTGAAGATAGGGAAAGCTCTACTTGATTTAGGGTGAAGCATTAATTTGATGCCCCTATCTATGCTTAAAAAGATTGGTGGTCTTAAATTGAAGCCGACAAATATTTCCTTGCTAATGGCGGATGGATCACCAAAGAAACCCTACGGTGTGGTGGAGGATGTTGTGGTTCGAATGGAAAGACTTGAATTCCGGGTTGACTTTGTGGTGATGGAGAGGAAGGAGGATGATAAGATCCCAATCATTCTTGGAAGGCCGTTTATGAAAGCTGCTAAAGTAGTCATCAATGTGGATGATGGGTTGATAATGCTTAAAGACCAAGAAGAGGAGGTGATCTATGATGTCTTCAAAGATAAGCAGATTCAAGTAAAGAAGATTAGTCACAAAGCTGCATGGAAGGATGCACCAGTGGCTAGACATAAATCTAGAAAGCCGGTCAACAAAGGTAAAAATTCTGTTTTGATGCAGGTTAAGGAAGAAGATAGAGTTGATAAAGGAGGGACAATTCACTTTGACTTGGAGGATGCACAATTCAAACTTGGTACTCCTGTGGGATTCAAGAAAAAGTTGTGGGTTTTGAAAGACTTCAACAGGAATGGAGTAATAGAGATTGAGGTTCCATATTCTAGGCGAGTCAAAAAGGTGGATCGGAAGCAGTTGATGAGTTGGTGTGATGAAAGCAAGAGAGACACCAACATTGAAGATGAAACATGAGCTTTACTAGGTCAAACTAATGACGTTAAAAGAGCGCTTGCTGGGAGGCACCCTAGTGGTTTAAAAACATTTGTTCTTTGGTTTTGTTTATTTAATTTTGGTAATGTAATTTTGAACACTGTTTATTGGTAGCATCTACTGAGGGATGCTAGATGATTGAGTATCTACTGAGGGATACCAGGAAGGTACACCTACTGATGGGTGATGGTAAGGTTTGCACCTACTGATGGGTGGTAGAAAGATTTTGGGTCAGGCTCGTGACGTTAAACAAGCGCTACCTGGGAGGCAACCCAGTTGATTGAATTCATGTTTGCTTGTTCGATTCTGTTCTAGTTGCATTAGGGTTTGACTGATGAATGTTTAAGTATTGAGAGAGAATTAAATGCATTGTTTGAGTGAGAGTATGTGAAGGAGTGGAAAAGATGTGGAACTCGAAAATCTGAGAGTTGAAAATTGATAGGCATTGAACAAGAGCGCTTAGGGCAAGAATAAAGGAGAAAAATTGCAGCCACACATACCGCTCAGCGGTACCTAGCACTGAGCGGTGGACCTACAGACTGCTTTTTGGGTTTTTAGTTTTGGGCTTAGTGTATGTTGGCCCATTGAACACTTTACTTTCCCTAGGTCTCTCCTAAGCCTCCCCATTCGACCTTCAATCATTATTTCCACTCTCAAGCACTCTCCAAAGCATTCTCTCCACTTCTCCTTCACCCTTCTTCACCAAAACCCTTCTTCCACCTTCTTTGCACCACTTTTTCATCCAAGTTTGGGGTTTGGTGAGCGCACCGATGTTAGGGGCAGTCTTCTTCACATTCATAGAGCATTTTTGCACACATTTGAGTATCTCCACCCAAGTAAGTACATACATTTTACATTCTAGGGTTTTAAGAGCATGATTTTGTATGATAATAGTGGTCTAAGCATGAATTTTTAGGGCTTTTGATGTTTATGCATGATTGAATGAAATAGCCACTGTTTAGACCGATTAAAATGTATGATTAAAGTCTGGAACTGGAAAAATTACATATGGGTGGAGATTAGAAGCCAGCTAGGGCTATTTTGAAAAATAAGAACTGATATCGCTCAGCGATGGTTAGCGTTGAGCGTGACTTCTGCTGTTGCTGGATTTTGTGTGCTTGGTTGTGTGTTCTAGTTGCAAGTGATGCTGAGGGGCCCTGTTTTGCCCTCAACGCTGATAGGTAGTGTATTTGGAGGAGGTTTAGTGATTTACTAACGCTTAATGAGATTTCTTTTCGTCTTGTGAATTGTATTTGATGCAGGGATGACCTCCTCATCTGTAAAGAGGATCAAGACTATTAGAAACAAGAGGAGGGAACCAGAGAGGTTCTATTCCAACAAGTTCCTCTCCAGAAGACATGGGCAACATGACTGCCTTGTCCAAGATAGGCGACTCTTGATGGAGCGCAAGGCGGGATGGATTCCAGACTTGGCTCCATAATTTGGAGAGGAAATGGAGAGCAGACATTGGAAGAAGCAAGCCACTTACCCTGCACCAGCTAACAGAGCAGTGGTGAAGGAATTCTATACCAATGCTATGTCCGTGGGAAAATTTTTAGGTATGATCCTGAGACCATCAATAGGTACATAAACGCTGAATGGATAGGTGTGCAGTGTCAGTTCGCATTGAACTTGGAGGAATGCACAAATTTTGATGATATCGAGAGTGTGCTTTGGGTGCCTGGAGGGAATTTTCACAGAAACAGGATTGGTGTAGCTGTGCACATCAAGAGAGCTGTTTTGACACCTTTGGCACAGTATTGGATGGCATTTTCTCATGCCAACATCCAACCTTTCTCTCATGTCTTGGATATCATTGTTGGCAGAGCCATGTTCCTGTATCGCATGCTCAGAGGGTTGAATGTGAAAATTGGACATGTTATTGCAAATGAGATACAGAGTTGCGCCCTCACTATGAGCAACAAGGCACCTTTGGGGCATCCTTCTTTGATTACACACTTGTGTCAGCTAGCTAGGGTGGACACTTATACTCCATCATTGGAGAGGCCGAGGAAAGCTATTGATGAGGCCTATTATAGGCAGTAGTGCGAAGGAGATGAGGCAGCCCAGCCGGTGCCTCAACAACGTCCTAGGAGGAAAGGACTACCACAAGGACATGCACCAACTCATGATGCAGAGTCTTTCCAGATGAGAGACATGTACATGTCTCTGATGGAGGCCAGATTGCAGTCCATCCATAGAGGGCAGGTGGCCATAGCTGAGATGATTATTGGGCTTTATGACACGTCCCCTGCACACAGGTGGACCATGGACGAGTTCAACAATGTGGTGGCAAGGCCAGAGGAGCAGGCACAGGCTAGTGGAGCTGGAGCAGATGAAGCTCCAGATATGGAGGATGATGATGAGGACGCTGACTTTGAGGATGCTGAAGAAGGAGAGGAGAAGGACTCTAATGATTGTATGGGCTGAGGAGATCAAATAACATCTATTGATGGATGCTATCTGCATTATAACATGATTTTTTTTATCTTTTGGTTTTGTAATTTGAACTTATTTGCTTTTGTTAGTAGTGTAGGATTTGATGTACTTTGTTTGAAACTATCTGATGCAGTGGTTTGACTATTGATATTTGCATGATGAGTATTGCTTGATGATGCTTTGATATTTATGATGTTGAGAATGTGCACTATATGCTGATATACAGGTGGGTGTTCACAAGCTCTGTGAACATATGCATGATGTTGTGATTGTGGTTATGATGCTAAGCGGGGTGTTTATCTGGGATATTTGGAATATTGAGTGAGCTTATATGTGAGGTTTTGAGCTCTAGAGTTTTTGTTGATGTGATTGTTATCTACTTGAAAGCATGAATGATTTTGCCCAGGTTTCCATGATTGACTGAATTGTATGCTTGTGTCTTACGATCAAGGCCATTTTTTATTAGCCCTTTCTTAGCCAATGCATAAATTTTGACCCAATGCAAAAGAGCACAATGTGTTCTACCCTTTTGGAACCTAAGCCTTAAACAGAATTGAAAGCCCTTTTGAAAATCTTTACCTTGAGTGAAGTTGAGAATCATTGTGGTATTGATAAATGTTCAAGTTTGGGGTTGTTGGGAAAGTTGAAAAAGAAAAGATAAGCATTGAGCTAAAGTGTTGAGCAAAGCATGAAAAGAAAAAGATAGAAAAGATAGAAAATATAGATTGAAAGATAAGTTCAATGCAAAAAAGGGGAAAGTTGGGAATGAGTGAGATTGATTGTTAAAGAGAGATGAATTGTTGAATGATTCTCTTAACTCAAGGATTTTGTGATCTAGAAAAACCAATTTTTCTTGTTAGTCCAGCCTCATTATAAGCCATGAAAAGTCCTTGTGATGACATGTGTGTGTGAGTATATTGATTGTGGTAAATGAAAGGCAATTTCGTTCTATGTGACATGTGGATAGTAGAGGGAAGGAGTGACCTTTTAAAATCACCTGAGGGATTGAGTGAAACACATTATCTGGTGAGGAATGATTCCACGAATTCATGATTACATCTATGTTTAGTTAATTGATCATTCATGAGAATAGCATTTGTTGGAGATTATGTGATTGTGTGATCACCATGATCAGTTGTTATGAATCAAAAACATGTGTGCATCTTGACTAAATTCTATTGATGAGCTAATTTGGGTGATTACCATTCTTGAAAGTGTTAGGAAACAAGTAGGCTTCGTTTTAACACCAAGAGTGTTGAGATTGTTGACAACACAAACTCTATATCAAATTGGTTTTTGATCATGACAACACAGTGCTTAATAACAGTACATAAGTTCCAGTATTACATGTTCTTGTTCTGAACTATTTGACTTATCTGCTGAACATGTTTTTTGTTGAACTGCAATGTATGTTCCCATGATTGATTATGTGATATTTTTGTGGAACATGCTTGTTTTGAAATGTGAGATAAAATGTTTTTTTATTACTGCACATTTCTGAAAGAAAAAGATCACAAGCACCTTTATGAACTTATATTTGTTGTGACAAAGTTCTAGTCCAGTCAAATACACTCATAATGGATTCGACTATGCTAAAATCTTTGTACAAGATTTGTGAAACTGTGCTATGTGAGATTTTGAGTTGAAAAGAATTTCAAAGTGTTTTTCATGTGGCAGTCGACAGTGTAGATCACATATTCGATTGTCTTTCTGATCTGTTTGGAATTCTGTTAAGCCTACACGCTCCAACGACTATATTTTTCAAAAGTTAGTTGAGCTTGTGTGACTTGGTCAACTGTAATAAATGTGTGTTGATTTTGTTGAGTGAGGAGTCTTTGTGTTGACTGTCTGTTATAACTGTTTTAATACAGTCAATTGTATTAGTAGGCAATTTGACTGAGAAGCAATTTGATATAACAAAAAACAATAAATAGACAAAACACGAATTGTTCTGTGACTTTTGATGATATGATATTTTCATTTTCCTGTTTCAGATTGAATTCTCTATTTTAGAAGCTCCAAGAATTCTCCAAGAAGACGGTGGTGATCTTGCTTGAGAGAGATTAAAAGGGAGGAGTCAATTGTGCTGACTGCTTGATCATAATCTACACAAAGAAGGTGCTTCTTGTTTGATCTTGAAGGCTTGGCATCCTGTGAAGACTACTGTGATTGATTGAAGGCTTGGCAACCTGTGAAGTCGGCTGTGATAGGCTTGGCATCCTGTGAAGAGTGCTGGTTACACGTTGAGGATTGTTCGACGTGGGTTCAGATTGCAGAAGAGGGGATTTTTGCTTTAATTCTGGTTTTTGTGTGCAGCTATATTTTGGTTTTGGGTTAGAGAGGAGATTTATATTTTTGCGTGGTGCTTCTATAAATTCCTTTTTTGTAAAAACCGCAACCATTATAGTGCATTTGCTTCCTGGGTTGGAAGGACACTAGATGTAGACATTGTTGGCCGAACCAGTATAAAAACCAGTGTTTGATTTTCTCTATCCCTGCACTCTTTATTTCCTGTGGACTTTATCTGTTCTGCAGTCAACTGCGTTTTTCCGCTGCATTGAATTTTCATTTACTTGTATTTCAAGAAAGATAAAAAAGCTTTGCACTTAGCCATAAAGATTGCGAAAAGATTTAGTTTTTTAACTAACACCAATTCACCCCCTCTTGGTGTAAAACGAAGCCAACCTGTTTCCTAACAATTGGCACCAGAGCTGGTTTTCATAAGATATTTGAAAATTCAGTTGACTCTGTTGTTATTCTATTCGACTATAAAACCTGGGGATGACTTCTGTTTCGCTTTCAAAAAGAGCTTAAGATTTTAAAATTGATATTGCATTTGCTCCCTGTAATTTGAAGTCAAAATCTTTTACTGATGGTTTCTTTGAAAACTTTGAAACAGGAAACTTGGAATGCAAGGTAATACGAGATGAAGAACCATGTTCACAGACGCAGAAATCAATCTTGTTGAACAGTAAATTTACAATGTTCTTGAAAAAGAAAGATATTCAAGATCATTCTGCTGATGCCAAGAAAGCCAAGAAAAAAGAAGAACTGATTATGATGGCAAAATCTAGAATCATCAAACCTGATCTGGAACAACAATTCAAAAGTCCTACATGGTACCTTGACAGCGGGTGTTCGAGACATACGACTGGAGATCCTACAAAGTTCTCAGATATTTCATATAAAGTCGCTGGTCATTTCGCGTATGGTGATAACAATAAAGGAAGAATCATCGGTATAGGTAAAATAAAAAGTCCTTCATCTTATGGAATTAAAAATGTATTGCTTGTTGAAGGGTTAAAACATAATCTGCTTAGCATCAGTCAGCGTGTGACAAAGGATTAAATATCACCTTTGAACCCAAATACTGTCTGATCAGCAATGGGACAACAAATGAGGTACTGCTTGTGGGAAAAAGGGTGAACAACATAACTTGATCGACTTCACAGATAATGCATTCAAATCCGTTGTATGCCTGATGACCAAAAAAGAAGATGTGTGGCTATGGCACAAGAGATTGGCTCACATCAGTATGAGTCAAATGAACAAGCTCATCTCCAAGAAATTGGTAAATGGTCTGCCCAAAATTCGATTTAAAATTGACAGGCTATGTGATGCTTGCCAAAAAGGGAAGTTAATGAAACAACCATTCAAGAGTAAGAGTGAAATGTCAACCAAGAAGCCTCTACAATTGCTTCACATGGATCTATTTGGACCATCTAGAACAAAAAGTCTCGGAGGTAATTCATACGGGTTAGTCATTGTAGACGATTATTCAAGATACACATGGACTTACTTCATTGCAGCCAAGAATGATGCACTTAAAGTCTTCAAGCGATTTGCTGTTGCCATTCAAAACGAAATGGACCTCAAGATCAAGGCTATAAAAAGTGATCATGGAGGAGAATTTCAGAATAAGAAATTTGATGGTTATCTAGCTGAAATGAGGATCATACATAACTTTTCTGCACCTAGAACACCACAACAAAATGGAGTGATGGAAAGGAAAAACAGAGCACTTGAAGAATTGGCAAGGTCAATGCTGAATGATAGGGACATGCCAAAATATTTCCGGGCAGATGCAGTAAGCACAGCATGTTATGTACTGAACAGAACAATCATCAGGTCTATACTAAAGCTGACACCATATGAATTGCTGAGAGGAAGAAAGCCAAATATTTCACACTTGAGAATCCTTGGAAGCAAATGTTTTGTATTGAATAACGACAAAGAAAGTCTTGGAAAATTCAACTCAAGCTGATGAAGCAATTTTCATAGGATATTCCTTGAACAACAAGGCATATCGAGTATACAATAAGAGAACTATGAATATGGAGGAATCTATTCATGTGGCATTTGATGAGTTCATTATGGATCCGAATCGTTCTAAACAAATTAGGAACTTTGCTGAAGAAGATGAAAACACAGTTGATGAAGAAGGTCCTGAAGAAGTTATTGAGAAGGAAGATGAAGGTGAGCAAGTCGAATCTCCTAAAGCTGAGTCGATTAAAGCATGGAAAGTACCAAGGAATGTCTCAACTAACAATGTTATTGATGATATGTCAAGAGGGGTCTCTACAAGAAGACAACTGAACCAGTACTGTATGAACGTTGCCTTTGTGTCCAAAATTGAACCCAAGAAAATTGAGGAGGCATTAAATGATGAAAAGTGGATAATTGCAATGCAAAAGGAGCTGAATTAGTTCACAAGGAATAATGTGTGGGAGCTTGTGTCCAGAAGACCTGATCTACAAGTGATTGGTACAAAGTGGGTCTTCCGTAACAAAATAGATGATTCAAGTGAAATCATAAAGAACAAGGCAAGGTTAGCTGCAAAAGGCTATTGTCAAGAAAAAGGAATTGACTACGACAAAACATATGCTCCTGTAGCTAGATTAGAAGCAATCAGAATACTTCTAGCCATTGCATCCACAATAAAATTCAAGCTGTATCAAATGGACGTGAAGAACGCCTTCCTAAATGGATACATCAAGGAAGAGGTGTATGTTGAACAACCACCTGGATTTGAAGACTTTGAATACCCTGACCATGTTTATAAACTGAAGAAAGCTTTATATGGACTAAAGCAAGCACCCAGATCATGATATGAAAGGTTAAGTTAATTTCTCACAAAGAAAGGGTACTCAAGAGGAAAAGTTGATTCAACCCTTTTCATAAAAAGCTCAAATGGAGATAAACTTGTGCAAATTTATGTTGATGATATTATCTTTGGTTCTACTAATCCTATGTTGTAATCCTATGTTGTGCAAAGAATTTTCAAAAGTCATGCAGGAAGAATTTGAAATGTCCACGATGGGAGAATTGACATACTTCCTTAGACTACAAGTGAAGCAAACCAAAGATGGCATATTCATTCATCAATCTAAATACTGCAATGATCTGCTGAAAAGATTCAAGATGCTAGACTGCAAAGATGCTGCTACCCCAATGGCAACGAATTGCTACTTGGATCTACATGAGGTTGAAAAAAGTGTTGATCAAAGAATGTATCGAGGTATGATTGGATCACTACTTTATCTTACTGCCAGTAGGCCTGACATCATGCATAATGTTTGTCTTTGTGCTAGATTTCAATTTGCTCCTAAAGAATCACATCTTACAGCTGTCAAAATAATTTTAAAGTACCTCAAAGGTACTAAAGGCCTTGGACTATGGTATCCAAATGGCACAAATCTTTTTCTAAATGGTTACAGTGATTCTGATTTTGGAGGTTGCAAACTAGACAGAAAAAGCACTAGTGGCACATGTCACTTGCTTGGATCATCATTGATCTCTTGGCATTCAAAGAAACAAATATGTGTGGCTTTATCTACCACAGAAGCTGAGTACATAGCGACTGGAAGCTGTTGTGCACAGTTTCTTTGGATAAAGAGTCAATTAGAGGACTATGGAATTATGATAGAAAACATTCCTTTGAAACGTGATAGCACTAGTGCTATAAATTTAACCAAGAACCCTATTTTACACTCGAAAACAAAGCATATTGAAATAAGACATCATGTCATTCAAGATCATATAAATAAGGGTGAAATCAAAATTGAGTATGTTGATACTCTACATCAATGGGCTAATATCTTTACAAAACCTCTGAACAAAGAAAGGTTTTTTACAATTCGAAATGAATTGGGAATTCTAAACGGTAGTAGTATAAAATGATCAATTCGACTATGCTCGGTTTGAAGTCAACTATGCTTAATCTGTCATGCATCTTTACATATTGACTTCTGTTATGATATGATTTAATTCTTGCTTAACCATTATGCTTGATCTAGAAAAGGTTGTTGAAAGGTTTTGCAGGAAGGACATTGCTTTGGACATCTACAATTGGAACTCAACATTTGCAAAAGCAATACATTCGACTGATGATTTAAAGCATTCGACTACATCAAAATGGGTTAACAATTCCAATACTGGAATTTGATTCTATCCTTACTGTCTGCTTAAATCATTTATGATCTGCTATTATCTCTGCTCTTTACATGTTCCAATATCTGAATTGAGATAATAGTGTGAGATTGTTGATATTTGTATCATTGCATACATATGTGATTTGATATTTTGTCTATGATACAAATTTGTGCTTAAACTGTTGATAAATCTGTGATATTCTGCATTGTGCACTTAAATTGATTTTAAAAGTCATGCATAATGACATGGGGAGTATCACTGTTTTACACATTGTTTCATCACACACCTACATTTCAGGGGGAGTGTATATTGTTTTATGATGAACTTGTGATTTTGAGAGCATCATTGAACTTTACAAACTGCGTATCTTTATGATGCTTCTTTGTTTTTCAAAACTGCATAAATATCTGAAGCATTCCTTTTTTGTTAATGCACAAAGGGGGAGAGATATTCATGAGTGTATGAGTGCAAGTCTATATGGGGAGAATTGCTATGTCATACTTTATCTGCTTGATATTTTTGCTCTATATGCAAAGTAACTGAACTGTTTTTATTGTTTCTGATATATGCTTTTACTCTGTCATATGTAGAACTGTACAAACATGGTTGAGTTATTAATCAAGGTTGTGCATCATCAACAAAAAGGGGAGGTTTTTGAGATTGTTGACAACACAAACTCTATATCAAACTGGTTTTTGATGATGACAACACAGTGCTTAATAACAGTACATAAGTTCCAGTATTACATGTTCTTGTTCTGAACTATTTGACTTATCTGCTGAACATTTTTTTGTTGAACTGCAATGTATGTTCCCATGATTGATTATGTGATATTTTTGTGGAACATGCTTGTTTTGAAATGTGAGATAAAATGTTTTTTATTACTGCACATTTCTGAAAGAAAAAGATCACAAGCACCTTTATGAACTTATACTTATTGTGACAAAGTTCTAGTCCAGTCGAATACACTCATAATGGATTCGACTATCCTAAAATCTTTGTACAGGATTTGTGAAACTGTGCTATGTGAGATTTTGAGTTGAAAAGAATTTCAAAGTGTTTTTCGTGTGGCAGTCGACAATGTAGATCACATATTCGACTATGTTTCTGATCTGTTTGGAATTCTGTTAAGCCTACACGCTCCAACGGCTATATTTTCCAAAACTTAGTTGAGCTTGTGTGACTTGGTCAACTGTAAGAAATGTGTGTGGATTTTGTTGACTGAGGAGCCTTTGTGTTGACTATCTGTTATAACTGTTTTAATACAGTCGACTATATTAGTAGGCTATTCGACTGAGAAGCAATTTGATATAACAGAAAACTATAAATAAACAGAACACGAATTGTTCTGTGACTATTGATGATTTGACATTTTCATTTTCCTGTTTCAGATTGAATTCTCTGCTTTAGAAGCTCCAAGAATTCTCGAAGAAGACGGTGGTGATCTTGCTTGAGAGAGATTCAAAGGGAGGAGTCAATTGTGCTGACTGCTTGATCATAATCTGCACCAAGAAGGTGCTTCTTGTTTGATCTTGAAGGCTTGGCATTCTGTGAAGACTGCTGCGATTGATTGAAGGCTTGGCAACCTGTGAAGTCTGCTGTGATAGGCTTGGCATCCTATGAAGAGTGCTGGTTACACGTTGAGGATTGTTCGACGTGGGTTCAGATTGCAGAAGAGGGGATTCTTGCTACAATTCTAGTTTTTGTGTGCAGCTATATTTTGGTTTTGGGTTAGAGAGGAGATTTATATTTTTGCGCGGTGCTTCTATAAATTCCTTGTTGTAAAAACCGCAACCATTATAGTGCATTTGCTTCCTGGGTTAGAAGGACACTGGATGTAGGCATTGTTGGCCGAACCAGTATAAAAACCAGTGTTTGATTTTCTTTATCCTTGCACTCTTTATTTCCAGTCGACTTTATCTGTTTTGCAGTCAACTGCGTTTTTTCCGCTGCATTGAATTTTCATTTACTTGTATTTCAAGAAATATAGAAAAGTTTTGCACTTAGCCATAAAGATTGCAAAAATATTTTGTTTTTCAACTAACACCAATTCACCCCCCCTCTTGGTGTAAAACGAAGCCAACCTGTTTCCTAACGAAGAGCAGGGGTGAGTCGGTGTGTTTTCAAAATCAGAGTCTTTTCACAATCTTTGATTCAAAGTACAAAACTTTACAAACTTTCTTGAATCGCAAGTTATAGAAAATTTAGTGCAGCGAAAAATCAAAGTAGACTACGCAAATAGTAAAGTCGACTGAATGTAAAAGTGTAGGGATAGAGAATTCAAACGCAGGTTTTTATACTGGTTCGACCTCAATGCCTACATCTAGTGTCCTTCCAGTACCAGGAAGCAAATGCACTATAATGGTCAAGGTTTTTACAACAAGGCTTTTATAGAAGACCTACACGTCAAAAATATAAAACACCTCTCTAACCCTCTAACCAAAATATTGGCAAACCACACAGCAAGACTTGCAGCAAGATGTACCCTCTCCTGCAATTTGCAACCCACTTTGAACAATCCTCAAAGTGTACCAGACTCCACGAGTTCAACCCCTGTAGTCACAACAGGTAACAACAATGACCATGGATGCCAACAACAATCTTGATCAACCCAGAAACAACTCAATTGTGGAGATTCTGGCGAAGCAATAAGCCCTGTAAATTCTCCTTCAGAACTTCTTTAAAGAAAGATCACCACGGTCTTCTTGATGAGTTCTTGGAGCTCTAAATTGTAGGGAAACAATCTGAAACAGAATATGAAAATGTTAGATTTCCAAAAGTTCTCTGAAACAACTCAGGTCGTGTCTATTTATAGTTCCTTGTTGTAAAAACCGCAACCATTATAGTGCATTTGCTTCCTGGGTTGGAAGGACACTGGATGTAGGCATTGTTGGCCGAATTAGTATAAAAACCAGTGTTTGATTTTCTCTATCCCTGCACTTTTACTTACAGTCGACTTTAATATTTGCGCAGTCAACTACGTTTTTCCGCTGCATACGAATTTTCATTACTTGCATTTAAAGAAAGTTTGAAAAGCTTTATATTTTGATTTCAATATTGCGAAAAGACTTTGTTTTTGATAAACCACCAATTCACCCCCCCTCTTGGTGTAAAAAGAAGCCTACCTCTTTTTCAACAATTGGCACTAGAGCTGGTTTTTATAAAATATTTGAAAAACTAGTCGACTTTGTTTTCTTTGATTCGACTATATACTTGGGGATGGCTTCCTGTTTTCAAACTTTTGGTGAAGGTGCTTCAACAAATAGACCACCTCTGTTTGCTGGCGAAAATTATTCATTTTCGAAAATCAGAATGCAAATCTTTCTTGAATCGCAAGATAAAGGAATTTTGGATGCTACTTTAAATGGTCCTTTTGTGCCTACCAAAACTGTTGAAGAGAAAACTGTTTTAAAACCTTTTACTGTGTAGACTGCTGATGAAAATAGAAAAGCTCAGTATGATATTAAAGCTAGAAATATTATTTCCTCTACACTAACAGTTGATGAATTTTTCAGGATATCTAAATGCAAATCCGCAAAGGAAATGTGGGATGTCTTAGAGGTAACTCATGAAGGCACGAATGAAGTAAAGAGAACAAGAAAGAACTCCCTGATACAAGAGTATGAGATGTTCAGAATGAAGGCTGGAGAAACCATCTATGATGTACAGAAAAGATTCACTCATATTGTAAATCATCTCATGGCTCTCGGGAAGGTGTTTGATAAAGAAGAAATCAACATCAAGATTCTGAAAATTCTGAACAGAAATTGGCAACCAAAAGTCACAACAATCTCTGAATCCAAAGATCTCACAACGATGAACATGGCTTACTTGTTTGGCAAGCTACGTGAACATGAATTGGAACTTGGTAGATTGAAGGATGAAGAGGAGATTGAAGAAAAGAAGTCCATTGCTCTAAAGGCTACAAGCAAGAACAACTCAGAAACAGACATGGACGAGAAAGAATTGATGACCTTGATGGTAAGGAAATTTAGTCGACTTATACATAATGATAGTCAACTAACTAACCATGCAGGTCAAGATAAAAAGAAAATCTTCAGTACCAATGTTGTCTAGTGTTACGAATGTGGAAAGGAAGAACATATCAAACCTGAATGTCCAGAATTAAAGTCTAAGCTGAAAGGCAAGAAAAGATTCCATCAAAGCAGAAACATGAAAAGAAAAGGAGCATACATTGCTTGGGAGAACACAGATTCTGAAAGCTCGAGAGATGAGGATGCTGATCATGAGGAAGAATCCAACATCTGCGACATGGCTGGAACATTACAAGATGACAGTGATAGTGATGAAGAATTCGAGAAGCTTCCAATAGAAGAGAAGTATCAGCAACTAGTGGAAACATTCAGAGAACTGCATGCTGAAGCAATGCGACTATAATACAAGGTTAATCGACTAAACTCTGAGAGGAGAGATTATGAATATAGGATTAACAACCTTGTTGCTGAAAATGAAAAGTTAGAGAAAGAACTGAATGATGCTTTGTTATCTGCTAAGGAAATCAAAATTGAAACTGTTACTGTTGAAAAACCTTGTCAAATTTGTCCTACTCATATTGAAAAGATAGATTACTTGACTAGCACACTAGCTAAGTTTACTCAAGGTTGAGACAATTTGAATGCTGTTTTGAAATCCTCTAGCAGAGCTATAAATAAGCAAGGAATTGGATACAAAGCTCAATCTAATAGAACGAATACTAAGAGATATATTGATTTAAGTAAACCTGCTAAAGATGCTGGTTTCTATTGTAATTGTGTTGGACACAGTGTTAGAAATTGTTATTACAGAAATGTTGTTGTTCTTAAAGGATTATGTGTATGGAGACCAAAGGAACAAGTGACAAAGACTGACAATCATGGACCCAAAGTTAAATGGGTACCAGCAACCAAAACTTGAATTGTTTTGCAGGATACGTAGCAGGTGTAGTATGAACTCAAGGATGAATCACTTTGGAACAATCAAAATCTTGAGTATCTATAACTGGTAAAACTGTATCTATCTTCTCCATTATGCTTAAATTGATTGGTTGTTGTTGTGTGATTGTATGTATACATTGTCTAAACATTTGATTGATTGAATGAGTATGAAACTTTGTTTTCACGAGTTTTAGTCGACTACTTTATTAATTCATTCGACTATGTTTTCTGTATGTTTGAAACTGTTTTAGAAATTCATATAACATACAGTAGTCAACTATGTGTCTAATCAACTCAACTATAGTCTCTGTTTTTGAACGTTAGAATTTTTGTTCTGAGGGTTTCATACTATATCTTTGTTCTGCAACTTTAAAAGATTTGTTGTCTAGCACTTACTCAATATCACACAACTGTACTTTAACCCTTGTCTACTCTGAGGAGGAACTGTTCTATATTCTCTTGAAATGGCTTCGTCTTCATCAAAGCGATTCAAAATCATCTCAACTACTGAAAGAGAAGCTGATCCTATGGGATGGATAAGCGACGATGATGTCCGAGAAAGATTTACTCATGGAGCTATTAAGATTATCGCTACCCCAAAGTTCATTGATCTGAATATATTTGAAAGAGAAGGATTCTTATTTCTGAGTTGGTTGCAATCTCATGATCTTTCATCATTGGTTCAACTGAAGGGTTGGTGGTACCCTGACCTTGTTAAAGTATTTTATCACAACTTGAAACTGGTGGACGAAAACATTCACTCCAGAGTCAAAGGAATTGACATCGTTATTGATGACAACACCTGGTTAGATATGATTGGTCTAACAGCTGATGATTAGCCCACACATTTAATACTCTCTCAGGAGAATGGCTTACTAAGGAAGAGGGACATTTACAAAGAATGGCTAAGATCGCCTAACGACCATTTTGCTGTAAGGAAATTCGATCATGAAGGGCTTAAAATAAAAGAAAGAATAATGGCTCACATTTTGGCATCCGTAATTCTTCCTGGAAGGTTACCTGATTCAAAGATGACAACTGATGATATCTTCCTGCTATATGTGCTCAAAAATAACGTTCCTACTAATTGGGTAAGAGTACTGAAAGATCATATGATTGAAAGTGTATTGAACAGATCATACTATTTACATTTTGCATTATTGGTAAGTAAGATTCTTGAAGAGGAAGGAGTTAACATGAAAGGAGAAAGGAAGTCTAGGTGTAACTGTACAAACATAATAAATTAGAATACTTTAATTTCGTTTGGGTTGACAAGAACTTTGAGAGGATGGTGCTTCAAAGGTGAAGAAAATCTATTATACCAGTATGGAAATACTTCTGTCACACCTGAACAGACAAACATTGCACACTCTAGCAACTGCTGCATACAATTTGCTACCAATCAACTTCAGAATATTGAGAACAAGCTTGATCAGCTTGAAGTAAAAGTTGACTTGTTAATACGTCAAGGAACAAAAGAAGAAATAACTAAAGGCAACACTATGCACTCCCATGTGTAACAAGGGATTAGTTGGTTCAGTGATGTGATCTGAGTTGTGCTAGTCATCAGTCTTTTCTTTGTTTCTTTTGCATGGCTTAGATTGCCATCTTTTGTTTTGCTGTTGTTTTGTTCCTTGCTTGCTTCTATCATTGTAGTATTCTTTAACAAGAAAATAAAATTTGGTTTGAATCAATTTCAGCTGCTTTATTTGCTTATTGAAATCTGTTGTACTGAATAATGATTGATTCGACTGTGACATGATTGAAGTCGATTATGCTTGACCTCTTACACATCTTTACATATTGACTTCTGTTTACTTTATATTTCTTGCATAACTAAAATGCTTGATCTGTGGAAGATCTTTGAAAGGTTTTGCAGGAAAAACATTGCTTTGGAAACTACGAGTGAAATTCAACATCATTGAGAAGCAATGTATTCGACTGGGACAATAATATCGACTGCTCATAACAGGGTTATAAATTCCAATTCTGGAATTTGGTTATATTTAGTTGATTGATTATGTTATCTTGATTATCTACAATTATCTCTGATCTAAATTGATTCTACATATCTTGCTTGAGATAATTGTTGTGAGATTGTTGAAGTTTGTATCATTGCATGACTAAATTGTTTGATATCTTGTCTTTGATACAACTCTCTGCTATATTGATTGTATACTCTGATTATTTGTACTGCATTGTGCATCTGATCTGGTTTTGATATCCATGCATCATGACAAGGGGAGTATTACTTTTTACACATTTCTTTTCACATGCCTGCATTTCAGGGGGAGTTATCTTTTACATGTGATTGAATGTGATAGGGAGAGCATCATTGCATTTTGAGAAATTTCATACTTTATTTCTGATGCATCTCTATTTGTATATCAGCATAAATATCTAGAGCACTCCTTTTTTGTTAATGCACAACGGGGGAAAGAATTTATGAAAGCTTTATGAAAGGGGGAGAATGTTTTTCTGTCTCATATTCTGCTTGATATTTTGGTATCTGGTTATGCTGCATGCAGAGTATTTGAACTGTGTTATATCTTTTGTTACGCTGTTTTGCATTTGATTGTACAAACCTGGTTGGTTATTAATCATGGTTGTGCATCATCAAAAAAGGGGGAGATTGTTGAGATTGTTGACAACACAATATCTATATCACTCTGATTTTTGATGATGATAACACATTGCTTAATAACACACATATGTTGTTGTGTTACATGTTCTTATGCTGAATGTTTGATATATATGTTGAACGTGTTTATGTGCTGTATTGCTATGTGAATGCATACGTATTGAGCTTGTACTTGTTACATCATTTCTGGATGCATTGCATATGTTTTTATGCATGAAAACCACAAGCACTTTTATGAACTTGTAACTGTGACACAAAGCTATAGTAAAGTCAACTCCATCATTAATTGATTCGACTATGCTAAAGTCTTTGTACAAATTTTGAGAATCAGTGCTTTGTGAGATTTTGAGAAGAAAAGAATTTCAAATTGATCTTACTTGTCGAAGTTGACTATGTGCGCCACACACTCGACTGCATTAGTTGTCTGTTTTGAAATTTTGTTATCTCTTGCACTATAACGGCTATATTTTCAAAAGTTAGTTGAGCATTGAATAGTTTGCCAACTGTATTAAATGAGTTTTTATTTTGGTTGACTGTATGCTACTGGTTTGACTAAACTGTTATAACTGTCATAACTCAGTCGACTGTATTAGTACCTTATTCGACTCAGAGAATGTCTGTTAAACAGAAATCTATAAATAGGCTGAACACGAAGTTGTTCAATGACTTTTGATGAATTGACAATTTCATTTTTTTTCAGATTGACATCTCTGATCTTAGTGCTCCAAGAATTCTCCAAGAAGACGGTGGTGATCTTTCTTGAAAGAGATTCAAAGGGAGACTGACTGCGCACACATTGCTTGATCATTTTCTGCACAGTAAAGGTGTTTCTGGTTGATCAAGATTCTGGCTTGGCATCCTTGAAGCTTGCGGCATTAGAGCTGTTGTGATTACAGGGGATAGACTCATGGAGTCTGGTTCACTTTGAGGATTGTTCAAAGTGGTGTTTGGCAGATTGCAGGAGAGGGGACATCTTGCTACATTTCTTGCTGGGTTTACTACCTATAGTTTGGTTAAGGGTTAGAGAGGAGATTTATATTTTTGACGTGGTAGGTCTTCTATAAATTCCTTGTTGTAAAAACCGCAACCATTATAGTGCATTTGCTTCCTAGGTTGGAAGGAGACTGGATGTAGGCATTATTGGCCGAACCAGTATAAAACCCGTGTTTGATTTTCTCTATCCCTATACTTTTACTTACAGTCGACTTTAATATTTGCGCAGTCAACTACGTTTTTCCGCTGCATACGAATTTTCATTACTTGCATTTCAAGAAAGTTTGAAAAGCTTTATACTTTGATTTCAAGATTGCGAAAAGACTTTATTTTTGATAAACCACCAATTCACCCCCCCTTTTGGTGTAAAAAGTAGCCTACCTGTTTTTCAACACTCAGGTCGTGTCTATTTATAGATTTCTATAAAACAGACGGTCCTGTAGTCGAATATGCTACTAAATGAGTCGACTGTATTAAAACAATTATAACAGTTAAGTCAAATAGTAGCAATCCAGTCAAACAAATTAATTCCTCATTCAATACATTTGACCAACATTCAATGCTCAACTAACTTTTAAAAATATGGTTGTTACTGTTCACGAGCATAATAGAATTTCAAAACAATTGACTAATACAATCGAATGCGTGGCGCACACAATCGACTTCAACACAACAGTTCACTTTGAAATTCTTTTCAATGTAAAATCTCACATAGCACTGTTTCTTAAAATTTGTGCATAGTCTCGAGCTTAATTCGACTTCCCCCATAATGAAGTCGACTTACAACTTGCAAATATGCAACACAATGTAAGTTCATAAAAGTGCATGTGGTTTTCTTCTTTCAAAACATGTGTAATGCAACCAGATATGATGTAACATATACAAGCTCAATAATTGTGTATTCATATATCAAGATAAACACCAAAACATGTTCAGCAAGATATCAATCAATAAGCAATAGAACATGTAACACATCAACAATACATGTGTTATTAAAAATGTGTTGTCATCATAAAAAACCAGAGTGATATAGATATTGTGTTGTCAACAATCTCAACAATCTCTCCCTTTTTTTACGATGCACAACCATGATTAATAAACAACCATGTTTGTACAGTACCAAACCAGATTCAGAGTAAACACAAGATTTAACAATCAGATTTCAGTTCATATACTCTGAATGCACACAAACGATCAACAAAATATCAAGAAGATAGCATTTCACAATACTTCTCCCCCTTTGTGCATTAACAAAAAAGGTATGCTTCTAGATATAATATGTTGATAAACCAATCAGAGATGCATCAAACAAAATGTATAAGCAGTTTGAAAACATGCAGTGATGCTCCCCCTATCATATATATTCACACGTAAAATGATAACTCCCCCTGAAGTGTAGCATGTGAAGAAATATGTATAAATATGTAATGCTCCCCCTGTCATTATGGATGTTTTCACAGCAGGTATAGATGCACAATGCAGTACATTAACAATCAGAGCATACAAACATCATAACATAGAATTGTATCTCAATTAAGATATCAATCAATTCTATCATGCAAGAATACAATCATAAAAATCTCACAATATAATCTCATATACGAAACACACAATCAGAATCAGAGATATATTGCAGATAATCAGAAAAATAATCAATCAACACTATAATCAAATTCCAGTAATGGAATTTATAACCCTGTTATGATCAAGTCGAATGAATTAGTATCCCAATCTACTTCATTGCTTCTCAGTGAATTAGAGTTCTAGCTGTGATTCCCAAGCAATGTTTTCCTGCAAAACCCATCAAAGATCTCTTGTAGATTAAGCAATTTAGTTATGCAAGAAAAATAATCCATTTGGAAGTTAACATGCAGAAAAGTGTAACAATATAAACATGCATAGTCAACTTCACTCAGCACAAAGTTGATTCAATCACACACTCAAAGAAAATTTAATCAAATAGATTAAAGCAACTGAATTGGAATCAAAATACTGATTTTCATTACTTGTTCAAAGATATTACAATGAAAAAGAGCAGAACAAGACCAAAATATAATGGTAATCTAAGCCATCATAAAAAACAACAAAAAAAACAAGACTAATTTTACTTTCTCTTTTTGTTAAAAAATTCAGTCATAGTCATATTGCCATCACTTTCATTAGTACTTTTCTCATCATCACTCTTTTCTTCAGTCTCTCTATTCGATTCCTCCAGAGTACTCAGCGTTCACTTCATTCGACTGAGACCTATCTCTTTGTTCTTCAAGCAGTTTTATCACAATCCTTAGACCTTTCAACACAATCCTTTCAAATTCAGACTTGGCCCTGTATTGGCTGCCTAGAAGTGATTCCAATTCATCTTCATTATTAGGAACCTCATTTTTGTATACCCATCCTTCAGCTGACTTCACCATTTTAATCAAGTGTAGTGTTGATTTATCAATGAGACTGGTTCTGTAATAAGGCTCACTAGATTCAGTAATGTAGTCCACACCAAAATGAATAAGAATTTTAGAGATGTGGACACAATAAGGCAGCTTGGCGGACTCTAATCTTGTAACTTTTATCATGTTATCTGTTATAGCAGCAGGCCAATCCACCTGTATATTTTCTTTCAATGCTTTCAGCAAGAACAAATCCTCTGTAGTTGCTTGTGCATGGTTTCCTCCTCTTGGCATCAGTATCCAAGAAATAACGAAGATAACACGTCTGTCATCCTTCTTCATTCCCCCGGTTTTATAGTTGGAATAATCCTTGCAACCTTTAGGATTCCTTAAAGAATTTTGATATTTTGTGAACTTGTGAAAACCTTCAATCCCCAAGTGACTCTTTTCACCACCAAGCTTTAGACTAGCAATTTTTGTCTATACATCATCTATGATTTTGATGTCAACCCCCTTCACTCTTGAGCAGAGAGTGTAATTTACAAATTTCAAGTTACAATAGAAAACCTTTACAAGGTCTGGGTACCATAGGTCAACCATCTCGATAAACTTTTTCAGACCCTGACGTCTAATCCATCTCTGAAACAAAAATCCTTCGCCTTTGAAGAATTTCAGCCTTAAGTATTTGTGAGGTACAAGACTCCTTATTTTCCAGCAGTCAAGGAATTTCGACTGGGCATCATCGTCATTGATCCACCCCTCTAATTAAGAAAACCATCTAGTGCTTTTCTGAGCCACTATTTTCACACGCTTCTTTTGTGTAGAGCCTGTTACCATTTCTTTCACTGACGAGAGATATGAACCAGAGAGAGTGATGGTGAAGAGATGAATCAGAGAGTACAGATGATCTTGACACAATGAAAATTTTTGATTGGGTTTATATATATATATATATATATATATATATACTATAACCAGACACTTTTGGAGGGAATAAATTAATTTACTTTCGTACCAAAAATGTTTTCATATTTGAAACCCATTTTAACAGAGGACTAAGAGTCGACTAAGTTAAAAAGAAAGTTAACTTAAGTTTTCACAGAGTTTTCAAAAATAGAGTTGAACATACTAAAAACACATAGTCGAATTGGTTTATAATAAAGTCGACTAAAAGTCACGAAAACAGTTTTTCAATCCAAATCAATCATTTAATCATACAAACAATCATACATACAATCAAGTATCAACAACCAATCAATTTATGAATGATGCAATAGAGTGATACAAATTACCGTTGTAGACACTCAAGATTTTTGTCATAGAAATGTAGTTCATCCTTGAGCTGTTATTGCAGGTACCCATTTTAACTTGGGTCCTTGATTGTCAGTTCTGACCAATTGATCCTTTGGTCTCCATACATATAATCCTTTAGGAACACCAACACTTCTATAATAACAGTTTCTAACAGTGTGACCAACACAATTGCAATAAAAGCAAGCATTCCTAGCAGGTTTCCTTAGATCAATAAACTTCTTTGCATTAGTTCTGTTAGATTGAGCTTTATAACCAATTCCTTGTCTATATATAGCTCTGCCAAAGGATTTTATTACAACATTCAACTTGTCTCTACCTTGAGTGAATTTGGCTAGCGTACTAGTCAAGTAATCTATTTGCTCAATATGTGTAGGACATTTATCACAACGTTTCTCTACTGTAACAGTTTCAATTTTGATCTCTGATGAGTCGTTATTTCTTGAACTGTATTTAGTTTATTGCACTTAAATAAACCAGGGAATTTTTTTTAATTGTCTGTTATTTCCCCATTTTCCGAATTCTACTTAATTTGGTCGGAAATTCGTAATTGTGCAAATTTGGATTTTCTGAGCTGATTAAATGCATTTCTGGTTGCAGGGAAGTTGTGGAAACATCATCTGGAGCATTAGGATATGGCGTGACACATTCAAAGGCTCAACATTTAGTCATTTAGATTCTAATTAAAGTTGTAATTTCGTTTCCTAGAAGTCCTTAATTAGAATTAGGTGTTTTGGACCCTTTTAGGGGCAATTTTGTAAAAAACCCATGTGTAGGACATGTGGCTTTTGGCTAGGGTTTCATTAGAAGGTGGTCCCCACCAATTTTATAGTCTTGGACGGTCTTTAGAGGAGAGAATTCCGAGGACACACTCTTGGGGCTCTCATAGCCACACTTCATACTCATGTTTTGAACTTTTCTCTCCTAGGGTTTCATGTATGAACAGGCTCTTTGGAGAGCTTGCTTGGTGCTTCGGTTTTGAGCCATTTCAATGAACACGATGCAGATTTTCTTTGTCTCTTAACTTTCTCTTGGTTGTCTTAGCTCATTGATGGTGAAAAATCATTCTTTTCTATTTCCATTTGCTTGTTCTTGATGCTTGAAGCTTGAGCTTTGGAGCTTGTCTTTGCATTTCCATGGTGGAAGTTGGGTTTGAGTAACTTTATATTTCGTTTTCCTCTTCCATTGTTGCAGTTGCTCACGTTTTTCTTTGCATTTTATTTGGTTGGATGATAAAAATGGAGTTCTATGTGAGTTTTGGGTCGAAGAGAGCTTAAGTTGATGTATGGGTGTTGTGGTTTGGACTCTTTCTTCTTGCATTTCGTTTTTGATGTTTGAAACAAGGATGGGACCAGATCTTGGGGTTGTTATTGTGGCTGGACAGAGCTGGGATTGATTGCTTGGTTATCATTTTCGGTTTTGCAAAGAAACTTGAAGAAATGGTAGTGTTGAAGTTGGGTTGATGAGTAGAAGTTTGGGTTTATTGTTCTTGTGTTCATTTGCAACTTGAAGTTTGGTTTCTTGAAGTCATTCTCGGTATTGAAGAGTAGATGAAAGCTTTGGATGGTGGTTGAGAAGAAAGAAAACCGAAATTGAGGTTGGAAGTGAGAGAAAAGGAATGTTGCTGAATATGAAGCAAAATATGAAGCACATTTTCACTAAAGGAATGTTGCCACTTTTGGTTTTGTCTTTTCCTTGCATTGCTGCCGAGAATCACCATTAGGAAGGGAGTGTTTAGGTGTTTTATTTACTTTGACCTTGCCTACATGGCATCTTGGTTGGACCACCCAAAGTATTTTCCATTTACCCATTGGTTTGAAGCACTTTTTGTAGCCACTTCTTTCTAGCTCACGTAAATTTGTGCTTTGCTATTGGAATGAGAATTTTTGCTGCATGGAAGGAGAGAAGGGACGGTCTTGGAGAGTTTGGAAGGCACATGTTAATTTCCTTGAAAAATGGTGCACATGGGAGAAGAAGTCAACACATTTGGTGGCTTATAGAAGGTGAACTTGGAGTTTGACTTGGGTGCATGGTGACTCATGGCCAAGAGGTGTTCTTAGGCCATTTTCATTTTCAATTTCTTTATTTGGAGCACACTTGGTCACATGAATTTCTAGGAAAAATTTGTGTTTCTTTATTTCTTTTGTTTTAAATTAATTTACATAGTAGGATTAGTTGCTTTTTAGAGTCTCTAATTTAGTTTTGCATGTAATTTAATTTAACTTAGTTGGGTAGTTGTTTGACACATTGTTGGGGTCTAGTATTTTATTTTGTTTTAATGTTGCCTAATATGTTTGGTCTTGTCACTTTAATTGTCATGATAGCTTAAATTAACTGTGTTGGTCATTAGCGATATTGCATTGCTTCTTTGAGATTTCTGGACTGTATTTGTAATTGTGACTCTGACTTTGTTAATATCAAATCTGTATTTGCACTTGCAATTGGGTATATGCTTAGTTGCCCAGTTGGTGTGACATCTTCGCTTAGTTGATGGAACTGTATGGTGTAAATCAGAGTTGATATTAACACTGCGTTCGCTTAGTTCGCAGTTATGAAGACAGATTTAACCGTCCGTTAGTCGGTTAACTCTGTTGGATTAGAGGTTTGAGTCACAACTTTATTTTGTTGATCTGTGATTGGAAACATTGTAATTAAGTTAATGACCGACTGTTTACTCTCCCTGTTTAATTCCGTATTTTTACGTCTCTGTATGTGTTTCAATAGTTGAATTTTTATATTCGTTGTATTTTGATTCTGTTTTCATCCGTGATCAACGCAAACCGTTTTCACAACCCCCCCCCCCCGCCTTCGTGTTTGACTAAATTCTGAACCGCAAAATTGGTCCTTGAGAGACGACCTAGGAGTCATATCCTAGCTATATTGCATTTAAAAATGGCACATTAAATTTGTGTGGGCTGCGACACCCATCAAATTTTGGCGCTGTTGCCGAGGACCAACGGTTCAGTTTTAGGTCTTTTGTTGTGTTAGTGTGTGTTGTTTTGTCTTGTGTTGTGAGTGTGATGTTCTGTTTTGTGTGTTCGTCATTGTGTGTTGCATTTAGGTAGCTTTAGTTACATATTTTCATTGCATTCTTCTTTTCTGCCTTCTTCTACATGTCTACCTATTTTGGTTATGTGAGTAACGCTTATTTTCCCTGTGTCTATGACTATCCTTCTACATTTGACTTTGATATAGCTTGTGATGTATACTCAGCTGATGTCTATGTTGAGAACATTACGGTTCCTCCTCCATCTCATGAGAGTGCTCCTAGGGAGCCGGTTCCACTTGATGAGGAGGATATTCGTTGTGTTTTCAACACTGGACTGATACATTTGCTTCCTAGGTTTTATGGTTTTGCAGCTGAATGCCCACATAGACATTTGGAGGAGTACTACACCATTTTCTCTTCAAGGAAACCTCCTGATGTCCCGGATGAAGTCATGTTTTTAAGGGCATTTCCGCATTCATTACAAGAAGCAGCAAGAGGTTGGCTGTATTGTCTTCCTCCAGGATCCATCACTTCTTGGGAAGATCTTAAGCATACGTTCTTGGAGAAATTCTTCCTTGCTCAGTATGGTCACAGTAACGATCCTGGATGGAATGACCCTAGCTTGGGATGGTATGGTACTTCGGAACATCAATATCAGGAACCATCATTCCAGACTCCTTGTATGCCTTCTCCACCTGTTCAGGAACCACAACAGCCACAACTTCATGAGCCTGCCCATTCTTTATCAACTGTTGGTAGGAAATTGGTAAGCAAGCTTGATTCTCTTGAGAGTTTGGTGACACAGCTGGCATCCAACCAGAGACCAGCACCTTCATCTGCATCTGTTGCACGGCTGTGTGCTATATGTCCTTCCAGTGACCACTCTACAGATGCATGTCCTCCTTTGGACCACCCTGTTACTCATGATGATCCTCAAGCTTATGCTACCGACATATACAACAACAAGCAGCCACAACAGAAAAATCAGAGGAAACAGGAACAACAAGAGGCATATGCCCGACCACCTTCCAAATCTTCTACTTCGTCTGAGCCAACATTGAATGAGTTGTGGGGGCAGATAGCCAGGCAGGCCATTGAGGAACAATCTCGTGTTTTAGAGGGACCTCCAATTCAGACTGTCAGATTACTGATGATGTCAGTGTCACCCGCGCAGGGGATGAGAAGTAGAGTCATGAGCCTACTATTGCACCATCTACTTTCCTACACTCCTATGTCCCTGCTCTTGCACCTGAGGATGCAGTTGCTCATTCTGCTGTTACTGGTGAGATGAATCATGAATCAAAACAGGTTTTCTCTAAACTTGAAATCCCACTTGCTTTGCCTGAGTTATTTATGCATTCAAATATTCTTGATACTGCTGCAGATTCACATGTTAGTGTTGATTTTGACATTGAAACTGTGAAAACTGAAGATGTTTCAGACTTAGGATTAAATTTTGATCTTTCATAGTTTTCTGAAAATTTTCAATGTAGTTGTGAAGCTGGTTCTTGCTCTATTTGTGTTGAGATCAATTCTGTGATACAACCAGCTTCCAACTTTATGATTGGTGATACTAACTGTGAATCTGATGAAAATGTTGAGGAACAGGCAGATGTAAGCAACACTTCTGAGATAGGTAGTCCATCTTCACCTTCCATTATTCCACCAATCTTCAAGGAAGTGGAGGTAAGCATACCTAAGATTGACTCTGTTGTTGATGAGTATGCTGATGATAGGTATGTTGATGATTGTATTGTTGATGAGCATGCTTTTAGTTCTCCCTCTCTGCATGATGAGAAACAACTTTTGATATCTTGTCTGAATGTTTATTCTTCATGCACTGAACATGAATCTGATTCTGTTGTTGATACTGCTTCTAAATTTGAACTTGATTCATGTTCTGAGGGTTTATCTGAGGTTCAACCTATTACATTGGGATTGGGTGTTATACCTCTTCATGTTATTTCTGTAGAACCACATTGCACTAACCATGTTGCAGGAGGTACACATGAGTTTGACCAACAAGCACCCACAGTGGAAAACAAAGGTGCAAGCATACACAAGAGCTTTAACATTAATAGGCACCAACTGAACCTGCTCATCAACAATCACTGCTTCTTGGATCCAGCTGTGGAGGACATCTCCCTACTTGATCAAATATGGAGACTGAAGCAGTTCCTCCTCAAGACTTCCTTGCTGACTCCAGTGGTGGAGAACATTTCCCTAAAAGTCCAAAATTGGCAACTGCCACCATGATTAGGGGAGTCTTCTTTTCCCTTCTCCTCTCTTTCCTGCTTTTATTGCACTTGTCCATGATCTATTGATTGTTTTGATTTCTGATCTGATGATTGTGACACACTGAGGACATTGTGTAGTTTAAGTGTGGTCTATTGGGGGAGATTCTGAATTTTCTTTGATTAGTTTCTGTTTTCTGTGTTAAATTTTTTTTCTTTTCTAGGTAGTTTTTGTTGTGTCTTGTGTACAGTTTTGCATGTTTCTTTTGATTTCTGGACTTTGTTTAGGTTGTAGATGTGTCTTTCACTTCATTGATACTCTGATTTGTTGGATTCCTTGCTTTTCTTTGCTTAGAAGATGATCATGATGTTTGAGAGGTTGAATTGATTGCGACAGAAATACCCTGTGTGAGAATTTGAGCCACTTGATATTCTTTCTTGTGTGTGATATGTCTCTTGATTGCAGGCACATATGCCTTGGCTTGACTCTTTTTGATGATTCTTGATTCATGCGCATGTTTGAAAGTGATAAAGGCGTTTTGTATTGAGCCTCTCTAGCCAGATGAGCCCACCTTGTTGTGATCCCTTGATAACCCTTTTGAGCCTATACTTTCCCCATTTATTTGTTTTGAAGTTGATACACTAGCCCTAAGTGAAAAACCATGATTACCTTAACCTTAGGGAATTTTGGAGCTTTGGAATTGTTTTGGGAATAAGTGTGGTCTCCCGGGGGATTCAGATAATTGGCTAGGTGGTTCCTCTTTGTTTTGTAAATATGATGTATCTAGTCTCTTGAAATTGTTGCTGAATAGAGTAAAGAAAAGACACAGGATGAAAAAAAAAAAGAAAAAAGAGAGAGTAGAAAAACAGTGAAAAATGAAAAAAAAAATTGTGAATAATGGAGTCAAGAAGAGGATGTAATTAGAGGTTGTGGGTGTGTTTGAATGTGTTTACACTTGTTCCCCATTGCTCCTCTATTCCTTATGCTTTGTAGCTTCTTATCCAGATGTATCCTCCCTTGTCCTTGGCCCCATTACAACCTTGAAAAGACCTTTTGATTTGAACATGCGTATGTGCTTGAGTGTTGATATTAGAGGCTTGCCAAGTCTATTTGTGTTTGCTTTCTTGAGTGCATTGAGTGACATTGATTTACCTTAAACACTTGAGAGAAACACTGATTGTGTGCATCTGTGAGGCTTTGTTGCTTTTGATTCATCTCTTGAACTGATTGACTGTTTTCCATGTACTGAACTGTTTTGATGATTTCATGACTATCTACTTTCATTGACTCTGTGTGGGATTCTGCCTATGCATTTCACTGTCCAAATTTGGTGAGAATTGCGCAACTCTGTTTCTGTTTTGTGAGTCTTTGTTGTCTGTCTGTCGAGTCTGTGTCACCTCCCTGAACTTTGAGTAGTTCCCTGGTTTTCGTCTTGGTTTTGCCCAGGAGTGCAAAAGACTAAGTGTGGTCTATTTTGATGAGTCGTTATTTCTTGAACTGTATTTAGTTTATTGCACTTAAATAAACCAGGGAATTGTGTTTAATTGTTTGTTATTTCCCCGTTTTCCGAATTCTACTTAATTTGGTCGGAAATTCGTAATTGTGCTAATTTGGATTTTCTGAGTTGATTAAGTGCATTTCTGGTTGCAGGGAAGTTGTGGAAACATCATCTGGAGCATTAGGATATGGCCTGACACATTCAAAGGCTCAACATTTAGTCATTTAGATTCTAATTAATGTTGTAATTTCGTTTTCTAGAAGTCCTTAATTAGAATTATGTGTTTTGGACCCTTTTAGGGGAAATTTTGTAAAAAACCCATGTGTAGGACATGTGGCTTTTGGCTAGGGTTTCATTAGAAGGTGGTCCCCACCAATTTTAGAGTCTTGGATGGTCTTTAGAGGAGAGAATGCCGAGGACACACTCTTGGGGCTCTCATAGCCACACTTCATACTCATGTTTTGAACTTTTCTCTCCTAGGGTTTCATGTATGAACATGCTCTTTGGAGAGCTTGCTTGGTGCTTCGGTTTTGAGCCATTTCAATGAACAAGATGCAGATTTTCTTTGTCTCTTAAATTACTCTTGGTTATCTTAGCTCATTGATGGTGAAAAATCATTCTTTTCTATTTCCATTTGCTTGTTCTTGATGCTTGAAGCTTGAGCTTTGGAGCTTGTCTTTGCATTTCCATGGTGGAAGTTGGGTTTGAGTAACTTTATATTTCGTTTTCCTCTTCCATTACTGCAGTTGCTCACGTTTTTCTATGCATTTTATTTGGTTGGATGATAAAAATGGAGTTCTATGTGAGTTTTGGGTCGAAGAGAGCTTAAGTTGATGTGTGGATGTTGTGGTTTGGACTCTTTCTTCTTGCATTTCGTTTTTCATGTTTGAAACGAGGATGAGACCAGATCTTGGGGTTGTTAATGTGGCTGGACAGAGCTGGGATTGATTGCTTGGTTATCATTTTCGTTTTTGCAAAGAAACTTGAAGAAATGGTAGTGTTGAAGTTGGGTTGATGAGTAGAAGTTTGGGTTTATTGTTCTTGTGTTCATTTGCAACTTGAAGTTTGGTTTCTTGAAGTCATTCTCGGTATTGAAGAGTAGATGAAAGCTTTGGATGGTGGTTGAGAAGAAAGAAAACCGAAATTGAGGTTGGAAGTGAGAGAAAAGGGAGCATTTAAGTTTTTACCTCTTTTGGACAAGCAAAATATGAAGCACATTTTCACTAAAGGAATGTTGCCACTTTTGGTTTTGTCTTTTCCTTGCATTGCTGCCGAGAATCACCATTAGGAAGGGAGTGTTTAGGTGTTTTATTTCCTTTGACCTTGCCTACATGGCATCTTGGTTGGACCACCCAAAGTATTTTCCATTTACCCATTGGTTTGAAGCACTTTTTGTAGCCACTTCTTTCTAGCTCACGTAAATTTGTGCTTTGCTATTGGAATGAGAATTTTTGCTGCATGGAAGGAGAGAAGGGACGGTCTTGGAGAGTTTGGAAGGCACATGTTAATTTCCTTGAAAAATGGTGCACATGGGAGAAGAAGTCAACACATTTGGTGGCTTATAAAAGGTGAACTTGGAGTTTGACTTGGGTGCATGGTGACTCACGGCCAAGAGGTGTTCTTAGGCCATTTTCATTTTCAATTTCTTTATTTGGTGCACACTTGGTCACATGAATTGCTAGGAAAATGTTGTGTTTGTTTATTTCTTTTGTTTTAAATTAATTTGCATAGTAGGATTAGTTGCTTTTTAGTTTCTCTAATTTAGTTTTGCATGTAATTTAATTTAACTTAGTTGGGTAGTTGTTTGACACATTGTTGGGGTCTAGTATTTTATTTTGTTTTAATGTTGCCTAATATGTTTGGTCTTGTCACTTTAATTGTCATGATAGCTTAAATTAATTGTGTTGGTCATTAGCGATATTGCATTGCTTCTTTGAGATTTCTGGACTGTATTTGTAATTGTGGCTCTGACTTGGTTAATATCAAATCCGTATTTGCACTTGCAATTGGGTATACGCTTAGTTGCTCAGTTGGTGTGACATCTTCGCTTAGTTGATGGAACTGTATGGTGTAAATCAGAGTTGATATTAACACTGCGTACGCTTAGTTCGCAGTTATGAAGACAGATTTAACCGTCGCTTAGTCGGTTAACTCTGTTGGATTAGAGGTTTGAGTCGCAACTTTATTTTGTTGATCTATGATTGGAAACATTGTAATTAAGTTAATGACCGACTATTTACTCTCCCTGTTTGATTCCGTATTTTTACGTCTCTGTATGCGTTTCAATAGTTGAATTTCTATATGCGTTGTATTTTGATTCTGTTTTCATCCGTGTTCAATGCAAACCGTTTTCACAACCCCCCCTTCGTGTATGACTAAATTCTGAACCGCAAAATTGGTCCTTGAGAGACGACCTAGGAGTCATATCCTAGCTATACTGCATTTAAAAATTGCACATTAAATTTGTGTGGGCTGCGACACCCATCAATCTCTTTAGCAGATAACAAAGCATCATTCAATTCTTTTTCTAATCTCTCATTTTTAGACACAAGGTTATCAATTCTATACTCATAATCTCTCATCTCAGAGTTGAGTCGATTAACCTTGTACTGCAGTCGCATTGCTTCAGCATGTATTTCCTTGAAAGCATCTAATAGCATATCATACTTGACCTCAATAGGTTCATTTGAAATGTCTGCATCGCTGTCATAATCATCCCTTGTTGCTCCAGCCATATAGCATATGTTAGACTCCTCTTCTTGATCATGATCTTCATCACTTGAAGAGTTCGAGTCACTATTCTTCTAAGCAATATCGGTTCCTTTTGTTTTCTTCCTTTATCTTCAGGGAACCTTCTATTTGCTTTCTGCTTTGGCTTTAATTTTGGACATTCTAGCTTGATATGTCCTTCCTTTCCACATTCATAGCATTGGACAACGTTAGATTTGAAGCTTTTCTTTGATTTATTGTGACCTGCATGGTTAGTAAGTTGACTATCATTTTTCACAAGTCGACTAAACTTTCTTACCATCATGGTCATCATTTCTTTGTCGTCCATCTCTGCATCTGAGTCATCTGACTTTGCGCTTTTTCTGCTTGTAGCTTTCAGAGCAATGGACTTCTTTTCTTCAATCTCTTCCTCATCCTTTAATCTACCAAGTTCCAATTCATGTTCTCTTAACTTGCCAAACAAGGTAGCCATGTTCATGGTTGTAAGATCTTTGGATTCTGAGATTGTAGTGACTTTTGGTTGCCAATTTCTGTTCAGACTTTTCAAAATCTTGATGTTGATCTCCTCTTTATCAAACACTTTGCCGAGAGCCATAAGATGATTAACAATGTGTGTGAATCTTTTTTGGACTTCATAGATAGTCTCTCCAGCCTTCATCCAGAAAAGTTCATACTCTTGAATCAGAGAATTCTTCCTTGCTCTCTTAACTTCATCAGTGCCTTCATGTGTGACTTCCACATTTCCTTTGAAGATTTGCATTGAGATATCCTGAAAAATTCATCAATAGTTAGTTAAGAGGCAATAATGTTTCTAGCTTTAATATCATACCGTGCTTTTCTATTTTCTTCAGTTGACCATTCATTAAAGGGTTTTACAACAGTTTTATCATCAACAATTTTTGTAGGCACAAAAGGATCATTTAAAGTTGCATCCCAAATTCCTTTATCCACGGATTCAAGAAAGATTTACATTCTAATTTTCCAAAAAGGATAATTTTCACCACCAAACAGAGGTGGTCTGTTTGTTGAAGCACCTTCACCAAAAGTTTGAAAACTGGAAGCCATCCCCAGGTCTATAGTCGATTCAAAGTAAAACAGAGTCGACTAGTTTTCCAAATATCTTATGAAAACCAGCTCTGGTGCCAATTGTCAGGAAATAGGTAAGGCTTTGTTTTAACACAATGAGGGGGGGGGGGTTGAATTGGTGTGCTTTTAAAATCAGAGTCTTTTCGCAATCTTTGATTCAAAGTACAAAACTTTACAAACTTTTTTGAATTGCAAGTTATAGAAAATTTAGTGCAGCGGAAATCAAAGTAGACTACGCAAATAGTAAAGTCGACTGAATGTAAAAATGTAGGGATAGAGAATTCAAACGCAGGTTTTTATACTGGTTCGACCTCAATGCCTACATCCAGTGTCATTCCAGTACCAGGAAGCAAATGCACTATAATGGTCAATGTTTTTACAATAAGGCTTTTATAGAAGACCTCCACGTCAAAAATATAAAACACCTCTCTAACCCTTTAACCAAAATATAGGCAAACCGCACAGCAAGACTTGCAGCAAGATGTCCCCTCTCCTACAATCTGCAACCCACTTTGAACAATCCTTAAAGTGTACCAGACTCCACGAGTCCAACCCCTGTAGCACAACAGGTAACACCAATCACCACGGATGCCAACAACAATCTTGATCAACTTAGAAACACCTCAATTGTGCAGATTCTGATAAAGCAATAAGCCTAGTAAATTCTCCTTTAGAACTTCTTCAAAGAAAGATCACCACGGTCTTCTTGATGAGTTCTTGGAGCTCTAAATCGTAGAGAAACAATCTGAAACAAAATATGAAAATGTTAGATTTCTAAAAGTTCTCTGAAACAACTCAGGTCATGTCTATTTATAGATTTCTATAAAACAGACGCTCCTGTAGTCCAATATGCTACTAATAGATATTGTGTTATCAACAATCTCAACAGAAAGAAAGGTTTTGGACTGTGTTGAACCATTGTGTTGATTTGTGGAGGACTGAGTTTCATCTTGTATGCTTGAGGACAAGCAAAGTTCTAAGTGTGGCGTTGTGATAACGATTGAAAAACCATGATTTTTATACTTAATTTTGACACTAAATACACCCTTTATGACTTAGAAATTAGCTTGAAATCATGCATTTTGCTTAAGTTAGAGAATAAGAGAGTGAAATGTTGTTTTCTTGGTTTTATGCTAGGTTTTCCTTGTTTTGGTAGGAATTAACATGAATTGGATGAAGGAAGCTGAAGTAGTAAGGAGTTGGACTTAAAAGAAGAAGGAAAAGTGTTTAAAAGAGGAATCGTAGCCATTGTTGAGCGCAATTCTATCGCTGAGCGCCAGCCTCGTGGAGGAGTTCTCTGGACAGCGCTTAAGCGCTAATGTTGAAGGGAAAATCTAGTTCCGCAGCCACTATTGAGCGGCATTTTCACTGCTGAGCGCCAGCCTCTTCAGTGAATTCACTGTCAGGCGCCTGGGCGTCAACGCTGAGCGACATTTATAAGTATCGCGCCTACCGTTGAGCGGTAATCCAGCGCTGAGCGCTAGTCTCTTGGGTCTGGGCCATTTTCTTTTTTTTATGAACTATATATTGATTTGCACGACCCAGAGAGGGTATCTTTTGGTAGAAGGAGACGCAAAACCACTCTTTTCACCCCTCGGAGGCGGATTTTGGATGCGAAAGCTCCAATCTACAAATTCTAGGGTTTTATCTTTCATTCTTTTCATTGTTTTGATCTAGTTTCACCATGTCTATGGTGAACTAAACCTCCATTGTTGTTGGGGAAACGATGTAATCCTTTGAAACTATCATGTATTGAATTGATTCTTAATCTATATGCTTTATTTCATTAATTGTTAGGGTGTTTCCTCTATACTTTATGCATGCTTTGTTTAACTCATTCAATAGCATGATCTTTGATTTTGTCGATATGGACACATACGGGGAAATCTAGACATGGGGGAATTCTCTCGGGAGCAATATTACCTAGATATAGGGATAGGAGGACCGATTGCCTTTAAGCTTTTGTGCGAATGTAATGCATGATAAATTGCTACAGAGACAAGACATTGTAAACTAGTAATTTGGAGTAGGCTTTCTTCACCGAGACATCGAGTTTAGGGTAAATTAGAAAGTGGCATTGACATTAATGAAAGAGTAGAATTCGTAAATACATGTGGGTTGATAGGATAAATTCGGAAACCCCAACAACATAATTCATCCATATATTATTCACCTACGTATTTTCTTGGTCAATAGATCAACTCTTACATGCATGTTTATTTTCTATTTTGCATTATAAACACTAATTTTCATTTCTCAAGTCTTAAATAATTAACAAATCACATGACTGTCTAGGCCAATGAGTCTCTAGGGAAAATGACACTCGGTCTTACCGTTTATATTACTTGATACGATTCAGTACACTTGTTGGAGTCTTAATAGATATATTATCTTTATTTTATATTTATCTTTTATCTTTAGTTAGTTTGTTATTATTTCTTATTTTTATTTTGGCTTAGCCCATATTTCTTCTATTATAAATAGAGAACCATATGTGGATACTCAACAAAAGGGAGATTAATCCTATATATAATTTTTTACTATATTCAACATGGTATCTAGAGCCTAAGGTTCTTTTGAGGAAATATTTTTGTTGCCTCTACACTACACCCACCACTGTCGACGACGACACTATCTAACGTTGTCGGTGGTGCCATCGTCTATCGCTGCCACTACCGGGGTTCTAGTTTCGACCGATAATCACATGGTTTTGATTGTCTCAGCCTGGCGACCACCTTGTCATCAACGATGCCTTCATCGGAGCTCCAACGTGTTCTTAGTGCCTTTGAAGTTGTGGATTTTCTCCCTTTTTCGTCGTACATGGTGGCATGTGTAGTAGTAATTCAGAGCGTCGAGGTCGTTTTTTTTTTTCCTCTTTCAGGTTCATCGTGCATTGTCGCATGTCTCATCTCCTCTCTTGTAGCTACTCAAAGCATCGAGGTTGCTCTTTTTCCTTTTTCAAGTACCTTGATTGAAGAATCTTTGAATTTGATGGCTTCTCTCTCCTATTCATCCATGGCTTCTTCTACTATCGTCTCTTCTGACCTCCCTTTTATCACCATTGCGTTTGACCCGTCCATATATGCTTTTTCTCCCATAGAAAAGATGGTTTTTGTTAGTTTATTTATAGCCGTGGTGGCTCTCCAATAATGACCTATTTATCCATTGGATGTCAACAATGTATTCCTCAATGACGATTTGCAAGAAGATATTTACATGGAGCAATCTCCTAGATTTGTTGCTCAGGGGGAGTCTTTTGGGTTGGTATTTCATCTTCTATGTCGTCTTGCAAATCATTAGAAATTTGGTGTCACTCGAGTGCAGAAACATATATTTTTACTAAATCTTTATAGATTATATTAGTAACAAGCTTGATACATACGATTGGTATGCACTAGCTTGAGGGGGAGTGTTAGATGTATTATCTTTATTTTGTATTTACCTTTTATCTTTAGTTAGTTTGTTATTATTTCTTATTTGTATTTTGGGTTTATCGGACCACCCATTAATGTATAGTCTCACGCTCGAGACGTATATACCTCAGCATGAGGGGAGGGGTGTTGGAAGTCCCACATAGACTAAAGATATGGCCAGTTGAAAGTATATAAGTGGGTGCAAACCTCATCTTACAAGCCGGTTTGTTGGGTTGAGTTAGGTTTAAATTCCACTTCTTAACATGGTATCAAAATCAGGTTAGAGCCTATCCTAGCGAGATTTGTGTAGACATATATTTTCACCCGTTATCGGGCCACTATTGGACCAGTCATTAATGTCTAGTCTCACGCTTGAGATGTATATACATCGACTTGAAGGGAGGGGTGTTGGAAGTTCCACATCGACTAGAGATATGACTAATTGAGAGTATATGAGTGGGTGCAAACCTCACCTTACAAACCGATTTTGTGGGGTTGAGTTAGGCTTAAAGTCCACTTCTTAACAATGTTAATATCTTTATAAATTTTATATGATTGTCTTTATTTTGTACATTAGTTTACCCTTCCTTCTATGTTTGTTTGTCTTTTTTGGTACATTAGTTTACTCTTTCTTCTTTATTTTGTTTGTTTGTTTGTTTTTCTTATTAAAAATGATCTCCTTTAATAGTGTGAGCAGATGAAGATGTTCCAGTTGATCCGGTGCAGGGTGAGGGAGATGCAACAACATAGTTAGGATTTGTTGTGTATAAGCCTTTTTCTTTTGAAATTCTAGCTTTCTGTTAGTGTATATATATAACTAGCTATACTTAGTACATGCTTTATGAATGACTGTAATATAATAGTTGTATGTCTATATCATCTGCTTATTGATTGTCATTTAAATAATGTTTTATTTAGTAGTTTTACATTATTAAATGGGATGTTGCAATGTCTATGTGTGAGGCCAAACCATGTTTTCTTTTTTCAACCCTTTATTCTTCACTGACCATCCCACTGAAATTGTCTCCTTCATATACAAGATCACATAGCCAAGATCTTCATTTGCGTCTACTGCATTGTTGGAGATAGACATAAGTGATGGGGAAATAACACAAAATCCAAAAATACCAAAATAGGCAGCAAAAATAACTTTTCCATCAATAATAGAAATGACATCAATAATCACAAAAAGATAATGCCAATATTTTTAGCATGGGAAACCTTCTCAATATGGTAAAATCCACATACACAAGGTAGTCCATCAAGTAGCACTAATATCAAAAAATGGGTACAAAAGAGTGAAATCAAAAGTACAAACAAGTGCCTACAACCAATCAATACATCAAAGCAATAAGTTCTCAAATTTGAAGAATAAAGAAAGAGAAACTTAAAATAAAGCAAGTGTTAGATTAATTTCCTTAACCACAAACCTCAAATTGACAATGGTTAAAATGAAGAACCATATGTTATGAACTTGTAGTCAAAATTTTAGCCTATCCAATGGTGAATGAAGTGAGAATCATAATTTAATGATGCAGCTCATGAATATGTCAATAATTTTTCTCTCTCTTTTCTCTATTCCAAAGATTGTCAAAATAACACTCTCTCAACCTAAAAGATCCCTCTTCACTTAGATCTTGTGAGATAAAAGGGGTTTGACTAGGTTGAACTTTTTAAACACAAGTTAGAGTCCAACCCAACAACGTGAACCTAATTGTGGCTTTTGGATTCACTCCTAGAATTCATAGTGGACAACACGGATGGAAAAAATCTATCACATTGTTTTCATATAAAAAAAATAAGGACTCAATTAAGTTAGAAAAAAAAAATATAAAATTCAAATTACCCATTAAACCTTTTGTTTGACTGATACGAGGTCATCTTCTAAATTATGCTAACACTAAATTAATGGAAGAGACCACCCTAACTTTATTTATTAAGATTTGTTGATAGGGGGAGCATTATACTCCTAAACATATTGGGGAGAATTAGAATCCTAAACATATTGGTTTTTTATGATCAATGGTTAATAATATATAGAAATGATTTTAATCATTTTTGCACAACATAATTAGTATACAAATGTTTAAATCTATAACTATGTTTGTGTTAGATGCATTAATCATGAAAAGATGAATGAAATAGACCTAAACATATCAAGAATCTATATTTTTGTTATACAGATAACATAATCTATTAGAAAAGGTAAATGGAAGTGATATTAGGCATAGTGTTAAAATAATCGATTATATAAGTTAAATAATTGATTAAAACAAAGATAAAGGTTTAATCCATTATGCTAATAACCTAATTTGTTAGGTTAGTTGAAAGAAGTAGTATTAAGTTTAACTGTCAACATAATCGATTATATAAGTGACATAATCAATTAAAACAAAAAGAAAAACATAATCGATTAAAATGTGACAGGATCCGATTTTCTATATAAATCAGATTAGAGACCTGACTCTTTAACGTTTTAATTGGCATATACAACATTCTCTTTGAGTTTTGAGTACAGGTTTTCTCAAGAAGTGTTTTTGGAGGATTTGAAGCTTCATTGGTGATCAGGCAATCAAGAAATCATATAAGACACATTGGAGTTCATATGTTCTGATCTTTCTTCACTGTTGGAGTGTAATATAATCAGGTTCTTATTCATTTGATATGATTTGGTACATGTGTTAGGTAGGCCAGGTTAGAGATTGAGTGTATCATCTCTTGTGTTGATTGAGAGTGAGAGTATCTTCTATTGTATTGTTGTTTTCAGATTTGAGAGTTAGTGGATTACCTCCCAACTAAGGTTGTTGAGGGAAGACTGGATATAGGCTTGTGAAGAGTTGAACCAGTATAAATCTTTGTGTTTTCTAGTCTTTCTTTCATCTTTTTTTTACTTAATTGATTCAAACATTTTTTATTATTGATTTCAAGATTCAAGATATTTCAAAGATTTAAAAAACTTTTAAAATCCAATTCACCCCTCGAGATAAGAACTACTTTTCTAACAAGATTTAATTGAGTTAAAAACAAATATAAGATAAAAAAACAAATCAAATACCTAAATATATAAACTAAATTATTAATTAAGTCTTATATTAATTATATTAATTAAGATAGTATTTGTTGTAAGACTCGATCACACTTTCAATGAACTCCTTTCCTCTTAACAAGTCAAACGAATGTTATAAACCAATTCACAATTTTTTTAAGCAACAATGGATTCATAAAATTGAGTAGATTCAATCATATTTAAATATATTATAAACTAATTTTCTAATATTAAAGTGGTTCTTTTATATATTTATGCATGAGATTAGTAAAATGTATAGACTAAATGTTATAACAACATTTTTAAAGCAACATTACTAAAACACTCAAATTCTATTCTATATCCTGATTTCATCACTAAAACACAAAATGCCGGTGGCGGAGCTTCTTTAGGTTTGCTCTTCAATTTCTTTTAGCATATAAAAATTAAAATATAAATAAAACATGTTTTAAAAATGTTAGTATATTTTATATTTTTAACGTCTTGTATATCTTCGTAAATAATTTTTGGAGTTAAATATATTGTTTTAAATCATTATAAAAAATTTATGTTTTGATTCTAAATTAAGTTAGAAATTGTTCTAAGAGCCTAGAAAATAGAATAATAAAGTGCATTACAAGAAAAACTGAAATTATTTACCAATATTTATGTACGGATTTTAATCCGTATGTAATATAAGTATTATGTAATATAAGTATTACATACGGATTTTACATATGGAATCAAAAAAAATGAGTTACATACGAATTTTATATAAGGATTTCTATCTACCGATAATCCGTATATAATATCCGTATATAAATGAGGCGCGTTATGGCGGGAAAGTTATCTAAAGATTAAATCCGTATGTAATGAGCTCCAATCTGTATGTAATTAAGAGTGAATGTTTTCTACTGAAATTACGTACAGATCTAGAAAAGATTTTAATAAAAAAAATATAATAATGAGGTATTTGGCTTACAAAACCCTTTTCCCTATTTTAATAACTTCTTTTCCTCTACTCTCTCGAAGCTTCTTGATGGAAGATGCGAAGAAGACCGAGTGGATCGAACTCTTGAAGCTTTCTCCACGAGTAAACGTAGACGAATGTAAGAACAACTGTGAACAACGAGACGACGACCGATTTGATGAAGGAAGTTAGTAAGAGAACTCGAAAGAGGAGGAACGCACCTGCAAAACCCTAAGTTCGCGATAATACTCCAAGAGCGAAAAGAATTCGACGCGGAGTGAAAAATAGGAAGAGTGTTTGGTGATAAATGTGAATTAGGTCGCGTGTTTGGGGGAAAAGGAAGATTCAATGGTTGAATCGGTGAAAAGGTGTCAAAATGAGGATGTAATTGGTGGAAAAGATTGTAGCAAGCACGAATCAAGTCACAAAATGTGATTCGGTGATGTGAATCACGACGATGAGGGCTTTGTGAGAGTGATGAGGTGAGGAGATTTGCAAGCTCGAGAAGAAGCTAGGGTTAGGTTGTTGGACTAGTGAAACCTCAAACTGTTGTCGCTGCGTGACTAAGCTATCATTCCATAACCACCATTAGGTCTTCTCACCTCCTACAAACGGTTAGGTTTGTGCTAATGTTTGCAATTCATTGTTTTGGGTACTGTTTGAGGTTTAAGTAGTTTGAAAGTTTTGATCTTTAATCTACTGGTTTGTTCTTTTGTCATCGTTTTCTTCTAAATCTGATCCTAGCTCATCAAAGTGTAAAATAAAGTGATCCTTTTAGTGGAATTGCTCGTCAATATCAAATAAAATTAAAATGGTCCCCGTAAAATGGGATTTATTTCCTCTAGAGTGAACACAAAATAAATCATGAAACTAATGTTTTGATATGAAAATTTTAGAAGATCCTGCTTTCATGTGTTTTCAGATGAATCTTTCATTTGATGGCGATTAATTGAAATACCATTGATGAACCCAAAAGATTAAGTTTGAAATATTTGTATTTCATGCTTGCATATCATCTTTGCGTCGAAATGCATTTGATCTCATTTAATGTAATTTGATCAATATACTTCAAACTCACTTTCAGCATATCCTGCAGACTTCATAAGTCATTCTTAGATATGATAACTAATGTCACAGAGTATGAAGCAATTGCAAAGGAAAAATTGCCAAAGATGGTTTATGACTATTGTGCATCAAGGCTAGAGCTTATATACAGATTTTGACCATATGTAATTACGATTTTTCTTGTAATGGTAGATACGTGTGTTAAAATAATGTGACCGATTATTTCATTTTAAATTAAATAGATAAAATAAATAGAACTTCATACTGTCGTCTCATTGCTTAAAACACGGTTCATCTCTCTAGAACTCGTTCTCTAAACTCTTTCTACCTTCTCTCTTCATTTTCTTACTTTTGATCTTCTATTTAACGATCAGGAGGTTCCTAGAGGATCACGGCGAAGTACTCTCCACTTTCAACCGATTAATTCTCTATTTAGAACAAGTAAGTTTCTACCCCTTTTCTCGATCTATCTTCGGTATATGATCATGCGTACCAAATCTTCCCGCATGTTTCAATTGAGTTTCTTTGATTCTTGGTGAATTTTGGGTCCCAAGATTTCATTCCAATCATCATTCTGTCAATTGTAGGGTTTTTCCTAAAAGTTCTTTGTGGTGGAAGCTACAGGTGAGTATTTGTAAAGCTATTTTAGTATCCCTAAGGTAAGGGAAGTTAATTTTTTTTTCATAAGTGTAGTAAGATTGTTAAAATTTTTCAATTTGTGTGTATGTAATTATATGAAAATTTGTGATGTTGAATTGGGGAAAAGTTTTCAGTGATTGTAATTTAGGACGTGTTTTCATACTTTTGAATGTGTGATTGATGTTGTGAGTAATTGCATGATTAATTTAATATATTGTTGAGATAAAATGGTATTAATAATGATGGTTGTGAATGTATGAAATTATAGTCCGGTTTGTAGCTTGAATTGATGATGTAGGTATGCAAATTTTTGGAATAATGACACCAGGTATGCAAATTTTTGGAATAATGACACCATGTGAAATCTGCAGTTTGGAATTTGTTTTGAGTGTTTTATTATTGGTTAGCATCATTAGATGGTCAAATTAAGAAATTTTAGTGTTAGAATTGATGAGCTTTGTTTCTCAACACCAAGAGGACGGGAGGGGGGGGTGAATTGGTGTTTTTTAAAAATAAACTCTTTTCAAATCTTTTTCGCAAATGGTATGAATCTTTAAACCTTTCTTGTGCAGTAAGCAATATGCATGCAATGTACTTTATGGACTCATCTGAATAGGATTAGGAATGAGTCTTGCGAAACATAATAGGGATCTTATGTTTACAGTCTTGTGTCATGTGTTTTGTTTTGACTGTTTAGTGTTTAGTTTGAATGTTTTGAGTGTTTCTTTAGTAGGCTTTATAAGCCATTTCTTTTTGGTTAATCTGATTGAAATACCTTTTGAGAATTAATGAAATTAGATATTTCGCTTTAATTCGATTAATGTTGATATTGTAATTGAATCTGATTAAGTCTGATTAAATTCGATTGTGTCTTGTATGAAGTTAATTACTTTACTGTATATCATTGCATTCATACATTTGCACACACAGATTATACCTGTAACAAATTACTGTATTACAAATGATTCTAAAATGCTTGATCTGGAAAATATCTTGAAAGGTTTTTGCAGGAACATTCCTTTTGGATGACTAACTGAACATTCAACTCATATGAAAAGTAATGAAATCGATTGCAACTATGGATCAATCGATTGTAGTTAACAGGGGTTATAAATTCCATGATTTGGAATTCTGTTATAATTTTCTATTGATCATATACTGTTGACTGTTTCTTATCCAATATATAATATCTCTGTGTTATGATTGATTTGAAATGTTTGAGATAATATTGAGATTGTTGAATTGATATTGTATCTTTGCTGCATTGATGTGTATACACAATTTCTGATGTGATATAATACTGTCACATGCTTATACATGCTCTGAATTATTCTGTGAATACTGCATTGTGCATTTGGGTTTTGAATATAAAACATGCATAATGACAGGGGGAGCATTGCATGATATTTTAGATATTTTACATGCCTACACTTAAGGGAGAGTGTTTATATTTTTCATGTGATTATATCTGAAAGAAGGAGCATCTGTATCTGTGTTATGATTTACTGATGTATCTCTATATGACTGATTATCTACTAAATCAATACTTGTGTGTATCTTTTTTTATAATGCCCAAAGGGGGAGAATAATGATGTAATGATGTTGACTGGTATTTGATTTGATAATATGTGATGCTTGATTTGTACAAACATGGTTTTTTATTAATCATGGTTGTGCATCATCAAAAAGGGGGAGATTTTTGAGATTGTTGATAGGGGGAGCACTGGTTTAGCCAAACCTTAAAATCTCAAAGCTTCTGGACTTTTATGATGACAACACATAATTAATAACACATGTTTTTATATGTGTTTATGTGTTACATGTTCATAACTTTCATTTTTATGATTATATGAGAACATGTTGGTATTATTTTTTTCATTGCATGCAAATTCACTGTGTTATACATGAGATCTTATTTGTGATTGCATAACAATGTTTTGAAAAAGGAAAACCAAATGCACTTTTGTTGAACTTAAATTGTGTGGCAAAGCCAACAGTTTTAAGTCAACTTCTTTATGAAGTAAGTCGATTAAAACTCGTGACTTTGCACAAACTTTTTCAAAAGTGTGCTGTGAGTATTTTTGGAAAGAAAGTTTTTTAAAACTATGTATTTAACTGTTACAAAGTCGAGTATGTGCGCAAGCCATTCGACTTAGTCTGTTACGTTTTGAAATTCTGTTAATGCTTGTCTTATTCTATCTGACGACTATATTTTTAATGTGTCTGACCATGCATTAATTGAGAGTCAACTGCATTAATTGTGTAATCAATTAAGTTGTTCTGACTGCTACTATCTGTTATAACTGTTTGAGTGCATTCGACTCTATTAGTAGCAAAGTCGACTTAGGAGCGTCAGTTTTATGAAAAATTATATATAGACGCGAATTTGAATTCTGCAGAGACTTTTATGATTCTAACGATTTGATTGATTTGTTTCATATTATTGATCTCTTGTAGAACATGTGAAAGCTCCAAGAATCCATAAAGAAGACCATGGTGTTCATCTTTGGTGATTGCTTGACGAGCAAGAATCTGTGTGCTTTTACTGTTTGATCAACCTACACTTGAGGTGTTTACTTTGTGATCAGTTTTTCTCTCAATCTTGTAAAGATTGTGGCCGCCCTATTGTGACTACAGGAAGAGAACGTGAGGCGTTCTGGACTTTGACGATTGTTCAAAGTATTGAAGACTGCAGGAGAGGGGACATCTTGCTGCTGTTCTTTGTTTGTATATGCCTATATTTTGATTAGAGGGTTAGAGAGGTGTTTTATATTTTTGACGTGGAGGTCGCTATACAAGCCTTGTTGTAAAAAACTTGATTATTATAGTACATTTTCTTCCTGTGATTGGAAGGAAACTGGATGTAGGCAGTTTGGCCGAACCAACATAAAAACCTGCGTTTGATTTCTCTATCCACTAGTGCAAAATTGGGCTTTAACGTCACCCCATAGACGTCGGACCAGAAAACACCCAACGTAAACTATTGACTGGTGACATTTTCATAAATAAGTGGGCATATAGACGCCGGTTCGAAGGGGCCCCGACGTTTATAACATAATAGACGTCGGGGCCCCTCCTAATTGACGTTTATATGCCTGACAGGTAGGTGAAAAGTTATTTCTTTCTGCCATATAGATATCAGTTAGGAGGGGCACCAATGTCTATAATATTACAGACGTTGGTGCCCCCTTAACCGACATCTATATGTCTGACAGGTAGGTGAAAAGTCATTTCTTTCCGCCATCTAAACATCTGATCCCGCTACACCGACGTCTATATGCGATTATAGACGTCGGCGCCCCTACATCCGACATCTATATGTACCACAAATATTAATTTTTAAATCGAATGGACATCACATTAGAGAGATCCCCGACGTATATTCGAGAATAAATGTTGATCGCTGGGGAAACTGACGTCTGATATCCTTTTAAATAAGACATTACGAACCAGCAGTTACGCGCACTTCATCGTCTTCCTTCGCCTTTTCTTTCCGCGGCATTGCATTTCCTGGTGCGTTTGATATCTTCTGAACCGTTTAATCTTACTTTAACTCCGATTAAAGTAATCTTTGATGTATTATCTTTCGTTTGAACCGATTAAAATGAGTTTCGTTGTGTTTTTGGGTAGCGAGCGCACCTTCTCCCTTTTTTGGCTTCCTCATAAGAAAAGCTTGCATCTTTTGGATCTCTTATGGAATTTTAACATAAAGCCGAACCTGGGTCCTTGCTTAGTTTCCATGTCACCATATTCTTTTTCTTTGGCGGTTGGAATGGAACTAGGCAACAACCCAGGTTCTGATTTAGGTTGAAATGCCATAAGAGATGCAAAAGATGCAATTTTTTCTTACGAAGAAGCTAGCAAAGGGAGGAGGTGTTACAACGCTACCCAAAGACACGAGCAAAACTACATTAAAATACAACGAATACTCAGTAGACGTCGGTTAATGCCATATCTGACGTCTATTGTGCCCTTAGACGTCGGTTAGTGCCATGTCTAGTGTCTTTATAGTGCCCTTAGACGTCGGTTAGTGCCATGTCTGACGTCTTTATAATGCCCTTAGACGTCAGTTAATTGCATAGACCGACGTCTCTGTAGACGTCGGACATCACATTTAACCGACGTCTATAACGACGTCGGACTTGCAGTGTCCGACATCCCATTAATGTCACCCATATAGACGTTGGGTCTGGATGTGACGTTAAAAGCCCAAAATAGCAGACGTCTAAAACCCTTTCTACACTAGTGATCCCTGCACTTTTACTTTTAAAGTCAACTTTACTTTTTACAAAGTCAACTATATTCCGCTACATTTGAAAAATCTTATTCCTTGCATTTCAAGAAAGTTTTGAAAGATCATCCTTTTGCGAAAAAGATTTATAAAAGACTCTGATTTCAAGTTTCACCAATTCACCCCCCCTTTTGGTGTGAGAAACTAAGCCATATCATTTTCAACATAATCGATTTATCAACTAATGTAATCAATTTAAAACTAGTTGTTTTGCCAAAAAAGTTTACAACTCAAGTTGTCTGATGACCTTAATTGATTATCACAACACTGTAATCGATTAAGTCATTCAGATATGTTTTTGTGCATGTGGTTTTTATTTTTCCAAAACATATATTGTGCATACACATATATGATCACTTTACAAACACATTAGTATGCATCAATCAACACAATATGTCAAATGTGACAAACACAATATGTGCATATTTCACAAAAAACATAAATAAGTGAAGGACAAAATAAGAAGATATGACAGTTAAAAATGCAATCAGAATAAATGAACAATGTCAAAGACAAATAAATAAACCAAAATAGAGTTCGGTGATAAGAAAAAGGAAGGAAATATAATATACTGTAAGACGGTGAATAAGGATGAAATTGTTAACCCCAACAACTCCATTCATTCATACCTTTTATTTGTCAATTGATTCAATTTTCATTTGCATGTTTAGATTTAGTTTTGCATTAACACTACAAAATTATTCTTCTTTCAAGTCTTATGCAATCAATTTACATGAAAGATAAGGCCTAAGAGTCCTTTGGGAGAACGATACTCGGTCTTACCGTTTATATTACTTGATAACGATCTGGTACACTTGCCAGGGGCTTAACAAGCTTCGACAAGTATATTCAGGAATTCAAAATACTCTGGCGTAAGCTACCAGAGCAACTACTAGGATATTTTTTTGTTAGGTTGTGTTGGGGCAAATCGGTAAGTGTACCGAGTCGCACAAGTAATATAAAATTGTAAGACCAAGTATCGTATACCAGAGGACTCTTGGCACTGAACAGTTGTGTGAAAACAACTTCAATTAAGACTTAAAATAAAAGAGATCATGGATTTGTATTGCAAGAATAATAAAATAAAGCAAAATAAAAGAGATCAATGGCAAAAGAGCACAAAGATGAACGGAGGTTGATTTATATGAGATGGGTATGTTGTTGGGGTTAGATTTCACCAAGTTCCCTCTCATGTATATAAGAATTCTTCTTTATTCATTAATGCCAACGTCCCTCACTAAATCACTTAAACCCGATCCCTCGGTAAATAAGGTTGTCCTTAATTACCAGTTCATACAATTCCTAGCATTCATGGTAAAAAGATGTGAAGATCAAGAGGTTAAGACGACTAAGACTCATACCCTCATCCCTGAGAAATATAACCCTTAGGAGTAATTCAACAAGGACCTGAATTGAAAGGAACCTCCCGGCACTCATCCAACTCACAGATAATGCTATTGTATAAGCAAGAATAAAGCAGATGAATTACTCTAACAAATAATGAAATAAATCATATAGAATTAAGAATCAATTCAAATACATGAGTGTTCACAAGGTTACATCATTCCCCAACAACAAAGAGAAATATTGCTATGCTCTCTTCTGCCAGGGATGCAAAACCTAGAGCCCCAGGGTCCTTTAAATAGTGCCAGAAGTGTCCCAAAGTGCGGCCTGATCCAAATGAATCAAATCAGAGTAGAATCAGGGCCCGATCCACGTGGATTCACGCTCAAGCGTCGCAGGGAGCTTGCCCAAGCGTGATTTTAGCCTTGCTGTTTCTCGTTCCTGTCGCCTGGGCTTCGGGTTTTCTCCCTTCTTGGTGCCTTTTTGACCCCTTTTGAGCTCCATCTTCATGGCTTTTCACTCTTCTTCCAGTATTGCTTCAATCTTTGTCAAAACGAAGGAAATTTGTTAGAAAACTGTTAAAATCAACCTCAACTCTCTTATTCACACAATTTACTGAAAACTCATGAGTTTAAGCAAGTTTCTAAGTTAAAAAGGGTGTTTTTAGTATCAAAATTACATCACAAATAACGGTGTTTTAGACCGTTATCACAACCCAAAACTTAGAACTTTGCTTGTCCTCAAGCAAACAAAATGTAACTCAGTTTTTCAAAACAATCACTACAATGACTCAACCTTTTTCAAAAAAAATTTCAAGACAAAGAGTCACTTATATCAATTTTAGTATAAGATTTCAGTCAAAATGTGCAGATATTTCAATGCATTTTCAACAGGTGCTATCCTTAAGAGTGATCAACCAACCAAGCAGAGATGCAATCAGAAATTCAGAGAACTATTCCTCACTAGGGGAAGTGTTTCACTCAAGTACTCAAATATATATCTCTCAAGCATTCAAAAGTGTCTCACTCAACTCACAAGTGTATGGTGTGGTGTTTCTCTTTGTTGTCACAATGTTACACAAATCAATTTTGCCTTTCATTTAACCACAATCAAACATACTTACAAACAGGTTGTCATCACAAGGGCTTGTCATGGCTTGTAACTTGGTTGGGCTAAGAAGGAAATTGGTTTTTATGGTCAGCAAAGTTCCTTGACTTAAGAGAGACATTTATGAATTCATCTTTCAAGCATAGCTCTCTTATCCTTTTTTCCAGTCTTCCCTTGTAGTGAGCTTTTCCTTTGAATTTTTCTTTTCTCACTTTTTCTTTTCTTTGGCCTTTTCTTTTCACTTGCTTTTGATTGCTCACTGTCTAGAGAAGTGGGTTGCCACCTGGCAACCCCAAACTTGAACCTTTATCAATACATCATCAAATGTTCTCAACTTAACTTAAGGTAAAGATTTTTCAAAAAGGTTTTTCAAGACATATCAGGCTCAAGGTTCAAAGGTTAGAACAAATTGTTTTCTTTTCAGTGGGAAAAAATATTTTGAAGGCCAAAAGAATAAGGGATAACAAAAGATGACCTTGATCATATGAAACCTGCAGGCAAGTAGTTCAATCACAGAAAATTTGGGCAAAATCATTCATGCTTCCAAAGGAACAACAATTATTTAAAAGCAACTTTGAAGCTCAAAACTCACACAGGTAAATTCACACATTCTCACATTCAGAAAAACAAGTTGCTCAGTATTTTAATCAAACTTTATCTCAATCACCTGTCTCACAAAGTTATCATCATGCATCATCTCAACTTCAATCAAACACTAAAATTTTCAAAAAGCAAACTTATCACACAAAACAGAGCACAGTTGAATCAAAGTAGTTCAGTTCATTCAAGCAGAGCACAAAAATTAAAATAAAAGAAAACACACATTAAAACAAAAAAATTAAAATTAAAAGTAAAGGTTCAGAACACTAGGTTGCCTCCCAGCAAGCGCTTTTTTAACGTCACTAGCTTGACCCAATAGGCTCATGTTACATCAACCAGCTGCATGATTGTGGAGAGGCGCTCCACCTCACCACCCAAGTAGTGCTTCAGGCGTTGTCCATTGACTATCCAGCTTCTTTTTGGGCCTTCGGTGCCTGGGTCTGTGATGGATTGTCGCAGCCCATGCAAATTTAATGTGCAATAAGAAATGCAGTATAACTAGGAAGTGACTCCTAGGTCGACTCTCAAGGACCAAATATGGTTCGAGAATTAAGTCAGACACGAAGTGGGGAGGGGGGGTTGTGAAAACGTTTTGTGGTTACGGATGAATTAAATTAAAAGACGGATGCAATCAGAAATGCAAACTCAGATGAAAAACGTAATCAAATACAAAATGAAAACGGTTGGTCATTAACTCAATTATTATGCTTCCAATCACAGATCAACGACAAGTACACACTACTCTAATCCAAATCCGACACGAATCACCTAACTAAGCGAAGGCTAATTCGGTCTTCAAAATTGCAAACTAAGCGAATGCAATGCACAAATTTAATCAGTCATCCACCATACAGTCTAATCAACTAAGCGAAGAATTGACACCGATTAGGCAACTAAGCGTATACCTAATCGCAGGCAGACAACAGATTAAATATTGAACATAATCAAAGCAGCAATATGGCAATTAAAGTTCAAAAGTCTCAAGGAAACAATGTAATTTTATTAACAACCAACCAGACTAACCTAAGCTACCATGACAATTAAATTAACACAATCGGACAGAATAAACAACATTAAAGCAAGAGAAAACATTAAACTGAACATTACAGCAGATAAATCTCCAAACATAATTAAAACTATTAAAATGCAATAGTAAATTAAGCAAATGAAAAACAACTCAAAATGCAATTTAAAATATTTTAAAGCAAAGAAAAATAAGAAGACATAAATTTATCTAACACTTCATGTGACAACTTGTGCATCTACCAAAAGAAGTTGAATTTTAAAATGGCCCAAACACCCTCTTGGCCGTGACACACTTCCAACGCTGCATCTCCAACAAAACCCATCACCCTTTTCCAATTGAAAACAAACATTTTTTTTTCTAACACTTCAAAGCCAACTAGTGAATAAAGCATAAGCAAAACTAAAACCGAAACTGTGATGGAAAATGAATCTCCAGACCGTGCACCGTACACCTAATCTCCATCAAATCATTTCTTAATTCCAACATAAATAAAGGAAAGGTTCAGCTACTCGGCTACCAATGTCCAATCACCAGAAGAAATGAAAGTGTTCCTAAATTCACTCCAACAAAAACGGACACTGCACCCCTTTCTAATCACTATTTTCATTAATTTCCTTAAAAGCAAAATGAATTAAAGAGCATGAGGACCAGATGATGCACACCGTGAGCTCCTCTTCCCAAGACATCACATGTGTACTGCAACTCATCAAACGAAACCGGTCCCCTTTTGCCCAGAATATTGAAAAATGTTTATTGAATGAAGTTAACACAACCTCTTTGTAGCCATCACATCACTATACTCCACCTAATCCATTTCTCATTTCATGAAAGCAAAAGAAAGGCTAACCATCCATTGCAGCAGGAACGAAACAGTCAACTAGAAGGGAAATGGATTTTGCTTCACAAAAGAAAATCAAACTCTGTCACCGTGTGACCACTTCTCTCAATCAATGAATGAGCTCTTCATTCTTTAGAAACAAAGAAAGCAACAAACGGAATTTCTGCTGGACAAGACAGGTGCTACCACCAACTCCCACCTTTTTCCAAATAAAAAGAAGAAAAAGAAATAGTCTCATCAATTGCTTGCAGCGTGAATGAAACTAGTGATTAGCATGTACTCTCCTCAAGAATTTCTTTCACGGTAACAACAATTGCCATTTTGCAGAATATAAAATTGAAATAACATTGGGACAACATCATGCATCAACGTCAATCATCAAAAGTTAAAAAAAAAAAAGAGTAAAATGTGTTTCATTCCTTCAACCCATGCCCCTCAACGGGAACAACATTCCAGCTCTCCAAATGTTCCAGCCTAAGGTGAATCTACCGAGAATGAGCCCCCCAAAGAAGTGTCGGCTGCTGCTTCAATCCCTAGGCCATGAGTCACTTAATGAGGGTGGGGTCCACCCCAAAATAAAACCCTAGGGTGCCAAGTGTCCTTTCCATCTTTGGGCTCAACATGTTTTTGCCAAAATTTGGCCCAATGTGCACAAGCTTGTCTAAAAAAAACTAAACTTCTAAATTAAAATACAACTAATTTTAAAACATTTATGGGAGAGTCTTGAATTATTTTGTCTCCTTCCTAATGCTTCAAATTGTATCTCCAAAATTTTCCCTGCAATTAACAATGCAAATAATTAGCTCAAAATATTCAAATTAATTAAAATAAGAATTTACGGTCAAATTAATCACAATTACTAAAAACAGAAAAATATTGGACAATTAAGCACAATTTCCTGATTAATTCTAGCACAATAAACTAAGTGAAATCAATAAAATATCGACTCATCAATCTGTTAACTCAACTGCTTCATGGGGAAGAATTTTTTTGACTAGGAACGGACCTGACCACTTGGACTTCAACTTTCCTGGAAAAAGTTCAAGTGTAGAGTTGAACAGCAGCACCTGCTGTCCTGGTAGTACTTCACCTTTTCCTTGTAATTCTTAGAGGATTCATAGGCATGCAGCCTCATCTCCTCTGGCTCAATAATCTGCCTTCTTCTTTTTTCTGTAGTTTCTCCAGGGTCAAAATTTAGAAATTTTAATGCCCATAATGCTATGTGTTCCATCTCTACGGGCAAGTGACAGGCTTTTCTATAGACCATTTGGAAGGGAGACAATCTAATGGCTGTTTTCATTGTAGTTCTATATGCCCAAAGGGCATCTTCTAACCTTTGAGACCATTCCTTTCTTGAAGTTGTGACTGTCTTTTCCAGGATTCTTTTGATCTCCCTATTGGAAACTTTAGCTTGCCCGTTCGTTTGAGGGTGATATGGTGTGGCCACCTTATGTTTCACACCATAATGCTTTAGTACTTTCGCAAGCTGATGGTTGCAAAAGTGAGATCCTCCATCACTGATGAGCACTCTAGGTGTTCCAAATCTGGAGAAAATTTGTTTTTTCAAAAATTTTATGACAGTATTGGCGTCATTTTTAGGGCATGCTAGTGCCTCCACCCATTTGCTCACATAATCAACTGCCACCAATATGTATTCATTATTAAAGGATGGTGGAAAGGATCCCACAAAATCTATACCCCAACAGTCGAAAACTTCCACTTCCAAGATGCCTTGCAGTGGCATCTCATGACGCCTGAAGATGGTTCATGTTCTTTGTCATTTATCACAATTCATGGCATGGTTGTGAGCATCTTTGAAGAGAGTTGGCCAATAGAATCCTGATTGCATCACTTTTGCGGCTGTCCTTTCTCCACTAAAAAGTCCCCCATAAGGTGAGTCATGACAGTGCCATAAGATTCCTTCCACTTCTTCTTTAGTCACACAGCGTCTCAGAAGATTATCTGCTCCAATTTTGAAGAGGGAAGGATCATCCCAAACAAATTGTTTAGCATCATGCAAAATTTGTTTTTTTGTTGCCAAGTGAGATCTTCTGGAATGACTCCTGCAGCTTTAAAATTGGCCATGTCAGCAAACCACAGCCTTTGTTGGATATGCATGAGCGTTTCATCTGAGAAGGACTCCCAAATTTTTGTCTCTTTTCAAGTGCCTTTATCATTCACCAGTCGGGATAAGTGGTTGTTAAGACCCTGACAAGTGTACCAGATCGTATCAAGTAATAAAAATCGGTAATCCCAATATCGTTCTTCCCAGAGGACTCTTAAGGCCTCATCTTTCGTGTAAACAAATTGTTTAAGACTTGAGTAAAAGAAAATTAGTTTAAATGGTTTGAATGAAAAACAGAAATAAATGGGGTCGTTGGGGTTTACAATTTCATCTTATCCACCCTCATATATCTACTCTTCTTATTTACTTTTCTTATTTATCATATTGTCATGTAAACTTTCTTGGTCTACCCTTAACCCAATCCCTTGGTGAAAAGAACCTATTAAAAATTATCGGCTTCCTATCCCTAGCCTCCCCTAGTAATTAATAATGCGTGATAAGCAGAAGCAAAATACAATTGATCGTCCTACCCCTATCCCTAGGCGGTATTAACATAATCAAGGAATTCTCCCCAGTACATGACATTATTGTACGTCCCCGTATCAATAAAGACAAACAACATCTACCGAATGAGGTAAACAGTAAAAACATTAAATACAGGTAAAGAACCCAACAATTGATAAATCAAGCATATGCAAGCATATAAAGTAAACAAGAATTTGGATATATGAGAGTTTCAAAAGATTACATTGTTCCCCAACAACAAAGGGTTTTGTTCATCATAGTCATGATGAAACTAGATGAAATATAATGAAAGAATGGAAAGGCAAACCCTAGATTTGATAAACTGGAGCCTAAGCATCCAAGAAATCTCCTCCAAAGGTGTAAAGCTGATGTGGACATTTTTCTCTGCCAAAAGAATTACATTTGGATTTGCACTAGGGCTATATATAAGCCAAAAAGATAACAGAAAGATCTCAAAATCCAAAATATAAAAACAGACAACCGCCCAGGCGCCAAAACTGGCCGCTCAGCGGTTTGCCTCAACACACGCCACCGCCCAGGCACCTAAAATGGCTGCTGAGCGGTTTTTCTCTTGTCGCTCTAGACACTCTGGACGCCACCACCCAGACAGTACTTTTCCTCGAACTAGGACGCTCAACGGTGGAATTTACCGCTGAGCGGTTTACAGACTCTTCTTTTCTTCCTTTTTCTCCTTCATTCTTGAGTTTATGACCTTCCTACTTCATCGCGATCTTCAATCTTCATCAAAAACCCTGCAAAACAATGCAAATCAAGCATAATATCTCTAGAAACAACTTTTGACTCTCATCTAACACAACTTAAGAGTTTTACTTGATTCTAAGCTCATTTTAAGCTACAAAGGGTGTGATTTAATATCAAATTTATGCATGAAAATAATGGTTTTGAGACCGTTATCACAACCCCAAACTTAAAACTTTGCTTGTCCTCAAACAAAACAAAACAAAACTTGGCCTTCCAATTTTTCATCAAATGATTCTACACTTTTCAAAATCCTTTTCTTCATGACAAGTTATTTTCCAATTCAGATTTTCAATGGAATCCTACCAAAATGCAAGCATGCTTTCAATCATATCTAGTTCACCTACTTCAATATTTCCCAACAGATGTTTTATTCATGAATGATCAATCCACTAAGCATAGATGTCAACATGGATTTCAACAATTCTTACCAAACAAGTGTTTCACTCAATCACTCAAGAGTTTAAGGACCCACTCCACTCTTTACTATTCACATGTCACATAGAACAATATTGCCATTTATCTAAAACAATCAAAATCCTTACATGCAAATACCATCACAAGGACTTTTCCAAGGCTTGTAATGAGGTTGGGCTATCAAGAAAATTTGGTTTTTCTAGATCGCAAAATCCTTGAATTAAGAGAGCTATTTCATCATTGAAAAGGTTCAAGTTTAAACTCTCTCTATCACCCATCTCCTTTATTCCCAACTTCTTCCCCTTTTATCAATTTTGCATTGAGTTCCTTTTTCATGCTTTTACTTTTTCCTTTTCTTCTTTACTCATGCATTTTTCTTTTCAATACTTGAACTCAATGCTCTTCTTTTGCCTTTCAATTTTCCCCATACAACCCCAAACTTGAACCTTTTCATCACATAAGATTATTTTCAACTCAAGATAAATAATTTCAAATCAAGGGTTTTCATCCTGTTTAAGGCCAAAGTTCAAAAAGGGTATAAAATTTTAAACTTTTTGGGGGAAAATTTGGCTAAATAAAGGCTTCCAAACATGGCCTTGATCATATAACATAAGCATGCAAATCAATCAATTATCAATACTAAGGCAATATCATTCATGATTCCCTGTGAACAGTACATATATCAGTGAAAATTTTGGAGCTCAAGACCTCACACAACATGCTTTCTCACACATCATTCATTTATCTTGCTTAGCATCACAATCACAATCATAAACCACAATACATCTGTTCATATAGTTAGTGAACCATTCAACTGGATATCATCACACATACATTCTCAGTCAACAACATTTAATCATTATCAAATACTTGTCATGCATTTTAATACTACCATCAGAACCATTGTACAAGCCAAGCATAGACACCTACACTACTGAACAAAATTCAACCTACTCTAAGGATTCAAAGTGAAAAAGTAAAAGAAACTTGGGTTGCGTCCCAATAGCGCATGTTTAATGTCACGAGCTTGACCCAAACCTGTTTAGCACTTATCAGTAAGTGCAAATCCTTCCAACACCCATCAGTAGGTGTACCTTCCTGTATCCTTTAGTAGATACATAAAATTTAGCATCCCTATGTAGATGCTACCCAAAAATTGTTCAAAAATACCAACATTTACAAGTCCAAGTAAAAGAAAATTAATGTACAACAATCATTGGGGTGCCTCCCAGTAAGCGCTCTTTTAACGTCATTAGCTTGACCCGGTATAGTTCAAACACCCATCAGTAGGTGTTGATACTCCCTTTGCTTGATATTCTTTTCTTCTTCTTCTTCCTGCTGAATTTCTTCAAAAAGTTGATAACACCAAGCACGTGTTTCCATGTCTCCATCATAGGAACTTTAATCTCCAATTTCTTGAAGATCTCCATAAAGCACTTGAAGTTCATTTTCTTCCTATGATACTTCTTTGGATGAGGAAGAGGTTTTTCATATAATCTTTTCTTCTTTCCTCTCTTCCTCTTTTTCTCACTCTTCTCCTCATCTAACTTTCTCTTTTTTTCTCTTTTTATTTTCTTCTTTATTTTTCCACATTTTCTATTTTTCTTTTTTCTTTCAACCACTTGAATGGTAAAGCTCCCTGGATCTTGTAATTTAGGAGGTAATGTTCTCTGTATGACTGCACTGCAATTTCCTTGCACCTTAATAGTTTCCTTCTCAATATACTTCCTTTTCTTCATGAGAAGTTCTTTAAAAAATTTCGCATATCAGGGCATTTGCTGAAGTGCTTCAGAAAATGGTATGGTTATTTCCAACTTCATAAAAATTTCCATACATCGCTCCAACTACTTTTCTTTTTCCCTCCTAGAATATGTCTTTCGATAGGGCAAGGGTTTTTCATACTCCCTCTCTTTCAATTTTACTACCTCTTCTTATATCTTTTCTTCATCTATCTTCTCCTCAGCAACAACCTTTTCTGTTTCTATCTCTTCTATCTTTTTCACCTCTCTCTCTATCTTGTCCTCATCAACAACCTCATTAATTTGTGTCTCCAAATTCCTGAAGGTAACTTCATAGCTCTTAGAATCGTACTTCTCCAAAAATTTGTCAAACTTTTCATTATGGCTTTTGACTTGTTCTGTCACATCAGCTATCTGATGACATAGTTGTTGATCATACTCGCACGTTTTTATTGGTAAAGAGATTTGGTGCTGCCACTGATATTGTTGCATCTCTTCCATGTGGAAAAAATTCGTCATTCTTTACACTCTCCTTTATGCTTTTGACATGGTATACTTCCAAATTCATGATCATCTGAAGAAGTTCATTAGAATTTGTATTTTTCTTAAGTGGAGTAATTTGTTGCTCATCAGCTTGCCCAAATTGGCTTTGATCCATGTATGAGTGAGGTTCCCACCAGTGGTTGAAATTATTTCGATAGAATTGAGTGCCCATATAATCAAATTCTTGTCCAAACTGCATCCTGCAAACATTAGGCACAAAACCCTAGACATCATTTATCAGAACAAAAATAAAAATAAACATAAAAATCAAGTCAAAGTTAATCAGTTTACACTACTAGAAAAAGTTAAACCAAGAGTCCCCGGCAACGGCGCCAAAAACTTGTTAAACCCCTAGAGAGTGTACCAAATCGTATCAAGTAATAAAAATCGGTAATCCCAATATTGTTCAACCCAGAGGACTCTTAAGGCCTCATCTTTCGTGTAAACAAATTGTTTAAGACTTGAGTAAAAGAAAATTAGTTTAAATGGTTTGAATGCAAAACAGAAATAAACATGCAAATGCAGGAATTCAATTGACTAAGAGAAACTATGAATGAATGAGGTTGTTGGGGTTTAAAATTTCATCTTATCCACCCTCATATATCTACTCTTCCTATTTAGTTTGCTTATTTTTCATATTGTCATGCAAACTTTCTTGGTCTACCCTTAACCCAATCCCTTGGTGAAAAGAGCCTATTACTAATTACCGGCTTGCTATCCTTAGCTTCCCCTAGTAATTAATAATGTATGATAAGCGAAAGCAAAATACAATTGATCGTCCTACCCCTATCCCTAGGCGGTATTAACATAATCAAGGAATTCTCCCCAGTTCATGACATTACTGTACGTCCCCGTATCAATAAAGACAAACAACATCTATCGAATGAGTTAACCGGTAAAAGCATTAAATACAGGTAAAGAACCCAACAATTGATAAATTAAGCAAATGCAAGCATATAAAGTAAACAAGAATTTGGATATATGAGAGTTTCAAAATATTACATTGTTCCCCAACAACAAAAGGTTTAGTTCACCATAGTCATGGTGAAACTAGATGAAATATAATGGAAGAATGGAAAAGCAAACCCTAGATTTGATAAAGTGAGCCTAAGCATCCAAGAAATCTCCTCCAAAGGTGTAAAGTTGTTGTGGACGTTGTTCTCTGCCAAAAGAATTCCATTTGGATTCGCACTAAGGCTATATATAAGCCAAAAAGATAACAGAAAGATTTTAGAATCCAAAATATAAAAACAGACAACCGCCCAGGCGTCTAAAATGACCGTTGAGCGGTTTGCCTCTTATCGTCCTGGACGCTCAGCGTCGCCGCCTGGGCGCTAGACAGTAACTTTTCCTTGCACTAGGACGCTCAGCGGCGGAATTTACCGCTTGAGCGGTTCGCAAACTCTTCTTTCCTTCCTTTTTCTCCTTCATTCTTGAGTCTATGACCTTCCTACTTCATTATCATCTCTAATTCTCATCAAAAACCCTGCAAAACAAGCATAATATCTCTAAAAACAACTTTTGACTCTCATGTGACACAACTTAAGAGTTTCACTTGATTCTAAGCCCATTTTAAGTTACAAAGGGTGTGATTTAATATCAAATTTATGCATGAAAATAACAGTTTTTAGACCATTATCAAGGTGCTATAATTACAGGGGCAGAAATTAATCTTTCTTTTAAGATCTCAAAGGCTTTAATACATTCTTTATTCATCACAAAAGGGACGTCTTTCACAAGGAGGTTGCTCAGTGGTTTTGCAATTTTTGAGAAATCTTTGATGAACATCCTATAAAAACCTGCATCTCCCAAGAAGCTTCTAATTCCCTTCACATTAGTGAGTGGTGGAAGTTTTTCAATGAGTTCTACTTTGGCCCTGTCCACTTCAATTCCTTTGGAGGAGATTTTATGACCCAATACAATGCCTTTTGTAACCATAAAATGACATTTTTCCCAGTTGAGAACAAGGTTGGATTGGGTGCATTTTTTGGGAACAACATCCAGGTTAGATAAGCATTGTTGCAAGGAATTGCCAAAAACTGAGAAATCATCCATGAAGACCTCAATGCATTTTTCTATTAAATCTGCGAAGATTGCTTGCATGCATCTCTCAAAAGTGGTTGGGGCATTACATAATCCAAATGGCATTTTTCTGTAGGCAAAAATTCCAAAAGGACAAGTAAAAGTCATTTTTTCCTGGTCTTTAGGATCTACCACAATTTGATTATACCCTGAATATCCATCCAGAAAACAATAAAAAGCCTAACCTGCCAATCTTTCCAACATTTGATCCATGAAAGGGAGAGGAAAGTGATCCTTTCTTGTAGCATTGTTGAGCTTACTGTAATCAATACACATCCTCCATCCCGTAACAGTTCTTGTGGGAATGAGTTCATTTTTTTCATTGTAGATAACTATCATTCCTCCTTTCTTTGGTACCACCTGTACTAGGCTTACCCAGGCACTGTCAGAGATGGGATAAATAATTCCAGCTTCAAGTAGCTTTAATACCTCTTTTCTTACTTCCTCTTTCATTACTGGATTTAATCTCCTTTGTGGTTGAGCCACTGGTTTGTACTTATCTTCCATGAATATCCTATGCATGCAATAAGTTGGGCTTATGCCCTTGAGATCTGAGATTGACCATCCAATAGCTCCTTTGTTGGCTTTGAGCACTTCTGTTAATTTTTCTTCTTCACTGGTGGAGAGGGAGTTGATGATGATGACTGGCTTGTTTCCCTCTTCTTCTAAAAACACATATTTCAAGTGAGAAGGTAGCATTTTAAGCTCTGGTTTTCTTTCCTTTTCTTCTGAGTTCAATGAAAGGGTTTCTTTTAATTCTTCAATATTAATCCAAGCCTTCCCCAGTCACTTCTTCATAATTATCATCAAGGGTTTCTTCCAGAGAAGGAATACCATATACCTCTTTTTCTTGAATCATGCATAATTTGTCAATAGTATCAAGATGGAAACACTCTTTATTATCTCTTGCATAAGACATGGCTTGGAAGACATCAAAATTCACTTCTTCATCTTGCACTCTTACTTTTAGCTTGCCATTTTCTACATCAATTAGAACTCTTGTAGTCTTCATGAAAGGTCTCCCAAGCATCAGAGGAACATTTACATCCTCTTCCATCTCCATGATAACAAAATCAACAGGAAATAGGAACTTGTCCACTTTTACTAACACGTCCTCTACTACCCCGTAAGGATATTTTAGAGATATGTCTGCTAGTTGGAGAGTCATCCTGGTAGGCTTAAGATCCAAGCCTTCAATCTTCTCAAACATGGAACGTGGCATAAGATTAACACTGGCTCCCAAATCAATTAGTTCTTTCCCCACTAAGATGTTCCCTATAGTGCAAAAGATAGTGAAACTTCCTTTGTCCCTTAATTTGGGAGGAATTGACTTTTGAATGATGGTGCTGCAGTTTCCTTGTACTTCAATTGTTTCCTATTCAATGTACTTTCTCTTTTTAGAGAGGAGTTCCTTCAAGAATTTTGCATATGAGGGCATTTGCTGCAAGGCTTTTGAGAAAGGTATGTTGATCTCCAATTTCTTGAAGATCTCCATGAAGCGCTCAAACGGTTTTTCTTTTTCCTTCTTAGAGTAGTATTTTGGGTACAGAAGGGATTTTTCAAAAACCTTTTTTTTTTTCATTCTCTTCCTCACTCTTTTTTCTTTTTCTCTCCTCTCACTCTCTTGTTTTTCACTTTCTTTTTCATATTTTTCTTCTTCTCTCAATCTCTCTTTTTTTTTCTTCTTCTTTTCTCTCATATTCTCTGAGTCTTTCTTCCTCCTCTCTCTCATTTAACACTTTGCCACTTCTAGTAACCATTGCCTTGCAATCCTTTTGAGACCTCTGGTTGTTTGTGATTTTAGTCAGCATTTGACTAAGAATCTTGCAGTAAGCCACTATATTTTGAGATGAGGCCTGAATATTTTTTCGGAATGAGATAAAGTCTCTCAGGAACTGTTGGAGAGTCTCTTCAAGCTTTGTAGTGTTGTTAGCTTGTGGTGGACTAATGAATAGCCCACTAGCCTACCCATATTGTCTTTGACCTATGCTTGGTTGAGATCCCCACCAGTGGTTGACATTTCCTTCCATCGCCTGCATCCTGCACAAAACAAAACACAAATCCCTAGAAAATATTGTTAGCGCAAAAAATAAAATAAAATAAAATAAAATAAAACAAAAATGGAAAGTAGGGATTTAAAAATAAAAATAAAAATGGAAAATTAAAATTGATGGAATAAAATAAAATAAAGTCAGAATTAATCAAGAATCACACAAATAAAATAGCTTAAACCATGAGTCCCCGACAACGGCGCCAAAAACTTGTTGGGGCAAATCGGCAAGTGTACGGAGTCGCACAAGTAATATAAAATGGTAAGACCAAGTATCGTATCCCAGATGACTCTCGGCGCTAAACGGTTGTGTCAAAACAAGATCAATTAAGACTTAAAATAAAAGAGATCATGGATTTGTATTGCAAGAATAATAAAATAAAGCAAAATCAAAGAGATCAATGGCAAAAGAGCACAGAGATGAACGGAGGTTGATTTATATGAGATGGGTATGTTGTTGGGGTTAGATTTCACCAAGTTCCCTCTCATGTATTTAAGAATTGCTCTTTATTCATTAATGCCCACGTCCCTCACTAAATCACCTAAACCCGATCCCTCGGTAAATAAGCCTATCCCTAATTACCAGTTCATACAATTCCTAGCATTCATGGTAAAAAGATGTGAAGATCAAGCGGTTAAGATGACTAAGACTCATACCCTCATCCCTAAGAAATATAACCCTTAGGAGTAATTCAACAAGGACCTGAATTGAAAGGAACCTCCCGAAACTCATGCATTACTCTAACAAATAATGAAATAAAGCATATAGAATTAAGAATCAATTCAAATACATGAGAGTTCACAAGGTTACATCATTCCCCAACAACAAATAGAAATTAGTTCCCCATAGACATGGGGGAACCTATGAACAATGGAAGAAAGAAAGAAGAATGGAAGACTAAGAATTGGCTAGGAGTGTATTGCTATGCTGTCTTCGCCAAGGGTGCAAAACCTAGAGCCCCAAGGTCCTTTAAATAGTGCCAGAAGTGTCCCAAAGTGCGGCCCAGTCCAAAACAATGAAATCAGAGCAGAATCAGGGTCGTAGCGAGCTCGCCCAAGAGTGAATTGAGGGTCTTGTGAGGCTTGGGCGCCAGTTTTGGACGCCTGAGCTTCGGGCTTCCGTCGCCCGGGTGACCAACAGTGATTGTTGCCTCGCTTTTTCTCATTCCTGTCGCCTGGGCTTCGCGTTTTCCCCCTTCTTGGTGCCTTTCTGACCCCTTTTGAGCTCCATCTTCATGGCTTTTCACTCTTTTTCCAGTATTGGTTCAATCTTTGTCAAAACGAGGGGAATTTGTTAGAAAACTGTTAAAATCAACCTCAACTCTCTTATTCACACAATTTACTGAAAACTCATGAGTTCAAGCAAGTTTCTAAGTGAAAAAGGGTGTTTTTAGTATCAACATTACATCACAAATAATGGTGTTTGAGACCGTTATCAGGTTGCAGGAGGGAGTATGCAATTTAGTAAGACTGCACAACCCACGAGACTTGTTGACGAAAATGGAACAAGCTCGAGACGTCGAACAAGCTGGGGCGGCACCGCGAGGGAGTGTTGGATCTAGAGGAAAATGGGGGGCGTCGTGGGGAAGATACTCCGCAAGTTCAGGGACAGTCGCGAGAATGGAAACTTATCGAGGCCCATCGAAAGGGTCTGTGAACGGCGACGGAGGGCAAGGGGTGAAGAACGATGTTAGTGTGAATAACTTGAATTCAAAGACAGGCAGTAGCGGAGGAGGAAACGCTCCAGGAAGGAGAGTCAGAACTTTGCCGTACCCAGAGTATATTAAGAGACGTGAAGAAGGACGTTGCTACCACTACGGTGGACCTTACAATCCTGGCCATCGTTGTGCTGAGAGAAGCATGTGTGTCAAGATATTGGCTGAAGAGGATGGAGAAGACGAAGCAGAGCAAAATGCTGTGATGGAACAAATGACTATGGAGCTGTCGGGGTTGTCTGCCGGAGGACTCACGCAATCTAATACATTGAAGCTGCAAGGATGGGTGCAAGGTAGGAGAGTTTTGGTGTTAATTGACAGTGGAGCTAGTCATAGCTTTATCTCCACCAATTTAGTGGAGGAATTGGGATTGAAGCGGATTGACACACCCCCTTATAAAGTGTGTTGAGGCGACGGACAAAAGAAGTTGGCCAGGGGATGTTGTATTGGAGTCCTAGTGAAATTGGAGGGTCTAGATGTTAGAGATAAATTGTATCTGTTTGAGTTAGGAGGTGTGGATGTGATACTAGGGGTTACATGGTTAGCTTCCCTAGAAGAAATTGAGGTGGATTGGAGATAGCTCATTATGAAGGTGGAGAAAGAAGGGAAAGAGTTGGAGATCAAGGGGGATCCTTCCCTGACACGGAGAGTGGTGACACCAGAAGCACTTTTACAAGAGACAGGAATTGAAATCATGACTTTAGTCTGGAGTTTGAGTCAAGCAGAATTGATGGAAGGGGAGGTAGAAGAAAGCAGTTTAACTCATGATGAGGAGGCAGAGTTGAAGACAATTTTAAGTGATTTTGAAGGAATTTTTAAAGAACCCCAAGGACTGCCACCTAAGATGAGAGTTTATCACCGAATTCCTTTGAAAGAAGGTAGCGAGCCCGTTAACGTGAGACCATACCGCTACCCCCATGGAATGAAAATGGAGATAGAGAGACAGGTGGAGGAGATGTTGAACTTGGGCATTATTAGGCACAGTAACAACCCCTATTCTAGCCCAGTAATAATGGTGAAAAAGAAGAATGGAAGCTGGAGATTTTGTGTGGATTATAGGGTGACCATGGCAGATAAATATCCTATTCACTAGTGCAAAAACAGCCTATTACATCGTTTATTTTTTGCCTTTAACGACGCATTTGCTAGTGACGTTATAGCTAGTGACGTAAATTTACGTCGAATAATAACGGGTGACGTTAATCGAACTCGTTTACATCGAATACAAAGGCAATTGACGTAAAGTTAACGTCTATTATGTAGATCGACGTTAAGGTACGTCGTATAGAATAGAGTTTGACGTCCAATATTTGTATAAATATTTATTTTTAAAGAAAGATTTTTCGTCAGATGGTCGGGGGAACTGGCGTAATCTTGATGTCAAGTAGAAGATTGTTGACTTAATATTCACGTCGAAGTGCAAATTGGACATCAATTTTTGATTATATATTTATATTCAAAAGAATATTTGACGTCAGTTATAAGGTGAACGATGTAAGGTTGACGTCGATCATGTTTACAGTCGACATTACTATCCACTGCATTATATTAATGTCACTCATCGCCTTGATGGACGTTAAGATACATATATTAACGTCGGACTGTGTATAATTTGACGTTACCTTCAGTGTTTTTTTATTAAATTCCGTTCGTTTTAGCTCATTTAACCAAACCTGAAATACAAAAACCAGTATTCCAATTCCTAAAAGCACAAAATTAATTAATTTAAACCATGCTATCATCAATTCATCAATTGCAATTAAATAGTAAAAGTAAAAGAGCTAATGCTATCATCAAAACTTAAAAGAACCCATTTTTTCATTCATATATTCACAGTATTCATCTATTCTCAATAATCTATTCACAGTATACATGTATTCAAAGTTAAAAAGCTGCAGAAGTAAGCAAATGCTACTATCATGAAAGGAAAAACCTAAAACTATAGCTATGTAAAATGTTAATTCAAATATCCTGCCCATTCCTCTCTTATCGTCTTTATTACTTCATTGGACAATGCAAAGGTTGTGTTGAATTGCTGCAAAATCAAATTTGAAACATTAGAAACATAAGTTAATATATTAATGTCATAATGAATTGATAAGAATGAATGTAATACTTACCTATTTCTCCCACATTACTTCGTTGTGATCACATCGAGTTGCATGTATTTCATCGGGTACATCATCAACCTTAGTTTCAATGGTTCTCGATGAGAAGGAGCTTGTCTCAAGTATATCTAGAGGGTCTTCATCATCAGTTGTGTGCATGGCTCTGCCTTCCAATGCCACTGACCATTTATGATTCACTGGGTAAGTGACATAGAATATTTGTCTTGCTTGACTAGCCATAATAAATGGTTCATCCGTGTAACTCATTTTGTTAAGATCCACCAAAGTGAATCCGAGGTCTTCTGTCACGACACCAGATTTACTATCAACCCATTTACACTTGAAAACTGGAACTCTAAAAGTGACATAATCAATTTCCCAAATTTCTTGTATTATTCCAAAATAACTGATTGATGCTGTAATTGGATTCTTATCCTAGGAACTGGAAAAGTGTACAGCCTCAGCTTGTAGGGTAACTCCACTATTTTGGACTTTACTTTTATCGTCTTCCTCCTTTGAATAGAACAAGTAATTGTTTATGTAATAGTCGCCGAAAGTTATCACATCAGTGTTAGGTCCACGAGCTAGTCTTAATAGATTTTCAGAAACATTTGGAGTGGCATAAATATTTTTCTTAAACCAAGCTAAAAAGGATTTGTTATGTTCATTAAGTGTCCACTTTTCACTCATACGTGGATGTGGTGACTTAATTTCATCAATGTGCTGTAAAATGTAAGGAATAACATCCTCTGTGTTGTTTAAAATGTACAAATGAGCTTGATTAACTTCTTTTCCACTAACACTTTCAATCCTTACTCCTCGAACTCCCTTTCCTTCACGTCTGTGTTCATGTACTATTTTATTTGGAAGTTCTATTGGTTCACAACTTGGCATATAGCTTGAGCAGAATTCAATGGCTTCCTCTGATATGTACCGCTCTATAATCGAAGCCTCCGATCTCAATTGATTCTTAACATATCCCTTTAAGATATTCATGTATCTTTCAACCGGGTACATCCACCTCAATAAAATCGGCCCACATATTCGAATTTCTCTCACTAGATGGACAATCAAATGAACCATGATGTCAAAAAATGAGGGTGGGAAATACATTTCCAATTGGCACAAAAGTCTTATCGCCTCATTTTGTAAATCATCTAACTGTTGAGGATCAACAACTTTCTTGCAAATGGCATTGAAAAACAAACTCAAACGTGTGAGAATACCTCTAACAGAGACAGGTAATATGGCTCAAATAGATGCTGGTAAAAGTTGTTGCATTAAGACATGACAATCGTGAGACTTTAAACCAACTAACTTTAAATCTTTCAGAGAAACAAGGCTACTAATATTCGACGAATAACCTTCAAACCACGTAAACATTGACAAAAAATTTGTTTTTCTTTTTTTGAAAGAGTGTGACAAGCTGGAGGAAGATAGGTGCGTCTTCCTATGGACTGCGGATGTAACTCAGAACGGATTCCCATGTCAACCAAGTCTTGTCGTGCTTTCACTCCATCTTTTGTTTTTCCTTTAACGTTTAGTAAAGTCCCAACAACACTATCACATACATTTGTTTCAACATGCATCACGTTTATGCAATGTCGCACGTCAAGTTTACACCAATATGGAAGATTAAAGAATATTGATCGCTTTTTCCAAATGTTTTTGTCAAGAGTCATTTTTTTATGTTTTCCGAAGACAACGTCAATGTTCCTCACCTGGTTGTATACTTCTTCCCCATTACGTGGTCTGCACACTACATCATCTTCAGGACTTCCATTAAACGCTTTTTTCAATCTATGGTAAGGGTGATTTCGAGGAAGGAATCTTCGGTGTATTGTGTACACAGTTTTCTGCCCATGCTTCAGTTGAAGATAACTAGTATTTTCTTCACAAATCGGACATACAAAATGACCTTTAACACTGTAACCAGTCAAGTTCCCATAGGCTGGGAAATCATTTATGGTGCAAAACAACATTGCACGCAAACGGAAGTTTTCTTCTGAATATGAATCGAAGACCTCGACGCCCTCTTCCCACAACATTTTTAAATCATCAATTAAGGGTTTTAGATAAACATCAATGTCATTTTCAGGTTGTCTAGGACCAGATATCATCATCGACAACATCATGTATTTTCTCTTCACGCACAACATAGGAGATAGATTGTATATCATCAAAATAACTGGCCATGAACTATGTTTGCTACTTAAGTTGCCATAAGGATTCATACCATCGGTAGTAAGTGCAAGTCTTAAGTATCTTGGCTCTGCACTAAATTTGGGAAATGTGGCATCAATGTTCTTCCATTGTGGGGAATCAATTGGGTGTCGAAGAAGATTATCACATTTTCATCCATCGACGTGTCACCTAAGATTCTTCGCATCTTCTTTAACAGAAAACAATCGTTTCAACCTCGGTACTATAGGTGAATACCACACGACCTTAGTCGGTGAACCTTCATTCTGTTCATCGTTATTTCGCTCAAATTTCTTCTTAAATCGTGACGAACCACACATCGGACACACCTTGATTGTAGTATACTGATCTCTATACAATACACAGTCATTGGGACATGCATGTATCTTTTGGTATTCCAAACCCATTGGACATAGAATTTTCTTCGCATCGTAATTACGTATAGGTAACATGTTATTTTCTGGAAGCATCTCCTTCAGTAACTCCAACAATTTCGTGAAACTTTTATCAGTCTATCCGTTTCTTTCTTTCAAACAAAACAATTTCAAAGTAGCCAATAACCTTGTAAAATTGATGCATCCTGGATATAACTCTTGCTCTGAGTTGTTCTTAAGACTATCGTATAAATGAGCTCTTCCAAAATTTTCTTCGCCAACATCACGTACCATTTCGTCTAAATGATCACTCGTCCATTCTTCGACATAATCTGAACCTCTTAAAGTTGTTAGCTTATATAATACTTCTCCATGCCAAGTCCAAACTGTATAACTTCTCATTATTCCATAGATGAACAGATGATCACGGATGTTGTCCAAGTCTTAATGTACTTGATTGAGACAACGAACACAAGGGCAAAAATATGCCCCGTTCACTGGTTTTGCATTGGTTTGTACATATAGTATGAACTTAGAAACCCCTCGGTCATACTCTTCACTAATACGACGCTGATGAATCTAGCTTCGATCCATACTCTAGTACTCTAAAAGGAAAGAATCTAAAGAAAAAAATAAAAACTAACTTACGTAGACGTAGAGAACCAAAAATAAATATTTATCATAGGTAAGAGATATTGAAGGAAAAAAAGCATACTTGAAATGGTGTCCTTGGAGAAGATGATGAAGTTCGTTGACCACGTACGAAAAACAGCCTAAAGATAAATGAAAACAATCGGTAAACCTTAGAAATGTGAATGAAATGACATTACAAAGACAAAAACTACTTTAAAATAACCTTTTTTCTTTATCACAGTCGTCCGTGAAGAAGAAAGTTCAAGCAGAAATGGAAGCGCGAACAAACAGTGAGATTGTGTTAAGTTTTTAATTCATTAAATATATTCCACGTCGAATACAATAAAAATATGATGTTATTCTTAAATATAACGTCAAACACCAAATTATATGACGGTTTCTCTTACAACATTCGTGCCAATAGAACGTCGAATATGAGGAAATTTGACGTATGAGGTGTTAGGAAACAGGTTGGCTTCGTTTTACACCAAGAGGGGGGGTGAATTGGTGTTAGTTCAAAAACAAAATCTTTTTGCAATCTTGGTATGAAAATTCAAAGCTTTTGATCTTTCCTTGAAATGCAAGTAATGAAAATTCAATGCAGCAGAAAAAAGTAGTTGACTGCTAAACAATTAAACTCGACTGAAAATAAAGAGTGCAGGGATAGAGAAAATCAAACACTGGTTTTTATACTGGTTCGGCCAACAATGCCTACATCCAGTGTCTTTCCAATCTAGGAAGCAAATGCACTATAATGGTTGCAGTTTTTACAACAAGGAATTTAGAGAAGCACCACGCAAAAATATAAATATCCTCTCTAACCCAAAACCAAATATAACTGCACACACAAAACCAGAATTGCAGCAAGAATCCCCTCTTCTGCAATCTGCACCCACGTCGAACAATCCTCAACGTGTAACCAGCACTCTTCACAGGATACCAAGCTTATCACAGCACGCTTCACAGGTTGCCAAGCCTATCACAGCACACTTCATAGGTTGCCAAGCCTTCAGTCAAAAGCAGCAGTCTTCACAGGATGCCAAGCCTATCAAGATTAAAACAGAAGCACCTTCTCTGTGCAGATGTTGATCAAACAGTACGCGCAAAGGACTCCTCCCTTTGAATCTCTCTCAAGAAAGATCACCACCGTCTTCTTGGAGAATTCTTGGAGCTTCTAAGACAGAGAATTCAATCTGAAATAGGACAATGAAAATGTTAGATAACAAAAGTCTCAGAACAATTCGTGTTCTGACTATTTATAGTTTTCTATTATTTCATATTACATCTCAGTCGAATAGCCTACTAATACAATCGACTGTATTAAGATAGTTATAACAGACAATCAACATAAGGCTCCTCAGTCAACCAAATCAATACCCATTTAAGACAGTTGACCAAGTCAGTCAATCTTAACTAACTTTTGAAAAATATAGTCGTTGGAGCGTGTAGGCTTAACAGAATTCCAAATATAACAACAATAGAGTCGAATGTGTAATCCACACTGTCGAATGACACATAAGAAAATACTTTGAAATTCTTTTCAACTCAAAATCTCACACAGCACAGTTTCACAAAGTCTGTGCACAGGTTTTAGCATAGTCGAATCCATTATGAGTGTATTCAACTGAACTAGAACTTTGTCACAACAAATATAAGTTCATAAAGGTGCTTGTGATCTTTTTCTTTTCTGAAATGTGCAGTAATCAAAAACATTTTATCTCACATTTGAAGACAAGCATGTTCCACAATAATATCACATAGTCAAGCATAGGAACATACATTGCAAATCATCAAAACATGTTCAGCAGATATGTCAAACAATAAAACACATCAAAGTGTAATACAGGAACACATGTATTGTTATTAAGCATTGTGTTGTCATCATCAAAAACAAGTTTGATATAGAGTTTGTGTTGTCAACAATCTCAACACTCTTTTCTTTTTACCCCTCCCATAGAACGTTCGAGGCTGCGGGGCTGGGACGTGAAGGGAAATTATGTAGTTGGGAGCATTAATTGTGTGCTTAAAAGAACTTCAAATTCAATGGGGCTTAGACGTTTTTTTCATCCGCTAATTTCAAAATTTGGCGCTCTTATGATTCTTTTCTTTAAAATCATACATGAAAGCTTTTCCTTTTACTTCTTCCTTAATCGATTCAAGTTAGAAGTGTACTGAAATTTGCACTTTTAAACCAATGATCAGTTTTTAACGGGTTGACGACGATAAAAATTCAAAAAAAACTTAGACCTTTTATTTGGTCACAATCAAATAAATTACTTTAAAAAATTTAATAGTTATAATAAATAATTAGTATAAATTATTAAGCTTTAAAAAATACTATGGTTAACAATTATTAGAAAAAAATCCCTCTCATGCATTATTTCCTTGCTTTTTAGTATTTTAGCAAACATGTATCATTAATGTCAACCAGAAATAATCAATGAAAACTCATTTGCATTTCTTAATTTATAACTTTTGGAATCGATTTTTTATTACATCGAAACGAATATATTAATGTAGGAAAATTCAAAGATGAATTATATGAATATAGAGGGCACATCAAACTTTTTAAATTCGATCCCTCCAAATGTCACCTTCTTCGCAGGTGATAGAAAAGTAGACATTTTTGGGTTGTGGGAAGTCATACATGATGTTTTGACGTCGAATTAGTCTGGGCTTCCGTCAAATTTATCTGGTCTTCGACGTTAATTACACGATATACATCATTAGTTCATGTAAAAATATAGCTTGCATCTCACTTATTCCCTTGCCTCTTGTTTCCATATTGAACATAGTAGGATTCATATTTTTTTATTTCATTTGCATTTTCTTTTCCTTAGATTTGTAAGCATTTATGTTCTTCATATTTCATTTTGATAACTTTAACTTGAAAGCACTTTAAAGTTAAAGTTAACAAAAGTTAACAAACGACATATATTACTTTTTCTATGATTGATGTTTGAACGTCGAACATGACAAGGTGATGAGTGCATATTTATGCCCACATTTATGTTTTAGAATTCAAACGTTTAATGAGATTTTTGTGCTTAAATGATTGATTTAAAGTGAATTTGTGACAATTGAATTTATTGGGTTTGGGAATTAAAGATGCTTAAAATGTGATTCTTAGTTGCATAAATTATTTTGGATGTTCTAATGTTTATTTGTGCAGCTGAAGTTAAAATTTTATTCATTTAAAGCATGAAATTGAATGGTCAAAGATGGTCCAATCTGGTCAACTCAGGACTCTTATGCAATTTTCAAAAGAAAGAGATGGCTAAAGTGCAATTAGAGGAAAATTTTGGACTTATGTGTAAATAAAATAAAAAGGGTTGAAATGTAATTTTGGACAAGTTTAAAGATGATTGATTTAAAGTGAATTTGTGACAATTGGATTTATTGGGTTTGGGAATTAAAGATGCTTAAAATGTGATTCTTAGTTGCATAAATTATTTTGGATGTTCTAATGTTTATTTGTGCAGCTGAAGTTAAAATTTTATTCATTTAAAGCATGAAATTGTATGGTCAAAGATGGTCCAATCTGGTCAACTCAGGACTCTTATGCAATTTTGAAAAGAAAGAGATGGCTAAAGTGCAATTAGAGGAAAATTTTGGACTTATGTGTAAATAAAATAAAAAGGGTTGAAATGTAATTTTGGACAAGTTTAAATCTGTTAGATATTTTAAAAGATATTTTGGAGAAATTATATCTTAAGTTATTTTACTTGATATTGTTAAATAATTATCTTATTTAACTATATCAAAAAATATCAAAAGATAATATTTGCCAAATCTTTTTGATCTAGGAAAGATATTATCAAATATTCTCAAAATCTGTTGAATATTTGAAAGATATTAGATATAAGATAAAAGATTTTATCAACAGAAGATTCAAAGTCCAAGCCCAATCAAGCCCTATATAAAGAGACCCAAAGGATCTTCATTCATTCATTCACCACTCCTCTCTCTCTTATTTCATCATGTATTCAACTCCATTCATGGAGAGCTAAGCATTTAGGGCTATTCTGCTGTAATTTCATTATGGATTCTGAGGTTAAGTGAATTAATGCAATTGTTTATTTTGATTATTGATTTAAGTTGTTCTCTCTCTATGTCTTTCATCTCTTTACCATATTAAAAGCAAAGATTTTTGCATCATAATGTGTTTGAATCTACATGCATATTAATTATATGAGTTTTATGGTTTCTAGGTTTAATTGAGAATCTACTTTGATTGAATTTAGGAACTTTCATATCATTAAATGGTTTTTACTATCAATTGAGAATGTACTTTGGTTGGTAGTAATAATTTCAACTATAATCAATTGAGAATTTACTTTGATTGATTAACTTTTAATTTGGTTAAGAGATTTAAGAATAGACATGATTAAACACAATAAAATTGATTGAGAATTTACTTTGGTTGAATTTATTGTGAATAATCTAGAAAGGTCTTACATTTGATTGAGAATGTACTTTGATTAACTGCATAACTACCCTCAAATTAATTAAGAATGTACTTTAATTAATTTGAAACTTAAACAATAATCAATTGAACAATGATCTGTGAATAACCGATGATGAATCTATTTTGGAAAAGTAGTGGAATTAGCCTGTTTCTTCATAATTGTTTTTAAGTTTCTTCTTTGTTCTACAACATTCTTTAAACATTCTCACTTTTATTCATAAGCATTGCTTAACATTCATAAGAGTCAGATATTCGAAAGCAATTCCGTGTTCATTGGGAGACGACTCAGGGTTACTTTAGCCCTATCTATTTTCTTGAATACTACTTGGCAATACTGAAGTTGCCTTGAAAAGTAGTATTAATTTGATAGCTCCAACGACAGCTTATCAAATTTGGCGCCGTTGCCGGGGAACTACGGTAAGTATTTTGAATATTTTGATTCTCATTTTTATTTTTTTTAATTTTCATTTTTTTTTTATTTTTTTTTCTAATGCATATGCATTTAATTTAGTTTTAGTTATTTTGTAGCTTTTAGTTATTCTTTTTTTTAGCAAAATCTTTGTTCTTGCTTAAATTAAGAATTTCTCTTGAGAAATACTTGAGGCTAGTTTGAAACTCTGGCTAGGAAAGACTTGGTACTTAAGTTGTCCATTATGACGCACCTCTCTTTCCTGGGAGTGGACCCAAACAAAACCTCTCTTATCTTTTTTTTTTTTGAAATCTTTCTCTAAAGCAAGAACAAAAGAATAAAAAAAGAATAAAAGAAATCAAAAATAGAGAAATAGTTTCAAGCAGACTCTTAGTGCATGACTAGAGCTAACCCGGGAGAATTCTATCAAATTAACCCGGAAGTTGAAAGGAGTTTGTGTAAGGTGCAAAGAAGTTTGAAATTTGTGTGTTCTACTGAGGGAACACTTCCTACATTTGAAGTCATACCACTTTCATCATCTCTAGTCTCAAACATACCATCCAATCCCTTACCTGATTCTAACCCAAACAGAATGGAACAGAGAACCATTAGACAGTTAGCCACCTCCCACAATACAGTTACCCAAAGTAACATTCAATACCTTGATGAGGAGTGGGAGTTGAGACCTGACCTGTTAAATGCCTTACCAAAGTTCAATGGGTTATGAAAGGAGAATCCACACAAGCACTTCAGACAATTCCACATGTTGTGCGAAAATTTCAGATCTCCCAGGATCACAATAGAAAGCCTAAAGATGAGATCTTTTCCTTTTACTCTTCAAGGAGCAGCTCAAGATTGGTGGTATTATCTCTCTGCACGGATTACAAATTGGGAAACCATTGAAAGACTCTTTCTTGAAAAGTATTTTCCTGCCTCCAGATTATATGCCGTCCGTAGAGAAATTCAAGATATAAGACAAAGAGATAGAGAGAATCTTAGTGAATATTGGGAAAGATTCAAGAAACTATGTGCTTCATGCCCTCAACTTCAAATGGTAGATTTCATTCTAAGCTTTTATGAAGGCTTAAGTCCAACTGATAGGTCATGAGCAGATGCTGCAAGTGGAGGATCTTTCTTAGACAAGTCACCAGAAGATGGTATTGATCTAATAGAACGGAAGGCAGTAGACAATCAACAGTATGGAATAAGAGAAAATTCAGTGACTTTGTTGAAAGGAGTACATGGAATTGAAAACGGTGTAGTTGATGGAAGGAGGATAGATGAAAGATTGAATAAACTTGAAAGCAAACTAGACGAGATTGCAAGTTTGTTTAAAACCTCAACTCCACAAATTGCTAAGAAATGTGGAATTTGCATTTCAACTTATCACTACACTCATCCCAAGCTTTTGCTGCGAACACGTTTGGAGGAAATAGACTATACCAGAACTATCATGATTCATCCTCCAATAGGTATCAACAGAACATGCAACCTGATATTCCACCTCAACAAAGGCAGCAATCTCAACCTGAAATGTCGTTGCAAGATTTCATGAAGACGATGCTTGAGCAAAATTTAGAAATCAATAAATCAATTGTAGATTTGACTCAGAGGGTGGAAAAGTTAGAGGCTAAGGAGTCAAATAAGCTGCCTGCACAAACAGTGATCAACCTGCAAAATGTAAGTGCTATTACTTTAAGAACGGGTAAGCAAGTACAAGGCCCTGAAGGAGCCCAAGAGGATGAAGACAAGGAGAAATAAGAAGCACAAATTGATGAAAATGGAGGACCAAATGAACCATCACCTGAGACTATCACTGAAAAATCCAGGTTAGTATCCTCTAATTCTTCTTCTAAAAATTCTTCTTCATCTTATTCTCCACCTCCTCCATATCCCAATCGGTTGAAACTGAGAAACAAAAAACTAAAGGAGTTAGACCAAGAGATCTTTAATATTTTCAAAAAGGTGGAGATCAACATTCCCCTGCTGGATGTTGTTAAGCAAATCCCTAAATACGCCAAGTTTTTGAAAGAAATTTGCACAAATAGAAGGCGTTTTAGGGATAATGAGGTTGTGAATTTGGGAAGAAATGTGTCAAGCTTGATTAAGAAACATATTGAAATACCGCGAAAATGCAAGGATCCAAGTATGTTTTCTATTCCTTGTGTTATTGGAAATTCAATGTTTGAAAATGCCATGCTAGATTTAGGGGCTTTCATTAATGTAATGCCTTTATCAATGTTTACTTCTCTATCTCTGGGACCTCTTAAGACTACTGGTGTGGTCATTCAACTGGCCAACCGTAGCACAGTTAACCCTGTAGGTGTGCTTGAGGACGTGCTTGTCCAAGTAGACAAGTTAATTTTTCCTGCAGATTTCTATATCTTGGACATGAAGGATGAAGAAGGAATCAGTCCAACAACTATTATCTTGGGAAGACCCTTCATGATGACAGCACGAACCAAGATAGATGTGCATGCAGGATCATTGACAATGGAGATAGGAGACGAGAAAGTGTGCTTCAACGTGTTGGAATCTAGGAAACATCTGATTAAAGATCATTCTTTGTTCTGTATTGACTTATCAAGTGATGCTAAACCAGAGAGACAACCTCAAGGAAGACTGAATTCTCAACTGTTGGGGGTTGTAAAGAAAAAGGACACCAAGCTGCTACAAACAGGTATTATATACCACAATTCTGATAGCATTTGGGTGGGCCCTATACATGTGGTTCCCAAGGAAGGAGGAATCACAATGGTCAAGGACGAGAAGGACAAGTTGTCTCCTATTCAAGACAGAAGTGGGGCACGTAATTTTGTAGTTGACCATCTTAGTAGGATTGAAAAGGGAAAAGTTAACATTTCGATCTAGGATGACTTTTCCGATGAAGTCCTGCTAGCATTCCTTCCACCATGAAGGAGGTAAGTTCCCTCATACGTTTTCTGTGCATTCTATATTTAAGGCATACATTGAGCAATATGCATAGCTTAAGTGTGGGGGTGTGGGGAAACAATTTGATTTGTTCCCTGTTTCATTTTTTTTCTTCCTTCTTCTTTTCTTTCTTTAATAAATATTTGCAATGGATTTGAGAGTCTGAATTAGTAATTGGGATAATCATATATAAAAAAAAGTCATGTTGATATGAATGGATTGCTTTTATGATTTGCTGATTGAGTTGACTTGAGAATTTCCTAATTAAATCTTTTGTGAAAGAAATTTGAACCATGTGTGTTTTGAGCCTAATGATAAGGATGGACCATCATGTGCCATACCTATTTTTCTTGAGTGATTTGTCCATGTTTTGATGATACCCTAATATTTAGCTTGATTCTGTGGAGTGCAACTGAGGTGAATATGCATGATTTGATATGATTGAGGCATTTCTTGTTTTAAGCTACTTGGCCAAATAAACTTACCTTAACATTAATCCATTGGAAACCTCTTTGAGCCTTAAGACTATTTTTCTTGTTTCTAGTACTTGTCAAATGAAAAAGAAGGAAAATCATATGAAAAAAGGAGTAATGGATTGTGTTATAAGTAAGTGATGAATAAGTGTGTGGGTGAGTGTCTCACCACAACATAAAAAAAGAGAAGGCAAAAAGGAAGATGAAAGTTCAGAGTTTTGAAAAAAATAAAGAGAGAAAAAGAAAGAAAAAAAATCTTCCTAAAAAAAGAGCAAGAAATAAGGTTTTTTTGGAAATAAAGTGTCATTACTCTTTCTATATAAATTTCAAAAACCTAGAAATTCCAAAGAAAATTTCCTACCTCTGCCTTGGCCCCAATATAACCATTAAAAAGCCCTCATGATCAATAATTGCATGTTTTCTTAAGTGTGTGAATGTCAGAGTCTTGCTAAATACCAAGGATGTCTACTTACATGGGTATTTTGAGTGTAAACACAAGCCAAAAACACTTGAGAAATTTGGAGAGAAATAGGTACATTTTGACTTGAGTGTTATCTTTCATATTTGATTTTCTTGAGAATTCAAAAAGTTTAACTCATGTGTGAAGAATAAAGTGATTTCATTTGCATGTCCATGACAAAGTGATGTTTAGATGTTTGATCTATGTCCGGTGATGTTCATTCTCTTGATCCAAATGCAAATATAGAATAAAATGACTCAGAACAAAGTTCTGAAATTAATCAATTTTTCCCAGGAGTTCAAAAGGATAAGTGTGGGGGTGTGATGAGTGCATATTTATGCCCACATTTATGTTTTAGAATTCAAATTTTTAATGAGATTTTTGTGCTTAAATGATTGATTTAAAGTGAATTTGTGACAATTGGATTTATTGGGTTTGGGAATTAAAGATGCTTAAAATGTGATTCTTAGTTGCATAAATTATTTTGGATGTTCTAATGTTTATTTGTGCAGCTGAAGTTAAAATTTTATTCATTTAAAGCATGAAATTGAATGGTCAAAGATGGTCCAATCTGGACAACTCAGGACTCTTATGCAATTTTGAAAAGAAAGAGATGGCTAAAGTGCAATTAGAGGAAAATTTTGGACTTATGTGTAAATAAAATAAAAAGGGTTGAAATGTAATTTTGGACAAGTTTAAAGATGATTGATTTAAAGTGAATTTGTGACAATTGGATTTATTGGGTTTGGGAATTAAAGATGCTTAAAATGTGATTCTTAGTTGCATAAATTATTTTGGATGTTCTAATGTTTATTTGTGCAGCTGAAGTTAAAATTTTATTCATTTAAAGCATGAAATTGTATGGTCAAAGATGGTCCAATCTGGTCAAACTCAGGACTCTTATGCAATTTTGAAAAGAAAGAGATGGCTAAAGTGCAATTAGAGGAAAATTTTGGACTTATGTGTAAATAAAATAAAAAGGGTTGAAATTTTATTTTGGACAAGTTTAAATCTGTTAGATATTTTAAAAGATATTTTGGAGAAATTATATCTTAAGATATTTTACTTGATATTGTTAAATAATTATCTTATTTAACTATATCAAAAAATATCAAAAGATAATATTTGCCAAATCTTTTTGATCTAGGAAAGATATTATCAAATATTCTCAAAATCTGTTGAATATTTGAAAGATATTAGATATAAGATAAAAGATTTTATCAACAGAAGATTCAAAGTCCAAGCCCAATCAAGCCCTATATAAAGAGACCCGAAGGATCTTCATTCATGCATTCACCACTCCTTTCTCTCTTATTTCATCATGTATTCAACTCCATTCATGGAGAGCTAAGCATTTAGGGCTATTTTGCTGTAATTTCATTATGGATTCTGAGGTTAAGTGAATTAATGCAATTGTTTATTTTGATTATTGATTTAAGTTGTTCTCTCTCTATGTCTTTCATTTCTCTACCATATTAAAAGCAAAGATTTTTGCATCATAATGTGTTTGAATCTACATGCATATTAATTATATGATTTTTAGGGTTTCTAGGTTTAATTGAGAATCTACTTTGATTGAATTTAGGAACTTTCATATCATTAAATGGTTTTTACTATCAATTGAGAATGTACTTTGGTTGGTAGTAATAATTTCAACTATAATCAATTGAGAATTTACTTTGATTGATTAGCTTTTAATTTGGTTAAGAGATTTAAGAATAGACATGATTAAACACAATAAAATTGATTGAGAATGTACTTTGGTTGAATTTATTGTGAATAATCTAGAAAGGTCTTGCATTTGATTGAGAATGTACTTTGATTAACTGCATAACTGCCCTCAAATGAATTAAGAATGTACTTTAATTAATTTGAAACCTAAACGATAATCAATTGAACAATGATCTATGAATAACCGATGATGAATCTATTTTGGAAAAGTAGTGGAATTAGCCTGTTTCTTCATAATTGTTTTTAAGTTTCTTCTTTGTTCTACAACATTCTTTAAAAATTCTCACTTTTATTCATAAGCATTGCTTAGCATTCATAAGAGTCAGATATTCGAAAGCAATTCCGTGTTCGTTGGGAGACGACTCAGGGTTACTTTAGCCCTATCTATTTTCTTGAATACTACTTGGCAATACTGAAGTTGCCTTGAAAAGTAGTATTAATTTGATAGCTCCAACGACAGCTTATCACAGGGCTTTGACCTTCAACTGCCTAACACACTACTCGTGTATTTCCAATAATGACCTTTGACTGAAATCTGTGAATCCTGTAATGTCTCTGAAAATGGCTTCTTCATCTCATCTCTCAAGAATAGAGAAAGAAAAAAGCATGGCTACTGTTATAGAAGCTAATGTAAATGGTTGGATAAGCGATGATGATTCTCGAGTGAGATTTACTGTTGGGAGTCCTAAAGTTGTTGTCTCACCAAAGTATTTTGACCTAAAATTATTTGGAAGGGAAAACTTTAAATTTCCCGTATGGATTGAGACTCAAAACCTGTCAACTTTGGGGAAAATGAATGGAGACTGGTACCCTGATCTTTTTAGAGTATTCTACCATCACTTAAAAATTCTACAGGGAAGATTGATGCAAGATGAAATGACTACAGAGGATGTGTTTCTTCTGCATGCTATCAAGAATAACATACCTACCAACTGGGTGGAGGTTTTAAAAGATCACATGACTAAAGCACCCCTGTTACTTGTGGACAAAAATCTGATATTGCCTACAACAACAACAGTCAAGATCTCTCGGTTGATCCACTTCAGTTAATTGTTAACAAGCTCAATAGCTAGAGACAAAGGTTGATCATGTTCTGCAACATGGGAAGGATAAAGTGATAATGGTTTCAAAACCGTTATTTTCATGCATAAATTTGATATTAAATCACACCCTTTGTAGCTTAAAATGAGTTTAGAATCAAGTAAAACTCTTAAGTTGTGTCACATGAGAGTCAAAAGTTGTTTTTAGAGATATTATGCTTGTTTTGCATTGTTTTGAAGGGTTTTTGATCAAAATTGAAGATGGCAATGAAGTAGGAAGGTCATAGACTCAAGAATGAAGGAGAAAAAGGAAGAAAAGAAGAGTCTATGAACCGCTCAGCGGTAAATTTCACCGTTGAGCGTCCTAGTTCAAGGAAAAGTTGTTGTCTGGCGCCCAGGCGGCGACGCTAAGCGTCCAGGACGAGAAGAGGCAAACCGCACAGCGGTCATTTTTGGCGCCTAGGCGGTGGCGTGTGTTGAGGCAAACCGCTGAGCGGCCAATTTAGGCACTTGGGCAGTTGTCTGTTTTTATATTTTGGATTCTGTAATCTTTTTGGCTTATATATAGCCTTAGTGCGAATCCAAATGTAATTATTTTGGCACAGAACAAAGTCCACAGCAGCTCTACACCTTTGGAGGAGATTTCTTGGATGCTTAGGCTTCACTTTATGAATTCTAGGGTTTTCTTTTTCCATTCTTCCATTTAATTCATCTAGTTTCACCATGATTATGGTGAACTAAACCCTTAGTTGTTGGGGAACAATGTAATCTTTTGAAACTCTCATATATTGAAATTCTTGTTTACTTTATATGCTTGCATATGCTTGATTTATCAATTGTTGTGTTCTTTACCATTGCTTATTCCTTCTACAGTTTAACTCATTCGGTAGATGTTGTTTGTCTTTATTGATACGGGGACTTACGGTAATGTCATGAACTGGGGAGAATTCCTTGATTATGTTAATACCGCCTAGGGATAGTGGTAGGACGATCAATTGTATTTTTCTTCCGCTCATTATGCATTATTAGTTACTAGGGGAGGCTAGGGATAGCAAGCCGGTAATTAGTAATAGGCTCTTTTCACCAAGGAATTGGGTTAAGGGTAGACCAAGAAAGTTTGCATGGCAATATGATAAATAAGCAAAGTAAATAAAAAGAGTAGATATATGAGGGTGGATAAGATGAAATTGTAAACCCCAACAACCTCATTCATTCATAGTTTCTCTTCGTCAATTGAATTCCTGCATTTGCATGTTTATTTTTGTTTTGCATTTGAAACCATTAAAATTATTTTCTTTTCTCAAGTCTTAAACAATTTATTCACACGAAAGATGAGGCCTTAAGAGTTCTTTGGGAAGAACGATATTGGGTTTACCAATTATTATTACTTGATACGATCTGGTACACTTGCCAGGGGTTTAACATAAAGACACATCTGAAGATGACTCTATGGATTCAATTGAAGAAGGATAGGAATAAAAATACACTTCATCTTGTGTTTTATGTCTCTTGTTGTGTCTTGTTCGTTTTTGTTCTTAATTGTCTTTTGATAATGGCTTAGACTGCCATTTTGTCTGGTCTTTTGCAGTAGTTATCTATTTCTAATATTGTTTTGAAATATAAATGAAATCAGTTAGTGTTGGTTTAAATCTAGTCGTTTTACATTTCATGATTGAATCTATGTTAATCAATTTTAATCGACTATATGATTGTTTAAGTTGATCATGCCGATGCTAACTGTTACATGACTTCTTTTGATATGAGGAAATTCGACGTTTTGACTGAATTATAATTTTTTAATTTTTTAATTAGAAAAATGAAGTATACTGATGTTTAAGTAAGGGCAAAGTTGGAAATTAAACCTAAAATTAAGTGTTAAAAGCATCATTCTCATTTACATTGAAAAATTAAATAGTCAGGTAGCAATACATACTCGAACATAAAATTAAAAATCAAAACACATTTTAGGGAGAAAAAACATTTGAGACAATGACATGCTGCCACATCACCACCTTGACACGTCATCACCATCTTCTCCAACAATCTGAAACCGTAATTCCAAACCAAAAACTAGGCGCCGTCAGCAACCGCCGCACCACCACAAACCACCTTGCCACCGCACCATCGCATCTGGCCAACACCCACCTTCCACAGAACAATCCCAAATCGCTGCTCAACCTCCATCACCAGCCTATTCGTGAAAGCGTCGTTGCCTTCATTCTCATCCAAACTCCATGGACGTCGCACCTCTGTCATCAATCTCGCACAACCATGGAAGCTTGCTCCTTCACACAACCTGCAAACAGAAACCCATAATCGCACCACCCAGAAAAACCCCTATATCGGGCTACAACAGAAAAATCCTTGCCATCCCTGCATCCCACACGTGCGACACAACGAAAGGATTCTCCAAGGCAACTGCCTCGACAAAACGCTCGACCTGGTCCATGAGGGGCTAAGCATGGTGGCGGACGAAGACTTGGAGACCGAACGGCAACGCGTGCCAGCTTCTCGGTACTGATGTTGGCGGCACGGAGGATAGACAGACGACCAAGATCGAGGTTGGGGTATACGAGAAAAATGTCGTTGCTTTTTGCGAGATTGATAATGGAGACTCCCATAAACTCAAGACACTGGTAAGAAACACCTTGGGTGTAGATGAACTTGATTCTGGTATTTGAATCTGTGGCATAAGATTCTCTCTACCTCAGCCACTTATGCCGGAGATTCAAAAACCGGAATCTTCTAGTAGAAGCTCTCAACATGATCTTCACCGATGGTGTTTCTTAGGAGTGTCTTGAGTTCATCGGAGTCCCCATTATCAGTCTCGTAATGAGCCACTTAAATTCAGAATCTATTTACAAAGTTGACGTCTAATGTTGAGTACCCTCGATGCAATGACCTGTAGTTATTCATTATTGACATCAAGTTAGCAGTGTACTAAAATTTGTACTTTTAACCAGTGATCAGTTTTTCAATCATACTCAGAATATTACGTCAAATATTCAGGATATTCGACGTTTTATTGCTCTGGTATGACGTCGAATATTAAGGACATTCGACGTTTTATTTTTAAAGAGGTATATAATATTATTTTAAAGTATAATATCAAGGTGTTTAAATTTATGTTGTAATAATTACATAGAAATAAAATATAAAAAGATTTGTTGGTGAAACTTAAAGAGAATAAAACTTTTTTTTCTTTAATATTATTTTAATTTCATATTAAAATTAATTATAATAATAATTTATGAGAACATCTACAGAAGACAGATAGCTAACAAGACTCGAATCACACTTTTGAGGCTACTAGATCCCTATTCTTATACATGTGAATCCACATAGTGATCTTCAGACATATCTTCTTCAATGCACTAATGTATAATGCGATCAATTTTTACTTCAAACAGATTAAGCTTGTCAGCAATGTTCTGAAGATATGCGATCTTTCTTTGCTCACTTGTGACAGAGGTGTTTCCATAAAGTTATAACAGATTTTCTTCTCCTTTAAAGCACCATCCTCTTGAAGTCCTTGTTAATCCAAATTAGATCAGAGTATTTTGGTTAATCTCATTTGTGCAGTTGCATGGAAACCTCCTTTCACCATCAGTGTTCACACCTTGATTTTCAAGAATTTTGCTGACTAATACTGCATAGGGTAGATGATAACACTTCTTCACAGCACTTTCAGTCATATGTTCTTTTAGCACATCCACCCAATTGATTGAAATATCATTCTTAAGAGCATAAAACAAGTAGATATCTTCAGCTGTCATATTTGATTCAACCATTCTTCCAGGTGGAATCACACAGGCAAGTATATGAGCCATTATTCTATCTTCCATCCTTAGTACTTCATGAGTGAATTCTTTTTCAAGCAACTCGGATAACTTTGAATTGTTATCAGAATATCTTAGCCACCCTTTGTAGACATTTCTCTTATTCAACAACGAACTTGTTCCCGAGTTAAGTAGATGAGATGATACACCCTCATCTTTTAAACTGACAACATGCAGCCATGTATCGTTGTCAATCACAATGTGAACCCCCTTTACTCTAGAGTGAATATCACCGTTTACCAGTTTCAGGTTGTGGTAGAACACTTTCACAAGATCAGATACCAGTATCCTTTCAGTTGAACCAAGGACGATAGTACCTGAGACTTCAACCAACCAGGAAACATAAACCCTTCTCTTTTAAATAAGCTCAGATCAAGATACTTCAGAGTGACAACAATTTTGATTCCATGGATGAACCTTTCTCTAACTCCATCATCACTGATCCATCCTGTAGGACTAGTACTTCTCTCAACTGATGTGGAGATTTTGGTGAGCTTAGAAGAGGATGCAGCCATTTAGCAAAGATAACAGCAAGTGTGATTTTCAGTCATTACTAGTTATCACATATTTAAAGGGAGCGAACAAACCAAGCAAAGACTCATTTTAAAAATTCAAATTCAAAAAATCGTTTAACATTTTTTTTAAAATTATGTTTTAAATTAAAATTAATAAAACTAAAAATAAAAATATTATTAAATATAATAATATGAATAATAATAATGTAAAATTTTATTAAATATAGTGTAACGTATTAAAATAAATTAATTATTTGTTAATTTTAAATTGAAAGAAAAATTTTAAAAATAGGTTAAAAGTTAATATATTCAACGATTTTTGAAAACCGTTTAAGCTTTGAAAGAAAATCGTTTAAGCTCTAGGCGATTTTTTGAAAATGGTTAATGTCTTTAATGGTTTTCACAAATCGTTGAAGATTTTCAGTATATATTTTTGAAAAAACAAAACCAGAATTCGGCTTCCGAACAACCGAATTCAAACGTACTTTTTTGTAAAAAATTTTGAAATAAGAAGTGAGAATTCGGTTTCCCAGATTTTAAAATATTAATGAAAAAAAATCAAGAGAATTGAGTTATAGTTATAAATTACAATACTTAAATCAAGTCTGCAATGTATCTTTCTATTAATTTTAGGATAAAGATAACTATGACTATACTAAAAGATTTTAATTGATTATAAAAAAATAATACTTTAAATTTAAATAAAAATTAAGTTCAATGATAAACTCAAGGTTAGGATAAATTATTGTGTTGTGGACAATAAATAAGATATGTCAGTTTAGAAAAAGATTGAGACAAACAACTAAGATGCATCAAACCAAGCCAAAGATCGAGAAGAGACAGCGTGTATCAAGAATAGTTAGGGTCTATTGAAGTCCAAGACTCGTCGTCGATTAGAGGTCAAGACAAACCAATCTGGGGAAAGTTAAGACAAAATGGGTTGGGTCGAAGATCAAGAAAGTTAAGTTTGACTAACAGTCGAGACTGGTTGACCCTAAAATAAATGTTGAGATGGTTGCTTGTTTCACACTAAAGGTCGAGACAGACTGACATATGTAGCCACTTTGGAAGTCATAATATGGATTTTAATTTTTGACAGACTAATCTCTTGGTTATTGGTTTAGAACTCTGATTCTTATAAAGATTAACATCTTTGTGGCGATTATTCCTTTGCTTATCAATCTGCTAGATTGTGGCGTCTCCATCTCTATCTTATCAACTTCCACTCAAGCAAATAGTCGAGACGGCCAAGCCAAGTCACAATAGAAATTAAGCAGAATTTTTGTTAAGGACCATGATATGTTAACAAATACATAAGCGGTTAACAAATACGTCACCGGTTAATCTATAAATATAGCTTGCATTTCACATAATCCCTTACCTCATGTTTCCATATTGAACATATTAGGATTCATGTTTTTTATTTTCTTTGTGTTTTCTTTTCCTAAGATTTTTAAGCATTTCTGTTCTTCATATTCCAATTTGATAACGCAAACTTGAAAATGGTTCATTCATCGTCATTTCATATGAAGGAGCCTTTTCAAGATCAAGTTAACAAAATGTTTTTATTTAAAATGGTTTAGTTATCTTACTGAATGTGAAGTCCTTAGGAAAAAGAAATATAGTTCACAATATGTTTAATGCTGAAACAATTGAGAACTGAAATATATTTATAAAAATGTTGTTTAATTTCATCATTTTGCAATGTATGATTCTTCGATTTTTTTTCATTAATAACACAAATTACTTTTTTAATTTCATATATAGCATATTGTTTGTCATATTTAATTATATAACACAGTTTTTAATAGGTTCAGAATCCTGTTTTTCATGAATTCTGTGAAGGTTTGCAGTTTTAACTTACAAAGATTTACTTTTACTTTTTACTTTTAAACCTTCCCCACTTTTTTTCATCTCTCTTTTCTCTTGACCTAGCAGTCGCATCCCTTTTTCTTCTTCCCCTTTTCATCTTCCTTTGTTAAGTTCTTCTTATTCTCTGTTTTTGTGGCACTTCATCACCGCAAATCCCAACTACTATTAGAGTTTTGATTGTGTTTGCATGTTTAGATTTTACGCAGTTATATATAAATATTGGTTTGGTTTGTGCTGTGAGAAATATAGTGATGCATTCATATGGAAAAGCATGAAAGGGGAAAAATAGTGAAGCTTATTTTTAGCCATTGTCGTTGAATGGGTTTGGAAAACCATGGAAGGTTACAATGGTTTTTAAACTCAGGTGAATTTTTTTAAATTAAAACCATTGAAACCTTGAAGGGTTTTCTAAACATTCTCAATAATTATAAATAAAATAAAATTGTTCACTGGGTTTCAAAAACCATTCAATCCTTCCGTGGTTTTCCAAACCCATTGAACTGATTCATGGTTTTCAATAATTAAAAAAATGTTCATCGAGAAAGGGTTTTCCAAATCTACGGTTTTCCATATTATAAAAAAAATAAAAATTGTTCATCGGGTTTCAAAAACCATTGAAACCTTCCATGGTTTTCCAAACCCATTCAACGGGCATTGGCTAAAAATAAGCTTCACTGTTTTTCCCTTTCATGCTTTTCCAAATCAATGCATCACTATTTTTCTCACATGTAAAATCTAAATACGCAAATATAATCAAAACAGTAATAGTATCTGGGATTTGCGATGATGAAGTGCCACAAGAACGGAGAAGAAAAAGAACTTAACAAAAGAAGAAGAAAAGGGGGCTGTGAGTTAAAACTGCAAACCTTTCACAAAATTCGTTTTTGTGATAAATGAGTTTCAAATTTTAATTTTTTTAAAAAACATTTTGAAAGATATTAAAAATTCGATTTTCCAGAAAAACAAACAATATGCTATATGTGAAATTAAAAAAGTAATTTGTGTTATTAATGAAAAAAAATCATGATTCTTCTTTTAAATTGTCTTCGATTTGTTTTCTACCGTTAGATTTCATAGCTATTCACACAGTTGACGTCGAATATTGAGATCATTGGATGAAAAGAAACCATTTTGAAAGACCAGCCATTGTTGAAAATGATGAAGAAGCCATTTGAGAACAGGATTTAGAGATTTACAGAAAGCATACGGTTTCAATATAACTTCAGTAATAGATTTAGTTTCAATATAAACAACCGCGCCATTCTTTTATTTTTTTTATTTTAAATAACCAATATTACGTCGATTCTAAAGTCACTTGACAAAATATTTTAAACGATGAGATCCACGTCAAATATTGGTACCACTCGACGTTGATCCACCCTTATATATACTGAATTTGATAATCTTATGCATACTGAGTTGTTTCTAAACCCTAATTCATTGTTCTGTAAGTACAAAGATACTAAACACTTGTATTGAGGAAAATTATCCGGTGTCCAAATTCAAATGGCTTCCCCATCACATCCTTCAAGAGATAGAGGAAAGGTTGTTGAGGCTGCAAGAAATGATGATCTCTCCGGGTGGATCAGTGATGAGAAGAGTCGTAAAAAGTTTCTGAGCTAGACGAGGTTTAAACATATTGTTCCTCACAAATATGTGAACCTCGACTTGTTTGAAAAAGAGGGATTTCACTTCCAGGAATGGATTGAAACTCAAGGTCTCTCTACACTTGTCCATATGAAGGGTGATTGGTACCCTGACTTAGTGAGGGTCTTCTACAACAATATGAGAAACATAGATGGTGTCCTCCATGCTCGAGTAAAAGGAGTAAATGTTCACATTGACAATGATGTATGGTTTCAAGTTGCAGGATTAAAAGCTAAAGGTTTATTCTCTCACTTATGGTACGCAGAAAAAAACAAAGGGCTGAAGAAAAAGGAAGTGTACAGTAACTAGTTAAGGTTTCCTGGGAGACACCCAATTGAAAGATTATATGTGCATGAGGGACTGAATAAAGAAGAAAAGATAACAGCGCACATTCTTGCTCGGGTGATTTTACCTGCTAGATTTCTACATGACAGAATGACAACTGAAGATGTTTTTCTACTGTATGCCATGAAGAATGATGTTCCTACCAATTGGGTGGCAGTAATAAAAAATTATATGGTTAATGCATATATCAAACACACACGATATCTACCATATGCTCTGTTTATCAGCAAAATCCTGACCCTTCAAGGTGTGGATGTTAGTGGTGAAAAGAAATGCTCTTGTGACTGCTCAAATGTGATAAATCGAAACACCTTGACTTCCCTTGGCCTTGTGAAGACCACAAAGGGATGGTGCTTCAAGGATGAAGAGAATATGCTTCAAAGTTCTGGAAGCATTTTTAAAAGATTGGTTTTGGAAAAACTCAACAGAATCGAACAGAAGATAGACGCTATGGATCAGAAAAAGAATAACAATGATTCTCCAATTGAAGATTCAATTGAAGAAGAGTCTAGTGAGGACGATTCCATGGATATTTTTTGAATCAGAATAGAGGCTTAGAATTTTAGTATGGAGTCTGTTTTATTTTTTTGTTCTGTGTCTGTTTTGGTTTATTATTTGTTTTGTGTTTGTTTTGCTATCGGCATTATATGCCACATCATTTTGCCTCTATCTGATTGTAATCATTATGAATATGTGAATGAAATCAGATTTCCCTTTTAAATCAATGAGTGTGAATGGCTATTCTTTATTGTTGACTTAATCTAACTACTAAGGGTATTTGATGAAGAAGCCATTTGAGAATAGGATTAGAGATTTAGGGGAAGGTTACAGTTTCAATATAAGTTTGAACGTTCATTGGCAGTAAATAGTTCAGGGTGCCACTCTTTTATTCTTTTTTTTTCTTTTAATACACCAATAGTACGTCTTTTTAATTCTTTTTTTCTTTTCTCATTTAAACCACCAAGACTACATTAAATTCTTTTTAATTCCTTTTATTTGTTAGCCAGAAGCCAATGAGTTTCTCCCTTTTTAATTCCTTTTATTTTTAATGCAACAATAAATGAAGAGTTACTCCCTTTTTAATCCAACAATAAACGAAGAGTTTCTCCATTTTTAATCCAACAATAAACGAAGAGTTTCAATCAGAAGCCAAAGAGTTTCTCCCTTTTTATTTCCATTTATTTTTAATGCAACAATAAATGAAGAGTTAATCCCTTTTTAATCCAACAATAAACGAAGAGTTGTAATACTTGGACGTTTCAATATAAAAACCACCAATAGTACGTCGATCGCTTAAGCTATCTGACGTATTATTATCAGCCAGAATTGCAAAAGCCAAAATATGAACGTCAAACTATAAGGAAGTAGATTCAGAGATGACTTTCTTTCCATTTTGAGCGATGATTTTTTCAATCCTTAGAGTCTTTTGTCAATGACTGTGTCAACTTTCAATTTACCAGAGCCCGTAGAATCTTGTATGCGACACTTTCATTTTACCAGAGCCCCAAGAATCTTCTATTGCAGTCAGGTTTCAATTTACCTAAGCCCCAAGAATCTTTTTAGCAATTCTGACATTCCATATATATTTTCACCGCATACCATTTAGCCCACTCATCTACTTCAGATTTTATCAAATCTGTTTTGTTTGCATTTCCAGATTCAGAATTCAGATAGACTTGCTGATGACCAATCCATTTTCAACTGATCAGGAAAGAAGGATTTCTCTTTGAAAAATGGATTGGTCATCAGCAACTCTATTACAATTCTGAATCTTGGAGTGCAAAAAAAACAGATTTGACAAAATCTGAAGAAGATGAGTGGGTTAAATGGTATGCGGTGAAAATATATATGGAATGTCAGAATCGCTAAAAAGATTCTTGGGGCTCAGGTAAATTGAAACCTGACTGCAACAGAAGATTCTTGGGGCTTTGGTAAAATGAAAGTGTCGCATACAAGATTCTTGGGGCTCTGGTAAATTGAAAGTTGACACAGTCATTGACAAAAACTCTAAGGATTGAAAGATCACCGCTAAAAATGGAAAGAAAGGTGATGTGAACAACAAGAAGGGATCATCAATAATTCTACAACAGAAGAATATGGATATTCTTCGTTTGATTTTAATTTTGTAATAAGTGGCTTCTTAAGCCATCTTTTTGTATTGCTGGTTGTAATCATCTTTTGAATATTAATGAAATTTTTTTTTGGCAAACATTAGTGAATGGTGATTGAATTGTATAATTGATTCAATCTGATAAAATCACTTTTATGATTATGAAACAAAAAATAATACGTCGTTTGATAAAGCCATTCGGCGTGATATTAATGACTCCTATATTAATATTACGTCAAAATACTAGGGACATGACGTTTTATTGTTCATCCAGAAGCCAAATCGCTCCTTTTTTACTTCTTATCTTTTTTTCTTTTCCCTTTTTAACCTACAATAACACGTCAAATATTAAAATATACGATGTTATGTGTATAATCGACAAATCCAAAATCTATCAACCTTTTTTTTCTATTCTCTGTACTCTTTCAAGCTTTTTTATGTCCTTGAAGGAGATAACAGAAAACAGAAGAAAAAAAATTAACAGATGGAGTTCATAGGAGAAATTTTATGAATGGAAGATGTAGCGTTTTGAAAGGGTCCGAAATCCAAATGTATAACATCCCCTGTATATTCAAAATCCAAAATCTATCAACCTTTTTCTTTTGTTTTCTATACTCCTTCAAGCTTTTTTATGTCCTTGAAGGAGATAACAGAAAACATAAGAAAAAAAATTAACAGATGGAGTTCACAGGAGAAATTTTATGAATGGAGGATGTAGCGTTTTGAAAGGCTCCGAAATCCAAATGCATCAACCTATTTCTTTGTGTTACTAACGTTCCTTCAAGATTTTCAACATGATAGAATCAAACTACAAAGAAGTGACTCCTTTTTGTGACCTAGAAGGAGCTACTAGTAACACAAAGAGAAAAAGTTAACACAAAGAAACCTTGGAGTTGTTACAAGAAATTTGATAAATGGATTCTACTTAAATTATTACTATTGGGAAAGGCCTGATATGGGCCTCATATGGGCTTCAATAATAAAAGGCAGTCTACTTAAATGATATATGGGAAAATGTAGTTTGTTGCTAGAAACGAAGAGGCTGACGTCAATTTCTCCAGACTTTCAAAGTGCCTTTTCTCTTTAATTTTTTTTTCTTATAATCCAACAATAAACGTCGACTTTCTTGAGCATATGACATATTGGTCGCTCCTTTTTTTTTCTTTATAATTTTTAAATTCCCATAGAATGTCTATGCTAGGGGCTTCGACGTGAAAGGCATTGGAGTGGTTGTGAGTATTAATTTTGTGCTTGTGAGCATTAATATTGACTCTATAAATATAATGCTTAACTCATATAACTCCACGCTCACTTCATCGTCTTCCTCCTCTCCTTTTTTCTACGCGGCATTGCATTTGCATGTGCGTTTTATCTCTTTTGAATCGTTTAAACTTACTTTTACTCTGATTAAATTAGTCTTTGATGGATTATCTTCCATTTGAACCGACTAAAATGAGTTTTCATTGTGTTTTGGTGTAATTTTGCTCGTGTCTTTTGGTAACGTATTAGTACCTTCTCCCTTTAGTAGTTTCCTAGTAAGAAAAGCTTGCATCTTTTGGTCTCTTATGGTATTTCAACAAGAACCGAACTTGGGTCCTTGCCTATTTCTCATGTCACCATATTCTTTTCCATTGGCGGTTTACATGACGTCTAGGCAACGACCCAGGTTCGGTTTTTGGTTGAAATGCCATTAGAGATGCAAAAGACGCAAGCTTTTCTTATGAAGAAACTAGCAAAGGAAGAAGGTGGTACCATGCTACCAAAAAACACGCGCAAAACTACACAAAAACACAACTCAGTAGACGTCGAATACATAGAAGAATTCGACGTTATATAGTTGTTTTGAAAGAAAAAGACAAAATAATAAAAAAGGAACTAAATAAAACGTCGTAGCTAGTATAAAATGACGTTATATGTGTTGATTTAAAAGAAAAATAAAAGAATAACTATTAGCTGAACGAGATAACAGAAAACACAAAGAAAAAAAAAATTAAAAGATGGAGTTCATAGGAAAAAATTTATGAATGGATGTCCACTTAAAATAATTATTGTTGACGTCAAAGCCAATTTAAATTGACGTTTTATTGGTTGATTTAAAAGAAAAATAAAAGAATAACCACTAGTTGTAATATACAACGTCCATCTTTTGTTATTGTGACGTCATATTATTTAAAACAGAATTTTGTATTTATTTATTTTGTATTGAACGTCAATTGATTCCTTCACTGAAGTTATGTGATTACCTAGGTTTCGTACACCAAGGACGATAACGTCAGACCCCAAATTGTTCGACGTTCTACACTGCTATAAACGTCGAAACCATAAAGTGGGTGACGTTTTGTCTGGTTTAAAAGAGAAAAGAAATAAAGAATAAAAAACGGATTCACTCTCTGTCATATAAAACGTCGAATATTTAGCATGTTGGACGTCAAATGTGGGTAGAGTGATAATGTTGAACGTCAGTTGTTTCTCAAAATGATGTTAAGTGTTTCTAAGGTCATTGTTTTACGTCGTTCTGGCCCTTGTTTGACGTTAGCACATTTTAGATTACGTCTATATGATCTTTGTTTGTCGTTAATAAGGATTACGCGACGAACGGTTTAAATAAATATTACGCGGTGAACGGTTTCAATAGAGTGATAGAATTTATTTACGGTAATGCCACCGGTCATTTTTAACGTTGCGAATTGGGGGATGAGACGTTGACCGCGTGACATTATAGCCCGTTTTTGCACCAGTGATTCCAATTTTTTAGGAATTGTTGGATGAGCTTCAAGGAGCATCTTACTTTTCAAAAGTGGATTTGAAGGCTGAGTATCATCAAATAAGGATGAAGAGTGAAGATATCATAAGACTGCTTTTAGAACTCATCAGGGGCACTATGAATTTCTTGTTATGCCTTTTGAGTTAACAAATGCCCCAGCCACCTTTCAAGATATGATGAACTCAGTTTTAAGACCATTTCTAAGGAGATTTGTATTGGTATTCTTCGATGATATTCTTGTCTATAGCAAAACATCGGAGGAGCATTCACAACATTTGGTGAAAGTCTTAAGAGTGTCAAATGAGCATACACTCTTTGCCAATAAGAAGAAATGTGAATTTGGAAAAAGGCATGTGAGATATTTGGGGCATAAGATATCGGTAGCAAGGGTGGAGATAAACAAGGATAAGATTGCAGTTGTGTTGGAATGGCCAGAACCCAGGAATATCAAAGAGCTACGAGGCTTATCTAGTTTGACTGGGTATTATAGAAGGTTTATTAGAGACTATGGGAAGATGGCAAGACCCCTCACTGATTTGCTGAAGAAGAGGATTTTTAAGTGGTCTACAGCAGGAGCAGAGGCCATGAAAAAGCTTAAAGAAGTTGTGACAACAGCTCTAGTACTGGTTCTGCCTGACTTTGATCAAACATTCTGTGTAGAGTATGATGCATCGGGTAATGGAGTGGGAGTAGTGTTATCACAAAAAAATAAACCCATAGCCTTATGTAGTAAGGCTTTATCGGAATCATCATTAACCAAGTCCATCTTTGAAAAGGAGTTGATGGTGTCGGTGCTTGCTATACAACATTGGAGGCCATACTTTTGGGCTAAAAATTTGTGGTTTTTACTGATCAAAAGAGCCTAAGACACTTACTGGAACAATGTATAACTACCCAAAGCCAGCAAAATTGGCTAGCTAAGCTCCTTGGGTATCAGTTTGAGATAAAATACAGGACAGAGGCATCCAATTCTGTCGTAGATGGACTTTCAAGAAAACAGCCAGAGTAGGAGGAAGGAGATAAGATGTTAGGGATGATATGCAAACCATACTGGTATGATTTTCAAGAAATCATGGAGGAGGTTAAGAAGGATGAGAGCTTAAAGAAGGTGTTGATGAACATAAGAGCATATCCAGATTCCCATCCACCATACACTTTGGAGCATGGTAGATTACACTACAAAGGGAGGATGGTTTTGTCTGCACACTCGGTCTGGATACTAAAAGTATTGGCAGAATTTCACAATAGTGTAACATGGGGACATTCAGGGGTTTATCGAACTTACAAAAGAGTGGCGCAATCTCTGCACTGGGTGGGGATGAAAAAGACAGTTACAGATTTTGTGGCTGCATGCCTAGTTTGTCAACAGCACAAATACTTAGCAGCATCTCCCCAAGGCCTTTTATAGCCATTACCTATACCATAAGCAATATGGGAGGAAATTAGTATGGATTTTGTAGTGAAACTACCCAAGTCTCATGGATTTGACACTATATTAGTGGTGACGGATAGACTCAGTAAGTATGGGCATTTTATCCCAATTAAACACCTTTATACAACCCGATCAATAGTTGAAGTATTTGTGAAGGAAGTGATTAGACTTCATGGGATACCTATGACAATTGTTAGTGACAGAGATTCCACCTTTATGAGTGTCTTTTGGAAGGAGATCTTTCGTTTACAGGGCACACAACTCAGGATGAGCATTGTCTATCACCTAGAGACAGATGGGCAGACTAAAGTGTTGAATAGGGTGCTAGGAACTTATTTGCGTTGCTTTAGCTCCGAACAACCTAAGAGTTGGAGTTTGGTGTTGCCTTGGGCTGAGTATTGGTACAACACTAGTTACAAAGGAGCATCCAAATGCACACCCTTCAAAATTGTGTATGGAAGACCTCCTCCCACACTGACACGCTACATACTGGGAGAAATCGTAGTGGACGCAGTTGCCCAGGATTTACAAACCCATGATGAGGCATTGCAGCAATTGAAATATCATCTGGCCCGAGCTCAAGATCACATGACACATTATGCCAATAAGAAGTGGGTGGCGGCCAAGATTAAGGAAGGAAATTTGGTATTCCTTAAAATCAAACCTCATAGACAAACATCTATGCCCACAAAACTACATTCTAAGCTTTCAGCAAGGTATTATGGGCCATTCTTGGTGGAAAAACAAATTGGATCGGTTGCTTTTCGGCTGCAGCTACTAGAAACTTCTAGAATACACATTGTATTCCATGTTTCTCAGTTGAAGCTAGCGGTAGGAGACCATCAGGTGGAGGAAGCCTTACCAACTAAATTGCAGGATGACAAACACATGTATATTCCTCTAAAGGAGTTACAACGAAGGAACCAGCAGCAACATAGGAAGGAGATACCCCAAGTCTTAATACAATGGCAAGAGGGTGGTTTGGAAGGGGCTACTTGGGAGGAGGAGCACTATATCCACCAACAGTTCCCTGATTTCAACCTTAAGGACAAGGTTGATGTTGGGGAGGAGGGTAATGTTAGACAATTAAAGGTTTACGTAAGGAGGAATAAGAAGGGAGGATATGAGTCGAACGATATTAGGGAAGTGAAGGGAGGAAATGAGTTGAACGGTATGGCGGAAGCGAGTAGAAGCCGAATGATATAAAGGCAGGGGTAAGTCGAACGGTATAAAGCCAGGGGTAAGCTGAACGGTATGTAAGGAGGAATAAGAAGAGAGGAAACTAGAGACGGGAAATGAGGTTAGTTTGTTAGAAGAGAGAGAGTATAAATAATAGAAAGAATGGAGGGAGAGGGGGTATCAGATATTTTGTTTTGGTTTAGACTGGACCTCTTGGCCAGTGGAAGAAGGGAGGCTTCCTTGGGGAACATTTATGTGTATTTTCTTCTTTCTTTACACTATAGATTGAATAAAATACCTATACATTCAGTATATTTTCTGTTGTTGAGTATGTGAGTTAAAAGAGAGGTTTCTATGTAGGTTCCCTAAATAAAGGAACCTAACAAAATTGCTTAAAACGATGTTGAGGGAATGGAACAGAGATAACGTGGGGAATATACAAGATCAAATTTCTGGCCTACAACTTGCTTTAAATGAAGTTCAGACAAAATACAACAACAAAGAAGACTTTTTGTTGCAAGAACAAAAGTTACAAGATAAACTTAATGAAAGGTTTCATATGGAGGAGATCTACTAGAAAGAAAAGGCCAACCTAAATTGGTTTCTTCATGGTGATCGAAACACTAAGTTCTTCCAATTCATGACAAAATCAAAAACAACTTTTTCAGCTATCGCAAAGCTTATGGACAATCAAAAATGCATTGACAAACAAGAGGACTTTCAAAACCATATCATCAGTATGAGAACTTATATAGTAAACATTCAATAGTTAGACCACAAGACACACAACACTTTGTGCAAGAAAACATTAGCAATATTGTCTCTATGGAGGAGAACAAAATCCACACAGCCAATCCAAATATGGAAGAAATCAAGAATGCAATCTTCAACATGAACAAGCATGGAGCTCCAGGTCTGGATGGTTTTGGTGCAATTTTCTTTCAAAAATATTGGGTTATTGTAGGTTAAGATGGTTTTTTGTTGTCCAACCGTTCTACCTACAAAATTGGATCATGCTTGGGATGAATAGTAATGCCATTGCTCTCATTCCGAAAACCACAAATGTTGTCAATATTATTGATTTCAGACACATAGCTTTGGCCAATTTTAGATTCAAAATCATATCCAAGATTCTAGTAGATATGTTGGCACCGATAGCCGATAGAATCATCTCCAAACATCAAAAGGGGTTTCTCAAAGGTAGAGACATTAAAGATTACTTCATCATTGCCTCAGAAGCCATCAATCTATCAGACAGGAAAGCCTTTGGAGGTGCGTAGTGTTAGAAAACAGGTAGGCTTCTTTTTACAGCAAGAGGGGGGGTGAATTGGTGATTTATCAAAATCAGAATCTTTTTGCAATCTTTAAATCAAAGTATGAAGCTTTTCCAACTTTCTTGAAATGCAAGTAATGAAAATTTGTGTGCAGCGGAAAAACATAGTTGACTGAGTAAATAGTAAAGTCAACTGTAAGAAAAAGTACAGGGATAGAGAAAATCAAACACTGGTTTTTATACTGGCTCAACCAACAATGCCTACATCCAGTGTCCTTCCAACCCAGGAAGTAAATGCACTATAATGGTTGCGGTTTTTACAACAAGACTTTTATAGAAGACCTCCATGTCAAAAATATAAAACACCTCTCTAACCCTCTAACCAAAATATAGGCATACAACAAAGCAAGACTTGCAGCAAGATGTCCCCTCTCCTACAATCTACAAAACACCACTTTGAACAATCCTCAATGTGAACCAGACTCCACGAGTCTATCCCCTGTAGTCACAACAGGTCCAATACAGCAACACCAATGGATGCCAACATGAATCTTGATCAACCAGAAAACACCTCAATGTGCAGATATGTGATCAATTAATGTGTGCGCAGTCAGTCTCCCTTTGAATCTCTTTCAAGAAAGATCACCACCGTCTTCTTGGAGAATTCTTGGAGCACTATAATCTGTGTGAATCAATCTGAAACAGAATCTAAAAATGTCAGTTCAACAAATTCCAAAAGTCTCTGAATAATTTCAGATTACATCTATTTATAGAATTCTGTTATTCAGACGCTCCCAGAGTCGATTATGCTACTAATTCAGTCGATTAGCTTATGACAGTTATAACAGACAGGTCAACACAGTAGCATACAGTCAAACAAAATAACTTCCCATTTAATACAGTTGACTTATATTCAATGATCAACTAACTTTTAAAAATATAGTCGTTACTGTTCATGAGCATAACAGAATCTCAAAACAAACAACTAATGTAGTCGAATGTGTGGCGCACATAGTCGACTTCGACATTTAAGAACGTTTTGAAATTCTTTTCTTCTCAAAAACTCACACAGCACTGTTTCTCAAAATCTGTACAAAGACTTTAGCATAGTTGATTCAATTAATAAGGAAGTCGATTTTACTGCAGCTTTGTCAAACAGTTATAAGTTCATAAAACGTGCTTGTGGTTTTCATGCTTTAAAACATGTGCAATGCATCCAGAAATGATCTAACATGTACAAGCTTAATAAGTATGCATTCACACAGCAGATAAACATATAAACATGTTCAACAATATATCAAATCATAAGCATACGAACATGTAACACAACAACAACATATATGTGTGTTATTAACTATTGAGATTGTTGACAACACAAACTCTATATCAAACTGGTTTTTGATGATGACAACACAGTCCTTAATAACAGTACATAAGTTCCAGTACTGAACATGTTTTTGTTGAACTGCAATGTATGTTCCCATGATTGATTATGTGATCTTTTTGTGGAACATGCTTGTTTTGAAATGTGAGATAAAATGTTTTTTATTACTGCACATTTCTGAAAGAAAAAGATCACAAACACCTTTATGAACTTATATTTGTTGTGAAAAAGTTCTAGTCCAGTCGAATACACTCATCATGGATTCGATTATGCTAAAATCTTTGTACATGATTTGTGAAACTATGCTATGTGAGATTTTGAGTTGAAAAGAATTTCAAAGTGTTTTTCATGTGGCAGTCGACAGTGTAGATCACATATTCGACTGTGTTACTGATCTCTTTGGAATTTTGTTAAGCCTACACGCTCCAACGACTATATTTTTCAAACGTTAGTTGAGCTTGTGTGAATTGGTCAACTGTAATAAATGTGTGTTGATTTTGTTGACTGAGGAGCCTTTGTGTTGACTGTCTATTATAACTATTTTAATACAGTCGACTGTATTAGTAGGCTATTCGACTGAGAAGCAATCTGATATAACAGAAAACTATAAATAGACAGAACACGAATTGTTCTGTGACTTTTGATGATCTGACATTTTCATTTTCCTGTTTCAGATTGAATTCTTTGTTTTAGAGGCTCCAAGAATTCTCCAAGAAGAGGATGGTGATCTTGCTTGAGAGAGATTCAAAGGGAGGAGTCAATTGTGCTGACTGCTTGATCATAATTTGCACAAAGAAGGTGCTTCTTGTTTGATCTTGAGGGCTTGGCATCCTGTGAAGACTGATGTGTTTGATTGAAGGCTTGGCAACCTGTGAAGTCTGTTGTGATAGGCTTGGCATCCTGTGAAGAGTGCTGGTTAAATGTTGAGGATTATTCGACGTGGGTTCAGATTGCAGAAGAGGGGATTCTTGCTGCAATTCTGGTTTTTGTGTGCAGCTTTATTTTGGTTTTGGGTTAGGGAGGATATTTATATTTTTGCGTGGTGCTTCTATAAATTCCTTATTGTAAAAACCGCAACCATTATAGTGCATTTGCTTCCTGGGTTGGAAGGACACTGGATGTAGGCATTGTTGGCCGAACCAGTATAAAAACCAGTGTTTGATTTTCTTTATCCTTGCACTCTTTATTTCCAGTCGACTTTATCTATTCTACAGTCATCTGCGTTTTTCCGCTACATTGAATTTTCATTTACTTGTATTTCAAGAAAGATAAAAAAGCTTTGCACTTAGCCATAAATTGCGAAAAGATTTTGTTTTTGAACTAATACCGATTCACCCCCCCCCTCTTGGTGTAAAACGAAGTCAACCTATTTCCTAACATTAACAATGTGTGTTATTAACAATGTGTTGTCGTCATCAAAAACTAGAGTGATATAGATATTGTGTTGTCAACAATCTCAACAATCTCCCCCTTTTTTGATGATGCACAACCATGATTAATAACCAACCATGTTTTCACAATCAAATACAAAACAGAGTAACAAATGATATAACACAGTTCAAATACTCTGCTTGTAACTAAACCAAACAACATAATATCAAGCAGATATGAAACAGAAGACATTTTCCCCCTTTCATAAGCTTTCATAATCCTTCTCCCCTTTTGTGCATTAACAAAAAAGGAATGCTCATGATATAATGTGTTGTTAAAACAAAACAAAGATGCATTACTAAGAATAAGTAATGATAAAACATGCATTGATGCTCCCCCTATCACATTTATTCACATGTAACAGATAACTCCCCCTGAAATGCAGGCATGTGAAAAAAAATCTGTAAAGATGTAATACTTCCCCTGTCATTATGCATAGATATCAAAACCAGATCAGATGCACAATGTGGTACAGATAATCAGAGTATACAAATAGTATAGCCTAGAGTTGTATCAAAGATAAGATTTCAAACAATTCAGTCATGCAATGATACAAACTTCAACAATCTCACAATATTATCTCAATCAAGATATGCACAATCAATTATTTAATAGAGATAAATTGCAGATGGTCAAGATAAAGTATTCAATCAACAAAAGATAACCAAATTCCAGAATTGAAATTTATAACCCTGTTATGATGTAATTGATTGAATTAATTCCTCAGTCAAATACATTGCTTGCTAATGATGTTGACTTCCTCTGTAGTTTCCAAAGCAATGTTTTTTTCCTGCAAAACCTTTCAAAGATCTTCTACAGATCAAGCATTTTAGTTATGCAAGAAATATAATCCATAAGAAGTCAATATGCAAAGATATGTAACAGTTTAAAACAAAGCATAATAGACTTCAATCACAACACAGTCGAATGAATCAATCAACACAGATAAAATTCAATCAAACGGATTAAAGTAATTGAACTTTATTCAAACACTGATTTCATTTCCTTGTTAAAATGATATTACATGGATAGGAACGATACAAGGAACCAAAAAAAAAGACACCAAACAAAATCATGGCATGCCAGGCCATTTGCAAAAGAAACATAAAGGACAGATAGCTAACATGACCCCAATCACGTTTCTGACTAAACTAGACCCTTGTTATACATGGGAGTCCATAGTTTTGTTTTCAGTCATATCTTCCTTTGTTCCTTGTTGTATGAAGAGGTCGACTTTTGATTGAAGCTAGTCAAGCTTGTTCACAATATTTTGAAGTTGATTGGTACCAAGATGTATGCAACAATTACCAGAGTGTGCAATTTTTCTCTGTTCAGATGTGACAGCAATACTTCCATACTGATACATCAGATTTTCTTCACCTCTGAAGCACCATCCTCTTAGGGTTCTCGATAGACCAAAAGAAATCAATGTGTTCTGATTTATCATATTTGTGCAATTACATCGATGCTTTCTTTCATCTTTCATGTACACTCCTTGTCCTTCAAGTATTTTACTCACCAATATTGCGTAAGGTAGATAGTGCGACCGGTTCAGAGCGCATTCAATCATATGATCTTTCAGTACTTTCACCCAATTTGTGGGAATGTTATTTTTAAGCACATATAGTAAGAAGATATCTTCAGTAGTCATATTTGGCTCAGGTAGTCTTCCAGGAAGGATTACATAGGTCATTAGATAAGCCATTATCCTTTCTTCCAGTTTTCGTCCTTCATGAGCAAAGTTTATTAAGGCCCTTTTTAAATGTCTTTCTTTCTCAATAAACCATCTTCTTCAGAAAGTAGTGGGTGTGAGGATTCATCTTCAGCAGTAAGACCAATAGTGTCAAGCCAAGTTCTGTGATCAATCATAATGTCAACTCCTTTTACCCTTGAGTGAATATTCCCATTCAGCAGTCTCAAATTGTGATAGAATACATTCATTAGATCAAGATACCACGACCCTTTAAGTTGAGCTAATGACGAAAGATCTTGAGATTGCAGCCAGTCAGGAAAAATAAATCCTTCTTTTTCAAATAGGTTCAGATCAATGTACTTTGGGGAAACAACAACTTTTATAGCTCCATGAGTGAATCTTTCTCGGACATCATCGTCACTTATCCATCCTGTAGGATCAGCTTCCCTTTCAGAAGATGAGATAGCCTTTGATCTCTTTGATGAAGAGTATGTCATTTTCAAAGGAAACTGAATAACTTCTTCTTAGAAGGTCTAGGGTTTAAGTACAGCTAACGTGATTTTGAGTCAAAGCTAGATATCAGGCATTCTAGAGACACAGACCAAAATCAATTTAAAGCAGTTTAAATAAACTTTTGACAGTAATGACACAGAGCACCCAGATGTAGTTGACTTAAAAAAAAGTTGACAGTAGTATGACATGAGAAATTCTAAAATAGAGTTTAACACATACAGAGAACATAGTCGAATGAATTAAAATTGTAGTCGACTAAGACTCGTGAAAACAGAGTTTCAGACTCATTCAATCAATCAAACAATCAGATAATACATTCATGCAATCAATCATCATCAACCAATCAATTTAAGCATAATGCAGCAGAATGATACAATTTTACCAATTGTAGATACTCAAGATTTTGATTTTCCAAAGTGATCCATCCTTGAGTTCATTCTGCACCTGCTATGTATCCTGCAAAACAATTCAGGTTTTGGTTGCAGCTACCCATTTGACTTTGGGTCCATGATTGTCAGTCTTTGTTAGTTGTTCCTTTGGTTTCCACACATATAAACCTTTAGGAACAACAACATTTCTATAGTAACAATTTCTAACAGTGTGGCCAATACAATTACAATAAAAACATGCATTTTTAACAAGTTTACTTAAATCAATAAATCTCTTAGTATTGGTTATGTTAGATTGAGCTTTATATCCTATTCCTTGTCTATATATCGCTCTACCAGAGGATTTTAGTACAGCATCTAAATTGTCTCTAACTTGAGTGAATTTGGCTAGCGTGCTAGTCAAGTAATCTATTTTCTCCATGTGTGTAGGACATTTTTCACAAGGTTTTTCTACTGTAACAGTTTCAATTTTAACTTCCTTAGTGATGGGTGTCGCACCCCATGCAAATTTAATGTGCAATTAGAAATGCAGTATAGCTAGGAAATGACTCCTAGGTTGTCTCTCAAGGACCAATTTTGCGGTTCTAGAATTAAGTCAGACACGAAGTGGGGGGGGGGTTGTGAAAAGTTTTATGGAATCACAGATGAAAACATAATTTAATTTCAACAAATACATAAATTTAACGACGAAAACGCAAACAGTACTGTAAAAAAAATACGGGATCAACACGGAATGAAAACAGTCAGTCATTAACCTAATCACAATGTTCCCATCACTGATTATCAAACTACAGTTGCTACTCGGACCTCTAATCCAACAGAGTTAACCGACTAAGCGACGGTTAAATCTGTCTTCATAACTGCGAACTAAGCGAACGCAGTGTTAATATCAACTCTGATTTACACCATACAGTTCCATCAACTAAGCAAAGATGTCACACCAACTGGGCAACTAAGTGTATACCCAATTGCAGGTGCAAATACAAAATTAATATTAACCAAGTTAGAGTTGTCACACAGTCACAGTTCAGAAACCTCAAGGAAACTTTGCAATATCGCTAATGACCGACTAAATTAAATTAAGCTACCATGGAAATTAAATTAAAACGACTAAACAAATTATCCAACATTTAAACATCAAACACTGCTACCAATTAATTAGCAAACACAGTTAAAAATAATTAAATGCAAAACTACTCAAACACATAAACTCAACCTATTAACTAAATTAATTTAAAACCAAGGGCACCAACAAGCCTAATTTAATCCTAACAATTAATTTGACTAATTGACAATTAATAATTAATTTTAAAAGTCCAATTGGCCAAAAAAGAACTCATGGTCGTGCATCATGTTCTTCCAATTACCAATTCAAAATTTAACTTTCAAATATCCACCAAATGAGTTGACTTCTTGTCCCATGTGCACCATTCTTCAAGGAAATTAAACAAGTGCTTCAACAATCCCAATGAAAACTTCCCTTCTCTCTTTCCATGAGAAAAAATTCGGAATCCACAATCCAACACCGAAATTGCCAAGCCTACCAACAACCATTGTGCAAAAAGTGCTCTAAAAACCACTAGCTAAATGGACAATATATTGAATGCTTCTCCCAATGTGCCATGTAAGCAAAACCAAATGAAAATAAACAACCAAAGACCTCCCATGTCAAAGACAATTAACGGTTGGAACAAGCAAAGGCCAAAGCTCAAAGTGGAAACCTTCCTTTAGTCAAAACAAGCATCTTTTTTTGTTGGTCCAAAAGTGGTAAAAATTAAATGCATCATTCTCTCTCCTTTCTACACACCATTTTCGTTTTCTTCACCAACACACACCTTCATATTCTTTCTTCCTCTTCTCAATACAGAGAATGAGCACTAGAAACCAAGCTTCCACATGTAAAATCATACAAACACATCAAACACAAAATCTACCTCCTTCAACCCAAGTTCTAACTCTCTTCTCTTCACATTTCTTTACAAAAACGAAAATGATAACCAAGCTACCAATTCAAGCTCTGTTCAGCCACAATAACAACCCCAAAATCTGGTTCCATCCTTGCTTCAAACATCAAAACCGAAAATCAAGAAGAAAGAGCCCAAACCACAACACCCACACATCAAGTTAAGCTCTATTCAACCCAAAACTCACATAGAACTCCATTTTTATCATCCAACCAAATGAAATGCAAGGAAAAACGAGAAGAACAGCATCAAATGAAGAGGAAAACGAAAATATAAAGTCACTCAAACCCAACATCCACCATAGAAATGCAAAGACAAGCTCCAAAGCTCAAGCTTCATACATCAAGAACAAGCAAATGGAAGTAGAAATGAATGGTTTTTCACCACCAATCAGCTAAGACAACTAAGATTAAAGCAAGAGAAGAATAACATCTGCAACTTTGTTCATTCATATAGCCAAAACCGAAAACCCCATGGCAAGCTCCAAGAGAGAGTCTTCATACATGAAAACCTAGAAGAAATGAAGCAAAAACCTTGTGCTATAGAAGTGTGTATGTGTGGCTCGGTATTCACACCCCATATGACCTAGAATTTCAAATTTGGTGGGGTCCACACACTACAAGTCAGCCCTAAAGAGATGCCACATGGTCCCCACAATTGGGTTTTTACAAAAATGTCCCTAAAAGGTAGCCATATTCATCGTTGTAAGATCTTTGGATTCAGCAATTGCTGTGACTTTTGTTTGCCAATTTCTGTTCAGACTTTTCAGAATCTTGATGTTGATTTCTTCTTTGTCGAATGCTTTCCCGAGAGCCATGAGATGATTTACAATATGAGTGAATCTTTTCTGTACATCATAGATGGTTTCTTCAGCCTTCATTCTAAACATTTCATACTCCTGTATCAGGGAGTTCTTTCTTGCTCTATTTACTTCATCTGTGCCTTCATGTGTTACGTCTAAGACATCTCACATTTCCTTTGCAGATTTGCATTGAGATATCCTCAAAAATTCATCAATTGTTCGTGCAGAGGCAATAATATTTCTAGCTTTAATATCATACTGAGCTTTTCTATTTTCATCAACAGTCCACTCAGTAAAAGGTTTCAAAATAGTTTACTCCTCAGCAGTTTTAGTAGGCACAAAAGGACCATTTAAAGTTGCATTCAAAATTCCTTTATCTTATGATTCAAGAAAGATTTGCATTCTGATTTTCCAAAATAGATAATTTTCGCCAGCAAACAGAGGTGGTCTGTTTGTTGAAGCACCTTCACCAAAAGTTTGAAAACAAGAAGCCATCCCCAGGTTAATAGTCGAATCAAAGAAAAATAAAGTCGACTAGTTCTTGTGAAAACCAGCTCTGATGCCAATTGTTGGAAACCAGGTAGGCTTCTTTTTACACCAAGAGGGGGGTGAATTGGTGATTTATCAAAATCAGAATCTTTTTGCAATCTTTAAATCAAAGTATGAAGCTTTTCAAACTTTCTTGAAATGCAAGTAATGAAAATTTGTGTGCAGCGGAAAAACGTAGTTGATTGCGTAAATAGTAAAGTCGACTGTAAGTAAAAGTGTAGGGATAGAGAAAATCAAACACTAGTTTTTATACTGGTTTGGCCAACAATGCCTACATCCAGTGTCCTTCCAACCCAGGAAGCAAATGCACTATAATGGTTGCGTTTTCTACAACAAGGCTTTTATAGAAGACCTCCATGTCAAAAATATAAAACACCTCTCTAACCCTCTAACCAAAATATAGGCATACAACACAGCAAGACTTGCAGCAAGATGTCCCCTCTCCTGCAATCTACAAAACACCACTTTGAACAATCCTCAAAGTGAACCAAACTCCAGGAGTCTATCCCCTATACTCACAACAAGTCCAATACAACAATATCAATGGATGCCAACAAGAATCTTGATCAACCAGAAAACACGTCAATGTGCAGATATGTGATCAAGCAATGTGTGCACAGTCAGTCTCCCTTTGAATCTCTTTCAAGAAAGATCACCACCGTCTTCGTGGAGAATTCTTGGAGCACTATAATCTGTGTGAATCAATCTAAAACAGAATCTAAAAATTACAGTTCAATAAATGTCCAAAATTCTCTGAATAATTTCAGATTACATCTATTTATAGAAGTCTGTTAATCAGACGCTCCCACAGTCGATTATGCTACTAATTCAGTTGACTAGCTTATGACAATTATAACAGACAGGTCAACACAGTAGCATACAGTCAAACAAAATAACTTCCCATTTAATACAGTTGACTTATATTCAATGCTCAACTAACTTTTAAAAATATAGTCGTTACTGTTCATGAGCATAACAAAATTTCAAAACAAAAAAACTAATGCAGTCGAATGTGTGGCGCACATAGTCGACTTCGACATGTAAGAACATTTTGAAATTATTTTCTTCTCAAAATCTCACATAGCATTATTTCTCAAAATCTATACAAAGACTTTAGCATAGTCGATTCAATTAATATGAAGTCGACTCTACTGCAGCTTTGTCAAACAGTTATAAGTTCATAAAACGTGTTTGTGGTTTTCATGCTTTAAAACATGTGCAATGCATCCACAAATGATCTAACATGCTTAATAAGTATGCATTCACACAGCAGCAAAACATATAAACATGTTCAACAATATATCAAATCATACGCATACGAACATGTAACACAACAACAACATATGTGTGTTATTAACAATGTCTTGTTATCATCAAAAGCTAGAGTGATATAGAAATTGTGTTGTCAATAATCTCAACACGTAGCACTCAAGGTGGATATCCAAAAGGCCTTTGATACCATTGACTATAACTACCTCATATCCAGCTTAATGGCTTTTGGCTTCAATATAAGATTCTGCAGTTGGATAAGAACAATTTTGGAATTGGCCAAGTTGTCGATTAGGGTGAATGGCAATTTTGTTTGATACTTCAAATGTTACAAAGGAGTTAGGCAAGGTGATCCAGTGTCACCCTTGTTATTTTGTTTGGCTGAAGAAGGTCTTAACACAATTATGCAAAACGCTTTCCAAAGCAACCCTGTAAAATATATGACTTGCTCATCTAGTAAGATCGTTTCGTCTCATGTCCTATACGCTGATGACATTTTTATCTTCTGCAATGGACAAAAGAAATCTCTCTAATTGCACTAAACAATATTCTGGACAAGTATGCTTTGACCTCAAGGCAGCATATTAACAAGAAAAGAAAAATTTCTATGTGGAGGAAAAAGCTACAACACATTTGTCTAATTCTGCTAGACATATCACATGGTTTCATATGTTGGAAAACAGGTAGGCGTCTTTTTACACCAAGAGGGTGGGTGAATTGATGTTTTATCAAAAACAAAGTCTTTTCGCAATCTTGAAATCAAAGTATGAAACTTTATAAACTTTCTTGAAATGCAAGTAATGAAAATTCGTGTGTAGCGGAAAAACGTAGTTGACTGCGAAAATATTAAAGTCGACTGTAAGTAAAAGTCCAGGGATAAAGAAAGTCAAACACTGCTTTTTATACTGGTTCGGCCAACAATGCCTACATCCAGTGTCCTTCCAACCCAGGAAGCAAATGCACTATAATGGTTCGATTTTTACAACAAGGAATTTATAGAAGACCTCCACGTCAAAAATATAAATCTCCTCTCTAACCCTCAAACCAAAATATTGTTGAGATTCTTGACAACACAATATCTATATCACTCTGATTTTTTATGATGACAACACATTGCTTAATAACACACATATGTTGTGTTGTGTTACATGTTCTTATGCTGAATATTTGATATATCTGTTGAACATGTTTATGTGTTGTATTGCTATGTGAATGCATATATATTGAGCTTGTACTTGTTACATAATTTATGGATGCATTGCACATGTTTTTATACACGAAAACCATAAGCACTTTTATGAACTTATAACTGTAAGACAAAGTTGTAGTAAAGTCGACTCCATCATTAATTGATTCGACTATGCTAAAGTCTTTATACAGATTTTGAGAATCAGTGCTTTGTGAGATTTTGAGAATAAAAGAATTTCAAATTGATCTTACTTGTCGAAGTCGACTATGTGCGCCACACACTCGACTGCATTAGTTTTCTGTTTTGAAATTCTGTTATGCTCTTGCACTATAACGGCTATATTTTCAAAAGTTAGTTGAGCATTGAATAGTTGGTCAACTGTATTAAATGAGTTTTTATTTTGGTTGACTGTATGCTACTGGTTTGACTGAACTATTATAATTGTCATAACTCAGTCGACTGTATTAGTAGCTTATTCGACTCAGAGAATGTCTGTTAAAGAGAAATCTATAAATAGGCTGAACACGAAGTTGTTCAAAGACTTTTGATGAACTGGCAATTTCATTTCTGTTTCAGATTGATATCTCTGATCTTAGTGCTCCAAGAATTCTCCAAGAAGACGGTGGTGATCTTTCTTGAAAGACATTCAAAGGGACACTGACTATGCACACATTGCTTGATCATTTTCTGCACAGTAAAGGTGTGTCTGGTACATCAAGATTCTGGCTTGGCATCCTTCAAGCTTGGTGCATTGGACCTGTTGTGATTGCAGGGGATAGACTCGTGGAGTCTGGTTCACTTTGAGGATTGTTCAAAGTGGTGATTGGCAGATTGCAGGAGATGGGACATCTTGCTGCATTTCTCGTTGGGTTTACTGCCTATAGTTTGGTTAAGGGTTAGAGAGGAGATTTATATTTTTGACGTGGAGGTCTTCTATAAATTCCTTGTTGTAGAAACCGCAACCATTATAGTGCATTTGCTTCCTAGGTTGGAAGGACACTGGATGTAGGCATTGTTGGTCGTACTAGTATAAAAACCAAGTGTTTGATTTTCTCTATCCCTGCACTTCTACTTACAATCGACTTTAATATTTGCACAGTCAACTACGTTTTCCCGCTACATACGAATTTTCATTACTTGCATTTCAAGAAAGTTTGAAAAGCTTTATACTTTGATTTCAAGATTGCGAAAAGACTTTGATTTTTTATAAACCTCCATTTCACCCACTCCCCTCCCCCTCTTGGTGTAAAATGAAGCCTACCTGTTTTCCAACATTGGCACCAGAGCTGGTTTTCATAAAATATTTGAAAAACTAGTCGACTCTGTTTTTCTTTGATTTGACTATATACCTGGGGATGGCTTCCTGTTTTCAAACTTTTGGTGAAGGTGCTTCAACAAACAGACCACCTCTGTTTGCTGGCGAAAATTATTCATTTTGGAAAATCAGAATGCAAATCTTTCTTGAATCGCAAGATAAAGGAATTTTGGATGCTACTTTAAATGGTCCTTTTGTGCCTACCAAAATTGTTGAAGAGAAAACTGTTTTAAAACCTTTTACTAAGTGGACTGCTAATGAAAATAGAAAAGCTCAGTATGATATTAAAGCTACAAATATTATTGCCTCTGCACTAATAGTTGATGAATTTTTCAGGATATCTCAATGCAAATCCGCAAAGGAAATGTGTGATGTCTTAGAGGTAACTCATGAAGGCACGGATGAAGTAAAGAGAGCAAGAAAGAACTCCCTGATACAAGAGTATGAGATGTTCAAAATGAAGGCTGGAGAAACCATCTATGATGTACAAAAAACATTCACTCATATTGTAAATCATCTCATGGCTCTCGGGAAGGTGTTTGATAAAGAAGAAACCAACATCAAGATTCTGAAAAGTCTGAACAGAAATTGGCAACCAAAAGTCACAACAATCTCTAAATCCAAGGATCTTATAACGATGAACATGGCTACCTTGTTTGGCAAGCTACGTGAACATGAATTAGAACTTGGTAGATTGAAGGATGAATAGGAGATTGAAGAAAAGAAGTCCATTGATCTGAAGGCTACAAGCAAGAACAACTTAGAAACAGACATGGACGAGAAAGAATTTATAACCTTGATGGTAAGGAAATTTAGTCGACTTATACATAATGATAGTCAACTAACTAACCATGCAGGTCAAGGTAAAAAGAAAAGCTTCAGTACAAATGTTGTCCAGTGTTACAAATGTGGAAAGGAAGGACATATCAAACCTGAATGTCCAGAATTAAAGCCTAACCTGAAAGGCAAGAAAAGATTCCCTCAAAGCAGAAACATGAAAAGAAAAGGAGCATACATTGCTTGGGAGAACACAGATTCCGAAAGCTCGAGTAATGAGGATGTTGATCATGAGGAAGAATCCAACATCTGCCACATGGCTGGAAACTTACAAGATGACAGTGATAGCGATGAAGAATTCGAGAAGCTTCCAATAGAAGAGAAGTATAAGCAACTAGTGGAAACATTCAGAGAATTGCATGCTGAAGCAATGCGACTACAATACAAGGTTAATCGACTAAACTCTGAGAAAAGAGATTATGAATATAGGATTAACAACCTTGTTGCTGAAAATGAAAAATTAGAGAAAGAATTGAATGATGCTTTGTTTCTGCTAAGGAAATTAAAATTGAAACTGTTACTGTTGAAAAACCATGCGAAATTTGTCCTACTCATATTGAAAAGATAGATTACTTGAATAGCACGCGAGCTAAGTTTACTCAAGGTAGAGACAATTTGAATGTTGTTTTGAAATCCTCTGGCAGAGCTATAAATAAGCAAGGAATTGGATACAAAGCTCAATCTAACAGAACCAATACTAAGAGATTTATTGATTTAAGTAAACCTGCTAAAAATGCATGTTTCTATTGTAATTGTGTTGGCCACACTGTTAGAAATTGCTATTACAGAAATGTTTTTGTTCCTAAAGGATTATGTGTATGGAGACGAAAGGAACAAGTGACAAAGACTGAAAATCATGGACCCAAAGTTAAATGGGTACCAACAGCCAAAACTTGAATTGTTTTGCAGGATACACAGCAGGTGCAGTATGAACTCAAGGATGAATCACTTTGGAACAATCAAAATCTTAAGTATCTACAACTGGTAAAACTGTATCTATCTGTTGCATTATGCTTAAATTGATTGATTGTTGTTGGTTGATTGTATGAATACATTGTCTAAACATTTGATTGATTGAATGAGTATGAAACTCTGTTTTCACGACTCTTAGTCGACTACTTTATTAATTCATTCTGTTGAGATTGTTTACAACACAAACTCTATATCAAACTAGTTTTTGATGATGACAACACAATGCTTAATAACAGTACACATGTTGTTGCATTACATGTTTTGTTGAACTGTTTTGTTGTACTGCAATGTATGTTCCTATGATTGATTGTGTGATATATTTGTGGAACATGCTTGTTTGAATATGTGAAATATGAACTGATTGATTCAAAACATTTTATTTCACATTTTTGGAAGTAAAAGATCACAAGCACCTTTATGAACTTGTATTTGTTGTGACAAAGTTCTAGTCCAGTCCAATACACCAATAATGGATTCGACTACGCTAAAATCTTTGTACAGATTTTGTGAACTTGTGCTATGTGAGATTTTGAATTGAAAAGAATTTCAAAGTGTTTTTACATGTGTCAATCGACATTGTATGTTTCATATTCGACTGTGTATTGATCTGGTTTGGAATTATGTTATGCTTACACGCTCCAACGGCTATATTTTAAAAATTTAGCTAAGCATTGATCACTTGGTCAACTGTATTGAATGTGTGTTGATTTTTTTTACTGAGAGCCTCTATGTTGACTGTCTGTTATAACTGTTTTAATACAATCGACTGAATTAGTATGCTATTCGACTGAGAAGCAATCTGTTTAACAGAAAACTATAAATAGACAGAACACGAGTTGTTCTGGGACTTTTGATAATCTGACATTTTCATTTTCCTATTTTAGATTGAATTCTCTGTTTTAACAACTCTAGGAATTCTCCAAGAAGACGATGGTGATCTTTCTTGAGAGCGATTCAAAGGGAGGAGTCAATTGTGCTGACTGCTTGATCATAATCTGTACGAAGAAGGTGCTTCTTGATTGATCTTGAAGGCTTGGCATCCTGTGAAGACATCTACGTTTGATTGAAGGCTTGGAAACCTGTGAAGTCTGTTGTGATAGGCTAGGCATCCTGTGAAGAGTGTTGGTTACACGTTGAGGATTATTCGACGTGGGTTCAGATTGCAGAAGAGGGGATTCTTGCTGTAGTTCTTATTTTCCTGTGCAGCTATATTTTTATTTTGGGTTAGAGAGGAGATTTATATTTTTGCGTGGTGCTTCTATAAATTCTTTGTTGTAAAAACCGCAACCACTATAGTGCATTTGCTTCCTGGATTGGAAGGACACTGGATGTAGGCATTGTTGGCCGAACCAGTATAAAAACCAGTGTTTCATTTTCTCTATCCCTGCACTCTATATTTTCAGTCGACTTTATCTGTTTAGCTGTCAACTACGTTTTTCCGCTACATTGAATTTTCATTACTTGCATTTCAAGAAAGATCAAAAAGCTTCATACTTTTGTATAAAGATTGCGAAAAGATTTTGTTTTTGAACTAACACCAATTCACCCCCCCCCTCTTCGTGTAAAACGAAGCGTACCTGTTTCCTAACACATTCGACTATGTTTTCTGTATGTTTGAAACTCTGTTTTAGAAATTCATATAACATACAGTAGTCAACTATGTGTTTAATCAATTCGACTATAGTCTCTGTTCTTGAACGTTAGAATTTGATTTTTCAAATCTGGGTTTCATGCTATATCTTTGGCGCGTCTCCCTATATATATATACGTGTTACAAACTCTGGGTACAACAAAACCCTTATTCTGATTCAAGAGGAACCTTTCTCTTGTTCTCAACAAAAATGGCTGCTTCTTCTTCTCACCCAGGAAAGAGACTTATGTCAGCAAGAAGAGAAGTTGATCCTTTTGGTTGGTTTAGCGATGACGATCAAAGAACATATTATATCTGCAAATGGGGTTTCAAAGAAGTCATGCTACACAAATGTATAAGAATTCTTTTCTATCGTAATGAAGGATTCAAATTTCAAGAATGGAATGTCAGGGATGGTGTGTCAAAGTTTATGGAGATGCAAGGAGACTGTTATCCGAACTTAGTCAAAGTATTTTACTGCAATCTGAAGAGGGATGAAAGCGGTCTTAAGTCAAGAGTAAAAGGTGTTCATATCACCATTGACCAATCAATCTGGGAAAGTGTTGCAGGTCTTCAACAAGAAGGAATATTATCACTTCATGGAACGGCTGGTTTTAACAGCAAAGACTTGTACAAATGTCTTTCAAGAAATCTTGCATCAGTTAGTGAATATGAAGAATTCAATGTCAGAAATCTCTTGATGGATGAGTGCCTTTGCGTGTATGTGATCACTTGGATTCTTATTCCAAGAGAGGATGATCAATCATTACTGAATGAAGAAGACATAAACTTAATATGTGCTCTACTGTCTGATACTCCAATAAATTGGCCCTTTACAATTCGGGACCATATGATGAAGTTCGTCAAAAGTAAAGGACTATGTCTACCATACGGGGTCTTCATCGGCAAAATATTTGAACTGCAAAATGTAGATCTAACAAACGAGAGGGTTATTCATTGCAACAAAAGTAATGTTATGGAAAAATTATTTCTAGATTCTGTTGGGATCATCTAATTAAGGAATGAATGGACTATGATTGATGACATTCCATTTACAAATGAAATAGATCCTCTGAATATTGATCCTTCAAGATATAAGTTTCATCCTCTGAGCACATTTGAAGGATATATGGATAGAAGACTTGATAGACTGGATAATAAGCTAACTATGATGCAAAAGTCTCTATCTGAGCTTCACAAAAAAATGGACTATGCGTTACACATAAAAGCCTTTGAGGAATCATCAATTGGTGACACCGATAGTGGTGTAAACAGTGCTGACAAAAAGATTGAGGAATCTTCTGAATCAGAATAAAGTTCTGTTTACCCTGTACTGACTAGAGTCATAGGATGTCCTTGTGTCTTTTTACTTTGGTAGCTATGGCGTTTCATGCCACCATTGTTTTCTTTTGTTCCTTGTTCTTTGTCCTATCATTGTAATATTTCTTTAACAAGGAAATAAATTTGGTTTGAATCAATTTTAGCTGCTTTAAATTGATTAATTGAAATTTGTTCTGCCGAATGTTGATCAATTCGACTGTGACATGATTGAAGTCGATTATGCTTGACCTGTTACACATCTTTACATATTGACTTCTGTTTACTTTATATTTCTTGCAGAACTAAAATGCTTGATCTGTGGAAGATCATTGAAAGGTTTTGCAGGAAAAACATTGCTTTGGAACTACAAGTGGAATTCAACAACATTGGGAAGCAATGTATTCGACTGGGACAATAATTCAATCGACTGCTCATAACAGGGTTATAAATATTAATTCTGGAATTAGGTTATATTTAGTTGATTAATTACGTTATCTTGATTATTTGCAATTATCTCTTATCTAAATTGATTCTGCATATCTTGCTTGAGATAATTGTTGTGAGATTGTTGAAGTTTGTATCATTGCATGACTAAATTGTTTGATATCTTGTATTTGATACAACTCTGTGCTATATTGATTGTATACTCTGATTATTTGTACTGCATTGTGCATCTGATCTGGTTTTGATATCCATGCATCATGACAAGGGGAGTATTACTTTTTACACATTTCTTTTCACATGCCTACATTTCAGGGGGAGTTATCTTTTACATGTGATTGAATGTGATAGGGAGAGCATCATTGCATTTTGAGAAATTCCATACTTTATTTCTGATGCATCTCTGTTTGCATATCCGCATAAATATCTAGAGCACTCCTTTTTTGTTAATGCACAAAGGGGGAGAGAATTTATGAAAGCTTTATGAAAGGGGGAGAATGTTTTTCTATCTGATATTTTGCTTGATATTTTGCTGTCTGGATATGATACATGCAGAGTATTGGAAAACAGGTAGGCGTCTTTTTACACAAAGAGGGGGGGTGAATTGGTGTTTTATAAAAAAAAAGTTCTTTTCGCAATCTTGAAATCAAAGTATGAAACTTTACAAACTTTCTTGAAATGCAACTAATGAAAATTCGTGTGCACGGAAAAACGTAGTTGACTGCGTAAATATTAAAGTTGACTGTAACTAAAAGTGTAGGGATAGAGAAAATCAAACACTGGTTTTTATACTAGTTCGGCCAACAATGCCTACATCCAGTGTCCTTCCAACCCAGGAAGCAAATGCACTATAATGGTTCGGTTTTTACAACAAGGAATTTATAGAAGACCTCCACGTCAAAAATATAAATCTCCTCTCTAACCCTCCAACCAAATTATAGGCAGAAACACAGCAAAACTTGCAGCAAGATGTCCCCTCTCCTACAATCCGCCAATCACCACTTTGAACAATCCTCAAAGTGAACCAGACTTCACAAGTCTATCCCATGTAATCACAACAGGCCCAATGCAACAGTCTTCAAGGATGCCAAGCCAATTCTTGATCAAACCAAATGCACCTTCACTGTGCAGAATATGATCAATCAATGAGTGCACAGTCAATCTCCTTTTGAATCTCTTTTAAGAAAGATCACCACCGTCTTCTTGGAGAATTCTTGGAGCTTCTAAAAACCAGAGATATCAATCTGAAACAGAATGTGAAACTGTTAGATCATCAAAAGTCTCTGAACAAATAGTATTCAAACTATTTATAGAATTCTGTTAAACAGATGTTCTCATAGTCGAATAAGCTACTAATTCAGTCGACTATGTCAAGACAGTTATAACAGTTAAGTCATACCAGTAGCATACAGTCAACCAAAATAAATTATCATTCAATACAGTTGACCAACTATTCAATGCTAACTAACTTTTGAAAATATAGCCGTTACAGTACAAGAGCATAATAGAATTTCAAATCAAACGACTAACTCAGTTGAGTATGTGGCGCACACAGTCGACTTCGACATGTCAGAGCATTTTGAAATTATTTTCTTCTCAAAATCTCACAAAGCACTGATTCTCAAAATTTGTACAAAGACTTTAGCATAGTCGATTCAATTAATATTGGAGTCGACTTTACTACAGCTTTGTCACACAGTTATAAGTTCACAAAAATGCTTGTGGTTTTCGTGAATTAAAACATGTGCAATGCATCTATAAATGATGTAACAAGTACCAGCTTAATATGTATGCATTCACATAGCAGTATAGCACATAAACATGTTCAACAGATATATCAAACATTCTGCATAAGAACATGTAACACAACAACAACATATGTGTTATTAAACAATGTGTTGTCTTCATCAAAAACTAGAATGATATAGATATTGTGTTGTCAACAATCTCAACATCATAGAGATCTCTACCTCTTCCTTATTTGGGGGTTCCTCTATTCAAAGGGATTCCTCTAGCACCCTTCTTCAATCACCTTACAAACAAAGTGAAGACAAAACTACAAAACTAGAAAGGAAAAATATTGAGCATGATGGGAGAATGCAACTTGTAAACTCCGTCATAGGAGGATTGTTAAAATACTCATTCAGAATTTATAAATGGACTAAGCATCTCATTAAGGACATGGAGAGGTGGATTAGAAATTTCATTTGGTGGGAAGCATTAATGATAGAGGCTTAGTGACAATGAAATGGAATAAAATGTGCAGACCTAACCAAGAAAGGGGCCTGGGAATCATTAATTCAAATCTGAACAATCAAGTGACAATGCTAAAACTAGCATGGGAATTCAAATTTGAAAAATCTGTTTGGGCCAATTTTATGAGGGAAAGATTTCTCAATAGGTAGAGGTTCTCTGCTTGTAAAATACATAGCATCTTCTATTTGGCCAGGGTTGAAACTTCATTTGACTAATATCTCAACATACAAGATGGGTCCTAGGGGATGGAAAAACTATACGCTTCTGGAAAGATTCTTGGTGTGGTTCTCAACCTTTAATAGAATGTTTACATGTTCCTCCTATGCTCAATCTAAAAGCAAAGGCTTTTGATGTTTGGAATGGCGGATGGTGTCTGCCCATTACAATTTTGCAGCGGTTACCTCTCCTGTAGGGTTGGCTAAAAAATATTATGTTGGGGACTTCCTAGACGAACCTATTTGGGGGAAGGAACCAGATGGAATTTTTTCCACCAAGGCTGCAAAACTTTTTCTATAGCAACTTGTGTAGGGGACCTGATAGCGCCATCCTTGGTGCTATGTTTCAGATCCGTGAGCTCCAATGAAGAATAGCAGTAGCAGCAGAAAGAAACGAAAGGTGAAACAGAGTTATGCAGCGGTAATGTATGTTTATTGGATGAAAAGGTTGGATGAAGCGGTGCAAGTAGAGCGGTGCAGTGGCAGCGGAAGAATTGGATGAATCGGTAAATGGACACAGTGCAATTGGAAACTATGCATCTTGTGGATGCAGCGGAAATTATGACAGAAACAGCGGAGGTATGCGGAAGTTGATGAAAGTTATCGGTGAAGTGATGAGATGAAGTGCTTGGGGAGATGGCTCTAGCTCAGGCGGCCATCCATCAAAGGAAGGAAGCTAGATGGAGTTGGTGATAAGCACAGCAAAGTGACCTCTGAACAGAGAAGAATGGAAGCAATTCTCAGCATCAATTCTCTGTATATTCAAAAGTGACGTACATGAGAGGGAAAGTGGGATTTATAGAAGAAATCCCTTTGCCTAGACTAATCTAAATGGTGCAGATGATTTCTGTGAGGTGTAGATCTGCAGCCACGTGGATGGGTGTGCAAGGTGTGATGAAAATGCTAAACTGGCACAAAATAAAAGCTAGACTAGCTACGGTGCATTCTAGCATGTTGTAGAAGGCAGTGAACCATTTCTCCTTTATTCTTCTTTCTTTGGCTTTTTATCCTTCTCCTTGTTTTGGTGTGATCCATGATAGCTTCTTGGAAGCTCCTAAAGTGGCCATTTTACATCCGCTGGGCCACTCTGTAAGTCAACTACTCCTTTGTCTTCTTTTTTCACTTTTGTTTTCTTTAATCCAATGGATTTTTGGCTAGATAGTCCATGGTGTCCTAGTTTTATTGAACCCTACAGAACAACTATATAAGTATTAAAAAGAATCATTCTAAGATTTAGAAAAAAAAAATCAAGAAAAAGAAAAATCAAAAAAGAGCTGGTAAAAGTCATTCTCCAACTTTCCTTTCTTAACCTTAACTTAAGTTGGTACTCCTTTGAATGGAATGTCCTAAATGGATTTCCATCATACCCTCCCTTTTGAAAAACGATTTGTCCTCAAATCAGGAAGATATAAAGAAGCACAACTTTAGTTTGTCACTTACACCCTTAGCTAGAACAAATTGCACTATAAAACACATAACAGTAAACTTCCCTTTTATTCTCTTGGCTGTACAAGCTTTCCAATCCTCATCAAATCCAATCTTGAGTTCTCAAATTGATCCAATATCACCTATTCAGATGGCTGCCTCTTGCCTGCTCCAACTAAACTAATTCCAACTTCTATTATTACACCCTACAATAGCTCAGTTCTGCACACACAATCAAACCAGATTCCAACAAATGCAAATGCAATTGGACATTAAACCAGATTAAAATATATGGAATTCAAACTGAGACTAAACTGCTTAAACAACCAGCCCAAGCTAATCTTTTTCTTAAACTAATGATCCCAACAATTCAGCTCTGCACAAATTATTCACACCAAAGCCAGCAGCACCTACAGTATTATCACTTACAATTTGTGATTAAAAGGAACAACAATCACAATCAGACTTATAAGTTTAGATCATGAGCAAACAATGTGCAGTATCTATTTCAGCTCATTCCATTAATAAATTCACGCACAGCTAGCTAAGTGGCATGCAAAGGTTTGCAATCAATCACTCTGAATCAAAACTGAAATCTGAAACTGTTTCCCAATATAATTGATGTTTCAACAAAGACAAAAAAATGCTTCTGATCAAGGCCTCAATGCAGAATTCACTAACTCATTCAAAATAGTTATTATATCAGTAATTCAGCAAACAGTTTAAAGTTCAAATGAATGCAAGATCAGATTAGAAAGAATCCAAACACAGCTGCTCCAGTTTGATCAGTCAAACTCTTTTTCCTGCACATGAAATTCTCTATTTCAAATTGCCAAGGAATTAGGCCAAGTTAGCCTTACAAATCTTACTACACTCAGGTTTCTCTTAAAAAAATTTTAAAGCACACAAATGAGGGTTTGGAAGGGAGATTCTCCCTTGTCAGTTCAAGGCTAGATAGTCTTTCAGACCACCACCACCTAGGATGCTACCAAGCACACAAACCTCTTTCAAATTTCCAGAAATCCAGAGTGAAAGAGCTTTTCAAACCAGATTGGCTAGGATAAGCAAAGTGAAGACAGAATAGAATAGCACAGGAAAGCAGAGCAACAGATTCAAGACAATCTATAGACCAGATGAATAAAGCCAAAGGTTTCAATTAAGAACAGTGAACAAAGTTCACATGTGATGGACAAAACTAGAGTTATCAATCAAGACAAGCAAGAAACAAAGTTTTGAATAAAGTGAGCACTCAAAGAGAACCTACCAAAGGATCTAGAACAGATTAAGAAAACAAGAAACAGAAACAAGTTGCAATAGCATCAAAATTTGAAACTCAAATGCATTTGACTAAAACTGTACCAGTTTCTAAATCTGATTCTGTGTTTCAATAATATGTAGACTGGACTGCACTAACCCAATTGGCTTTTAAACTTGTGCAATGGTTATTTTGATTGATTATGCTCAACTTTTTATGGTCAAACCTGTTGCTACAGTCCAGCTATCATGTTCCAGAATTCACAATGAATACAAATCTATGCGGCAACTTGTGAAAGAAAAATTGGTCAAAAATTTTGTGGTTTAAGTAGTAAAAACACACAGTTCAACTAAAACATTCATTTTCTTTGCTTCAACATGTTATAAATGCTAAAACAAACTTGTTTGTATTTCATATGGAAGCAGAAACGTGCATTTATAAAATCTGATTGAGCCAACCTTGATATTTTCCTATTTCAAGCAACTCTACCACCCAAATTTTAACTCAAAGATTCAAATAGCTTTTGATCAGCTAGCTAAACTCAGAAACAGCAAATAAGACTTGAGAAAGACACTAGAAATGGATGCAAGATGTTTAGCAGTGAGACTAATGGCAAACCAGATTAAAAACAACACAAATGACTTAACAAGGAAGGTGCAGCTCGGTCTACTGCAGTTTTTTTGGATGCAATTTGAGCCTTCCAGTTATACTACCAAGTTGATTGTCAAGGCAATCTATTGCTTATATGGTATTACTTTTGTACTGGTTAAAATTAAGCATTTCAACACAATCCAAAGATAGAAATTCAGAGTAATTATCAGCAAAAACCACAACTCTGCACTGAAAAAGATAAACCAAGAGTCCCCGGCAACGGGACCAAAAACTTATTAAACCCCTGGCAAGTGTACCAAATCGTATCAAGTAATAATAATTGGTAAACCCAATATTGTTCTTCCCAAAGGACTCTTAAGGTCTCATCTTTCGTGTAAACAAATCATTTAAGACTTGAGTAAAGAAATTAATTTTAATTGTTTAAATACAAAACAAAAATAAACATGCAAATGCAAGAATTCAATTGACAAAGAGAAACTATGAATGAATGAGGTTGTTGGGGTTTACAATTTCATCTTATCCACTCTCATATATCTACTCTTCTTATTTACTTTGCTTATTTATCATATTTCCATGCAAACTTTCTTGGTCTACCCTTAACCCAATCCCTTGGTGAAAAGAGCCTATTACTAATTATCGGCTTGTTATCCCTAGCCTCCCCTAGTAACTAATAATGCATAATGAGCGGAAGCAATCCATTAGGGTTGATCTGAAAATGCCTTCCAGGAAGGCACATAACCCTCTCAATATCTGTTATATCTCTGAACCCCCCAACAAGTGCAACATACTGGCATTGTTCACCTTGCCATTCAGTGCCCAAAAAGCTATTAATAGTGTCAGAGTCATACCTGATGATTTGTCCCCTCACATAGCTCATATATCTCCCAGCATCAACTCCTCCTCTAGGTAAAGCATTAGTATAAAATTCCTTTACTAATTCAATACTGGCAGGTGCAGGATATGTAGCCAACCTCTCCCAATCTCTCCTCATGATTTCTGCTCCAAATTCAGGAGCCAAATTTGGGATAAAAGTGGCCTTCCTCTTCATCAGTAATCTCCTCTCCTGCACAGTCACAAAATGTTCCTCATGTTTCCTGGAGAGGAACCTAGGCGAATAAAATCTTCTTTGCCTCTCTGGTTCCTTCCTTTTGTTACCAAGAGTTTTCACCCTTCTTGATGATGATGACATTTCTGCATAAAATTCAAAATAACAAAGAGATACATCATTAGAGGTTAGTATATCATCAATTAAATTCCAAACTGATCACATCCCACCACTGAGAGAAAAAACAAAGCCCCTCAGTGTCCCTGCATCAAAAATCAAGCATCCAACAAAATCTGCAGCAGACCGCCCAGGCGCCATAGTTTGCCGCTCAGCGGTTTGCTTCAAGCTGCACCACCGCTCAGCGTCAAAGGAGACCGCTCAGCGGTGGTGACTAGGGATTCTTAAAAACCCTTTTAAAATCGCCCTATTCTCCATTCTAACACTAATTTCATCAATCCAGACCAAAATCATGCACTTCAATCGGTTCAAACAGTTCCTATTTCATCAACTCATGCATAGAACTCAAAAACCCTAATTTATCATGTTCCTAAGCATGTTCTTCATTAAATTCAAATTTAGAAACCCTAAGAATGAAATTGCACAACTTACTTGAATGGAGAAACTAGATGCTTGCTAACTTCCTTTTAATTGATGATGAATGCCTCTTAAGTGTACAATCCCTCAACAAAAACCCCAAACTTTGACAAGACAATGATAGACAGATGAAATTTTTGTGAGTGGGTGATGAGAAAAAGTGGGAAAATCCCTTTGGAAAAACTTTGAAAGTGAATTTGGGTGCTAAGGTTCACAGAGAACGCTTGGGCAAGCTTCAAAGAGAGTTTTCGAAAAGTGCAGAACCCAAAAATGCTGAGCTTTTAACAGACCAAGCGTAGTCTGCGCCGCCACCGCTCAACGGTAAATATGCACCGCTCAGCGGTGGACAGGAAAAAAAATTCCCTCTTCTTTGCTTACTTTTGCATAATTCCACCCTTTTGCACCTGATTTTAACCTTCAATTTTTCAATTTCATGTTGTTCCCCTCTTAGATGCTCATGCAAACATATAATGACCTTAGGACAGAATTTAAAAAAAAAACAAATAATTAACTAGGTTGCCTTCCAGATAGCGCTTGTTTAACGTCACGAGCCTGACCCAAACCTGTTTAGCACTTATTAGTAAGTGCAATTCTTACCAACACCTATTAGTAGGTGTACCTTCCTGTATCCTTCAGTGGATACATCAAATTTAGCATCCCTCAGTAGATGCTGCCCAAAATTGTTTAAATATCCAACTAATTTACATAAAATAAAACTAATATATTACAACAACTGGGATGAACCCCACCCATCAGTAGGTGTGGATAACCCCCTTACTGGATATTCTTTTTTTTTTCTTCTTCCTGCTGAATTTCTTCATAAAATTGAGAACACCAAGCACATGTTTCCATGTTTCAATCATAGGAGCTTTGATCTCCAATCTATTGAAGATCTCCATAAAGCACTTGAAGTTCATTTTCTTCCTATAATACTCTTTGAATGAGGAAGAGGTTTTTCATATGATCTTTTTCTTGTTTCCTCTCTTCCTCTTTTTATTTTTTTCTTTCTTCTTTATTTTCACAATTTTTCTCTTTTTTTCTTTTTTCTCAACCACCGCCTTATCATCATATTTATCTCCCTCACTCAACCTCTCTGTTTCTATCTCTTCTCTCTCTATTTTTTCCTCATTTTTCTCTATCCTTTCCTCCTCAACAACCTTTTTTGTTTCTGTTTCTTCTATCTTTTCATCAACATTATCACTTTCAAAACTAGTGGTCTGGCATTCGTCCCTAGGGTTAACCTCAGTATTAACCCTAGAATTCAATATTTTATTGGATTGACGAATCTGTATCTCCAATCTTTTATTCCTTGCTTCATTCTCCTCTGTAGAGGAGAGAGTAATTTGGATAAGTCGTTCCAATGTCTTGTCCACTTTGTTGATTTGCTTTTTCAAAACAGACACCTGTTGCCCTAATAGTAATTGTTGATGTGGATCTCCTGCCTCTCCATTCCAATTTTGATCCATGCTTGAGTGAGGTTCTCACCAGTAGTTTAAATTATTTTGATAGAATTGAGTGCCCTTAGAACCAAATTCTTGTAAATACTGCATCCTGTAAACATTAGGCACAAAATCCTAGAAATAATTTATTAGAACAAAAATAAAATAAACATAAAAATCAAGTCAAATTTAATCAGTTTACACTACTAGAAAAAGTTAAACCAAGAGTCCCCGGCAACGGCGCCAAAAACTTGTTAAACCCCTGGCAAGTATACCAGATCGTATCAAGTAATAATAATTGGTAAACCCAATATCGTTCTTCCCAAAGGACTCTTAAGGCCTCATCTTTCGTGTAAACAAATCGTTTAAGACTTGACTAAAGAAATTAATTTTAATTGCTTAAATGCAAAACAAAAATAAACATGCAAATGCAAGAATTCAATTGACAAAGAGAAATTATGAATGAATGAGGTTGTTGGGGTTTACAATTTCATCTTATCCACTCTCACATATCTACTCTTATTATTTACTTTGCTTATTTATCATATTGTCATGCAAACTTTCTTGGTCTACCCTTAACCCAATCCCTTGGTGAAAAGAGCCTATTACTAATTACCGGCTTGTTATCCCTAGCCTCCCCTAGTAACTAATAATGCATAATGAGCGGAAGAAAAATACAATTGATCGTCCTACCCCTATCCCTAGGCGGTATTAACATAATCAAGGAATTATCCCCAGTTCATGACATTATCGTGCGTCCCCGTATCAATAAAGACAAACAACATCTACCGAATGAGTTAAACTGTTGAAGCATTAAAAAGGTAAAGAACCCAACAATTGATAAATTAAGCATATGCAAGAATATAAAGTAAACAAGAATTTCAATATATGAGAGTTTCAAAAGATTACATTGTTCCCCAACAACTAAGGGTTTAGTTCACCATAATCATGATGAAACTAGATGAACTAAATGGAAGAATGGAAAAGCAAACCCTAGAATTGATAAAGTGGAGCCTAAGCATCCAAGAAATCTCCTCCAAGGTGTGTAGAGTTGTTGTGGACTTGTTCTCTGCCAAAAGAATTACATTTGGATTCGTACTAGGGCTATATATAAGCCAAAAAGATAACAGAAAAGATCTCAGAATCCAAAATATAAAAATAGACAACCGCCCAGGCGCCTAAATTGGCCGCTCAGCGGTTTGCCTCAACACACGCCACCGCTCAGGTGCCACAAATGACCGCTGAACGGTTTGCCTCTTGTCGCTCTGGACGCTCAGCGGTGGAATTGACCGCTGAGCGGTTCACAGACTCTTCTTTTCTTCCTTTTTCTCCTTCATTCTTGAGTCTATGACCTTCCTACTTCATTGCCATCTTCAATTTTCATCAAAAACCCTGCAAAACAATGCAAAACAAGCATAATATCTCTAAAAACAACTTTTGACTCCCATGTAACACAACTTAAGAGTTTTACTTGATTCTAAGCTCATTTTAAGCTACAAAGGGTGTGTTTTAATATCAAATTTATGCATGAAAATAACGGTTTTGAGACCGTTATCACAAATCCTCTCAGGAACAGGGAGAATGTAGAGATGCGGATGTTGCAAGAAATGAAGTGGAATGTCTGAAGCGCGAATGAAATTATCGAGGCTAACGCGTGAGCAAAGACGTGTCAGTGGAGGAATGGCTGAGGAGTGTACGAGAAGTTGAAGATGTGGCGGATGATTAATGGTGTAGGGTGTATGAGAGAGAAAGCATCGTGGAAATGGAAAATGGAAGTGAGAGAGGTGCTTGGAAGGTGACTAGAGGGAGCCTTTGGACTCTCTAGCCTGTGACTTTTAAGAGAGAATATTTTCTGATTTTGAAAACACTATTCTCATTAATCTTAAAAGTGACAATACAATAGAGGAGCTGGGTATTTATAGTGACCCATGCTCCTTGCAAACTAAGTTACAGATACAATAAAATGTAAAAATACGACAAAAAAGGACTGTGTCAGGAAGGATTCCATCATGGCCTAGGTAGGTGAAATTGATTTGGCTGCAACCTTTCTACCATCAAGGAGCTTGGTGGCATGGAAAATCCTGCAAAAAAAAATTCTTATTGGACAACAAGTTGAAGAAATATGGCCTTTTTTTATGCTCTAGATGTGGTCTGTGCTAAGCTGATCAGGAAATGCTGCAACATACCTTCTTTCATTGAAATGTCACATCAGACTTTTGGAAGTTGTTGGCTGAAATGTTTAACACAAACACAATTTGCAGTAATAAGATCGATGTCTTGCATTTCATGGAGAAGCAATGTAGTTCTCAGCTCAAAGATCTAAAAATTGCGGCCTGCATCAACATCTTTTGAATAATCTAGAAGATGAGGAACAATGCTAAATATGACACCCTAATTGCATTGTCTTTTGCTTTTTCTATTTTAAGTAGCAATTGTAAGATTGCAGGCAACATCTCTAGGGAAACTATTCACAATGATATCGAAGATATTTTTGTCATAAAAAGTTTCAATGTAACTGCTCATCCTAAAAAGTCATAACAGATTACAAGGATTTGTTGAAACCTCCCATTGCAGGTATGGTGAAATGCAATGTTGATGGTGCTGCAAAGGGCACACCTGGCCAACTGTTTGTGTAGGAATATTCAGAGGAAGTGATGCTGAATACTTGGAAAGCTTCAGTGCCTTCATTATTGGAAAGGTTGTCGTGCTTAAAGTCAAACTGATGGGGGCTATTATCACAATTGAAATTATAGTGGATAAAGGATGGACTAACCTTTGGTTGGAGTGTGATTCGTCACTAAGAAATTTAGCTTTTGCTAAACCGGAAATGTTCCCTTGCGATATTAAAAATAGATGAAAAATTTGTATAACAATGACAAAACATACAACTATCAGTAACACACATCTACAGAAAAGACAACAAATGTGCGGATATGTTAGCTAATCTTAGATTACATGTAGTATATGATTTTCGGTGATACTCCTCCTTACCTCCATCTTGCAGGGAAGATTTATTAAGGAATCATTTGGGGTTACCTGAATTTATATTTACCTAATATCCTGACACTTTGGTCACATGTGCTTTGACTCTAGTCCTCTATGATGTTTTGCTCTCTTTAACTTAAAAAAGAAAGATATAATTTGAATATATAATTTTCTTTTGAAACCCGTTCTTAAATTTTGATTTTTTGTTGGAAAGGTCAAACAGGTTTATGTTAGTTAATGTATAATATTTTTAATTTCTTTTATACAATTTAAACTTGTTTGCAAGTGTGGAAAGGTAGAATTTTCGTTTTGGTACAAATCCTAGAGAATTTTGTAGAAACTACTGGTTCTTCATAATAAGTGAATTGATTTTCGCTTAGCAAAACATGAGAGATAAGAATTGTTTCAAACTTGATTCGTTAGATAAATTTGAAATTCGTTTAGTAGATTTTGATATTTCACTAAATTTGCAGAATGAATTTCAACTAAAGAGCAACTAGGTAGGATAATTTACTAAATAAATTCACTCAACAAATTTTATTTTGCTTACCTAATGATTTAACTATATGAACTCTAATCACTAGTGGAAAAATGTTATTTAACGTCACCCATATGACGTTGGTTAGCGCGTAGCACGACGTATATGAGTGCACGGTGGCATTAGCGTAAATAAGTGGTAACCTAGACGTCAGTTTGAAGGGGACTCGACGTCTATTATATAATACATGTCAGCTCTGACGTAAACCGACGTCCAATATATGGAGGTTGGCGAGAAGACAGACTTCTCCTGGCCATTGACGTCGCTTATGCTGGGGGCCCGACGTCTACTAGGGGTGCAATTAATGCTCGCCACCTGATTCCTAGACGCTTAGATGTCGCGTGGTCAATCACCGACGTCTATAGCCTGTCCGGAAGGTGGGAAGATAGAAATTTCTGCAAAATAGACGTCGCATTTTTGGGTGTGCGACGTCTATGTGCGTGTATTTAATTATGTTCACCAAAATCCGAGGCACGTCGACGTCTGGTAGCAGTGACGGACGTCTATAGTATTATAGACGTCGGCGCCCGTTGTCAACCGTCGTCTACTCCTTTGACAGGAAATGAAATATCAATTGGTTCAGCACACTAGACGTCGACCCCCCTGGACACCAACGTCTAATGGCATTCAAAAAGTCACTTTAAATGTTATCTTGGATGTCGAATTAGTTAGATAACCGACGTCTAGGTGACTATAGACGTCGGTGTCCACGGGGAACCGACGCCCCATTTCATTTTAATGCAGACCTTCGCGGCATTACAGTTTCTGATATCGTCTTCCTCTTCTCCTTTTTCTCTTGCGGCACCTCTTCTTTTTCTCATTTGTGGCACCTCTTCTTTTTCTCTCTTGCGGCATTCTATTGTTGTTTCTGATATCTTTATCGTCTTCTTCCTCTCCTTTTTCTCTCTTGCGGCATTACATCCCAGGTGCGTGGTTTTTTTTTATGCTTACCGTTTAAACTTGTTTAGTCTTTCATCGATTATTTTCTGGTTCAACTGATTAAAATTTGCTTTCTTTGTGTTGTATTTTAGTGCAATTTATTTCCTTTCTTGGGGTAACGTAGTAACACATTCTCCATTTGTTAGCTGCCTCCCAGAAAAAGCGGTGTCTTATGAATTTCTTTTGGTCGTTTCAACCCAAAAACGACCCTGGGTTGCCTAGTTATCGTTTCACCGTGATTTTTCCCTCTTGCGAATGAAAATGGAACTAAGCAACAACCCAGGTTCAGTTTTGGGTTGAAGGGACCCATAAGAAATTCAAAAGACGCAAGCTTTTTTTTTGGGGGAAACTAGCAAAAGGAGATTGTGCTACTAGGCTACCCAAAGACGGGAACAAAACTGCACTAAAACACAACCACTGGATTAGACGTCGGTTAATGTGTACACCGACGTCTATAGTACCTTTTAGATGTCAGTCAGTATCAATTTCGAAGTCTTTAGTGCCTCTTCGACGTCGGTTATTGCGTAGACCGACGTCTATATAATGTCTTTAGACGTCCATTTAGTCCTACTCCGACGTTTAGTGACGTCGGACATGTCAGTGACTTACGTCACTATACACGTCGGTTATATGCTTGTCCGACGTCCCATTGACGTCACCGGAATAGACGTCGGTTGTTTTGTAGACGTTAAAAGCCTAAAATAACCGACGTTAAACAGCGTTTTTGCACTAGTGAATTGATATCTTTGATTTAACTATATGAACTCTACTTGAAATATACATTGGTGTATATAATGTGTTTAAGTATATATAATTTTTTTATGATATATTTGATTGAATTGCTGGATGATATGTTGGATTTGATTGTTTAATTAGCATATTTATGATGCTTATGTTGACTTAGTTCGTGAATTGTGTGTATTCTTAGCTTTGGTGAATATTTAAATTATGCAAGTTAACAAATTAAGTAATAAAAAAAAAATCAAATGCGAGATATTAGATTTCTTAAACTTATCTTGATATTTGAAGCAAGTTTGTAGACTTGAGCACGGATTTGCTTTCGGTACCACTCCAAAAGGCCTCTTACCAATGGAGGTATCTTTTGTGTATATAAACTCATGTTCATCTCTTATTTTATCTGATGTGGGACTTTGTTTGTACCCAACAATACTCCCCTCAAACAAAGGACTATGGTTCTCCACCTCCACCTCCCCTATAGCGGAAGTATTTTCTTATCATCGAGTACACCATGGTCAACACTTCTCTTTCACAGCATCTCTTGCTCTCCATCTCTCATCATCTATCTGGCTATTTGCCACCGGCCACCTACTAAGGCTTCACTTGGCCACCTGCCAAGGCTTCACCTTATCATGGAGGGTCGTACTCGTCTGAGTCCGATCACCAGACCTAAACCATGGGCTCTGATACCAGTTGTTAGGAAATTACGCACAATTCCTCTTAATCAGATTTGTAAGAGAAAAATACAAATGCGGAATAATAACACTTCCAATGGAACTTTTGAAATTATACTGCAAATATATTATTGATAAAGAAAAATGTAGAAACAAATTCACTTTTCTAACAATTTCCCACTTGAAGATTGATTTTAATATGTCTTCACACCTTGATCATTACACCAATCTTCTGTAGTCAATTATTGTAGCAAGCCAACTAAAGTTGAGCATAATTTCACTTTGTCAATGGTTACCACTTTTGTTAACATGTCTGCTGGATTCTTACTTCCGAGAATCTTTCTCAATGTTAGCACCCCATCTTCAAGGAAATATCTAATGTAGTGATAACGAACATCAATATGTTTTGTCCTAGAGTGAAATGCTCAATTCTTTGCCAGATGTATTGCACTCTGACTATCATTGTGCAAAACACTCATCTCTTGGATGAATCCCAACTCTATTAACAATCCCTAAAGCCAAATTAATTCTTTATTGACTTCTGTTATTGCTACATACTTAGCTTTTGTAGTGGATAAAGCAACATTTTTTTGCACTTGTGACATCCAACTAACAACTGTAGGACCAATAGTAAAAATGTAACCAGTAGTACTTCTTCGGTGATCTACTTCACCTCCAAAGTCTGCATCTACGTAACCTTATACTTTTAACTCTCCTTTGCTAAAGTAGAAACACTTCTCTGTAGTTCCTCGTAGATATCTCAAAATCCATTTAAGAGCTTCCTAATGAGCTTTACCTTGATTTGACATAAACCTGTTACCAACTCCCACTGCATGACCAATGTCTGGCCTTGTACAGACCATCGCATACACTAAACTTCCAATAGCTGAAGCATACGGAATTTCAGCCATACTCTTTTTCCTTCTCTTTCTGAGGGGACTGTTCTTTGGATAGACGAAAATGACTGGCCAAAGGTGTGTTAATTGCTTTGGCGTCTCTCATGTTGAATCTCTACAAAACACGGTTAATGTACTCTGCCTGAGATAGTTGCAAAATACACTTTTTCTTATCTCTTGTGATTTGCATTCCAAGGATCCTTTTTGCTGGACCCAAATCCTTCATGTAAAATTCTTTTGATAATTGTTGCTTCAAACTTCTGATCTCGTCCATATCTAAACTAGCTACTAACATATCATCAACATAAAGTAGAAAAATGATATAATTGGACTTATATCTCTTGAAGAAACAACAGTGGTCGGCATTACACTTCTGGAAACCTTCCTTGTGCATTAATCTTTCAAACTTCTTATACCACTGTCTTGGAGCTTGTTTCAAACCATACAAGCTTTTCTTTAATCTACACACCATGTTCTTTTTTCTTTCTTCTAAGAAGCCTTCAGGTTGATGCATGTAAATCTCCTCATCTAAGTCTCCATGAAGAAATGCAGTCTTCACATATAGTTGCTCAAGGTATAATCCTTCACTGGCAACAATACTTAAAACAAATCTGATGGTATTGAGTTTTACAACTGGAGCAAAGATTTCAGTGTAGTCAACTCCTTCCTTTTGCTGAAATCCTTTGGAACCTAGTCGGGCTTTGTATCTCTTGGACCCATCATGATCCTCCTTCACCCGATACACCCATTTATTGTGAAGTGCCTTTTTCCCAACAGGTAACTCTACTAGTTCCCATGTCTCGTTGGACATTAAAGACTTCATCTCATCTTTCATGGCAAGCTCCCACTTATAAGAATTTGTCATCTGACATGATTCCTCATAATTTTCAGGCTGCCCTTCATCAGTTAACAATATATAATTCAGATATTTTCTATTAGGTACATGAGGCCGAGAAGACCTTCGCAAAACAAGAGCTGGAATAGAAAGTTCTGGTGTGTCAAGTTCTTCATTATCATTATTTTCACATGATTCCTCTTACTGAGGAGTCTCAATTACCGGAGTTTCTGGGACATCATCCATCTCCACATACATTGCTTTACTCTGTTCTGAGTTGTTATTGCATGTGTTGTTCCTGTCCTTATACATCACTTTTTCATTGAATATCACATCTTTACTACGAATCATCTTTTGATTTTCATTATCCCATAACTTGTAGCCAAACTCATCTTCACCATAACCGATGAAAGTGAACTTCTTCGATTTAGGATCAAGCTTTTTTCTACCTTGATCACTTATGTGCACATATGCTACACAACCGAAAATTTCGAGATGTGATAATTTTATCTCTTTACCATTCCATACCTCTTCTGGTATTTTGTGCTCCAATGGAACCGACGGACCTCGGTTGATCAAGTAAGTTATTGTGTTGACTACTTCTGCCTAGAACTGCTTTGGTAAGCTTGATTGCAAACGCAAGCTTCTAGCTCTCTTTGTCAACATTCTATTCATATGCTCTGCCACACCATTGTGTTGAGGCGTACCAGGCACGGTCCTCTCAATTATGATCCTGTGCTCATAGCAAAACTTCTTAAATCTAGTGTCTTCATATTCACCATCATTATCTGATCTAAGCTTTTTTATCTTTAATCCTGTCTCATTTTATACCATGACTTTCCAAATTTTGAAAGCTTCAAATACTTCAGACTTATTTTTAAGAAAGTATGTCCATACCTTCCTAGAGTGGTCGTCAATAAAAGTCACAAAATATTGCTTACCACCAATGGATGAGACTGTTGTTGGACCCCAAACATCAGAGTGAACAAGCTCAAGTCTCTCTTTCTTTGGGATTCTTCTACTTCTCCGAAAGCTTACTCGTTTCTGCTTTCCAAGTATACAGTCTTCACACATGTTAAATTCTATTGATCGGAGACTTGGTAGTTTCCCCTATGAGTGCATGATCCTCATCTCTTTCTCACTCATATGACCTAACCTTCGGTGCCATAGGTTAGGATTTTCATTCATTGCCACTGTAGTCAAATGACAAGCTCCTTTTGTCTTGTAGAGAGTACCACTCTTCCTACCACGAGCAATTGTCATTGCACCCTTTGAAATCTTCCAATGATCACCATGGAAGACTGTTGTGTAGCCATCATTGGCCAATTGGCCTACTGAGATTAAGTTCTTTGTTAGGTCGGGAATATGTCTAACATTTTTCAATTCCCATACAGACCCATTTAACTTAATCTTCACCATACCTTTACCAGCAATCTCACAAGACTGCTCATTACTCAGGTAAACTTTTCCAAGGTTTCCAGGAACATAATTCTCGAAGAATTCTTTATGTAAGGTTGCATGAAAGGATGCTCCAAAGTCTAACACCCAAGACTCTTCCTTGTTCTCTAAAAAACATATCAATGCATCTTCTCCTCTTGAGGTTAAAGCAACATTTGCTTCTGCTTTATCCTCATGATTCTTCCGAGTACTCTTACACTGGTTTTTGTAGTTTCCCACTTTTCCACAATTCCAACACTCAAATGTCTTTGAGTTTTGGAAACTACGGTGATTCTTAGAATAGGACCTTCTTTCATTGGATCTTCCACGTCCATATCCTCTGTTTGAACTTCTTCCTCTTGACTCTGTATGAAAAACTGAAGAGGTTGAAGATTCTCCTAACTCTTTCCATTGAATCTCTTCACTAAGAATCAGATCACGAACATCATCAAACTTCAATTTATTACTGCCTGATGAGCTACTCACAGTTGTGACTATAGCATTCCAACTTTCCGGTAGAGAAGACAAAAGTATCAAGGCTCGTACTTCGTCATCAAATTCGATTCCAACTGAACTCAATTGAGTTGTGACTATATTGAGTTCATTAAGATGTTGTGCTACCATTGCGCCATTTGACATCCGCAAATTAAATAACCGCCTCATCAAATGAACTTTGTTTGAGGCTGATGGCTTTTCATACATACTTGAAAGAGTTGTCATAAGATCCACTGTGGTCTTTTCTTTCGCAATATTAAATGCAACATTGCGGGATAATGTTAATCGAATAACTATGAGAGCTTGTTGGTTGAGAAGAGTCCAATCTTCATCCTTCATGTTTTCTGGTTGATTGCCCGAGAGAGGTTGATATAGCTTTTTCTGATACAAATAATCTTCAATCTCCATCTTCCAAAAGCCAAAGTCCATACCATCGAACTTCTCATTTTTTATCTTTCCTTCATCTGCAACCATTTCTCCCACTTAAATCTGGCTCCCTTTGAACTGTTGATTATTATAATAGCAACCGACTTTGATACCAGTTGTTAGGAAATTACGCATAATTCCTCTTAATCAGATTTGTGAGAGAAAAATACAAATGCGGAATAATAACACTTCAAATGGAACTTTTGAAATTATATTACAAATATATTATTGATAAAGAAAAATTTAGAAACAAATTCATTTTTCTCTCTCTTAACTTATTCTTGCCTACGTTTCTTCTCTACTTGTTGGAATGAATTACAAAGGAATACGCAACATGTATTTATAAGTGTACATAAGCAATATTCTCCATTCACTTCGTTTTCCTATTTTTAAGCTTTCTAAAATATTGTTGATTTTCTCTTTTGTGAAACCAAGAATTAAGCATCCTTAATTTTCTCTCCACGGAGGATGCAATTCTCTTTGTTTAGTTGACCAATTCTAATAATCTCCCACTTGAACATTGATTTTAATCTATCTTCACACCTTGATCTTTACACCAATCTTCTATAGTCTATTATTATAACAAGCCAACTAAAGTTGAGCACAATTTCAGTTTGTCAATGGTTACCACTTTTGTTAACATGTCTGCTAGATTCTTACTTCCAAGAATCTTTCTCAATGTTAGCACCCCAAATTGAGTCAGGAGAATCTTCAACCTGAAACTGATGAACAAAGTGCACTATAGTTTCAGGTTGAAGATTCTTCTAACTCAATTTAGGGTGCTAACATTAAGAAAGATTCTAGGAAGTAAGAATCCAGCAGACATGTTAACAAAAGTGGTAACCATTGACAAACTGAAAAATTGCTCAACTTCAGTTGGGTTACTACAATAATAGACTACAGAAGATTGGTGTGATGATCAAGGTGTGAAGACAGATTAAAATCAATCTTCAAGTGGGAGATTGTTAGAATTGGTCAACTAAATAAAGAGAATCGCATCCTCCGTTGAGAGAAAATTAAGGATGCTTAATTCTTGGTTTCACAAAAGAAAAAATCAACAATATTTTAGAAAGCTTAAAAATAGAAAAACGAAGTGAATGAAGAATATTGCTTATGTACACTTATAAATACATGTTGCATATTCCTTTGTAATTCATTCCAACAAGTAGAGAAGAAACATAGGCAAGAATAAGTTAAGAAAGAGAAAAGTGAATTTGTTTCTAAATTTTTCTTTATCAATAATATATTTGCAGTATAATTTCAAAAGTTTCATTTGAAGTGTTATTATTCTGCATTTGTATTTTTCTCTCATAAATCTGATTGAGAGGAATTGTGCATAATTTCCTAACACATAATGCACATGTTGGATGAATTGTTTGTTTTAACAAGGAAGCAAATGCATAAAGAGCCTTAGAAAAAGCATTAGTGACATAATGTGATGTTCTAAGTGAAATAGAAGAAATTGGAAATGGAAGAGAGGGTGAGAGAAGCACGTGGAGGAAGAGAAATTGGAAGTAAGGAGGGGCTCTTGGGTCAACTCGAGAAAGAAAAAAAAAGAGAGAGAAGTTGATTTTTGTATTGATTTTAGTTTATTGTATTGTATGCATATAATTCATATGGAGCAGGATCTAAAACTAGTAGCTCAACCTCCAAGATGTCTAAATCCTTCCGTGAAAGTGGTTGTAAAGAACGAAGTTCTGAAATTGCTTAAAGCATGTATGATATCTTATTTCAAATAGTGCTTTGGTGAGCGTTTTTCAAGTGGTTCCTATTGACATTGAAGCGAGGAATCACCATTTGAACAATATCAAACCTAACCTAATTAATGGTAACACTTTTAGATTTAGAGAGAAAACAACCACACGATTGATAAACAAATAATGAAATTATCCAAAATACATTTGTGGTTAGTAATCACCCAATTCATTTTCAATATCATATGCAATTCCCATTATCTCAAAAATCATATATGCAATCTCTTATCTCATGTACACAATTTCACAATCACATTGTTAACACAGTCTTAATTATTCTGTAAGTTCAGATAAAATTAAGGGAATATAAGTTCTAGGAAAAAAGAATTATAAAAGAAATGACATGCGGACAAAAGTACTTTAATTATGAAATTTCTATTATTTATTTATGTAAAATTTATCAGAAAATCAAACTTGGATATTATCAAACCTAAGTGAATTAAAATAACAAAAAATGTAATTTTGTTAAAAGTTTTTATATTAATTAGATTCTAAATATCAATTAAATTTGAATAAATCACATAACATCTAATTATATATCAGAGATAATAACAGTCAACAAACCTTTAAAAATAATTTATTTTAAAATAACGGAAGAAAAAAGAATGTAAATTTAAAAGCCAAAAATATAATACATTTTCAATATGCAATCTATTTTTCTATTATTCATATGAAATATGTGGGTCTTGACCCCGGATTTAATTGGAAACATGTCGAAATTTAATAAATAATTTTAATTATGCGATAATTTGATTGTAAATTATAATTATTTATAATTTTTAAAATAACAATTACGTAAAATTATTGAAGAAACATTGTTTCTTCAATATTATTTTAGGGAAAACAAAAATATAATAATCTCCACCATAAAGATATAATATTTATTGAAAAATAAATAACAGAGATATTCTTTATATACTTAAACCCTTAAAAAAATCAAATTGGAAAGGACATCCTGGAGCTTGCAGTATCCGTCCTTGGTTAGAAGGAAATTCATTTTATAATATGCAATATTAAATAATTATAATTTTTATTCCAAAAGAATTATCTCAAATATAAATCGAAAATATTTATTTATGAAAATAAAAATTTTGTTTTACATAATAATATATACTTGGATAGCCATATAACAATATTCATTGGATATAATAATTTGTTAGATAATACACTTTTTTCGCTACTTTCTTTTCCATTTATCTTACAAGGTAGTTAATTGATTATCCGAGTATCATATCATATACGTGTGATCAATTAATAAGAGCGTGTGATTAAAGTGAATCGAGTATTATTAACTAAATAATTAACTAAAATACTAATTGAAATGTAAATATTCAACTTTTAGAATCGCGGGAAGCCATATAATACATATTTTGTTATTTTCTCAAATGCCATCAACAAATTAACTGGCATAAGATAGTTATAACTTAATCAATACTCTCAACCATTTAAATCTTTAAAATAAAGCTATTCTGTAACTTAATAAAGAAAATATATTTTTTAATCATTTTACCGCGTCTAGATAAAACGAATTAATTCTGAAATTAAAATTTTCTATTTTTTAGTCATTAAATTATACACGTTCTAATTAAATTGTACAAAAAGAGAACCATATAAGGTAGAAAGGCATCCGTATAGAATTTAATAAAAACATATATAATTATTTTATATTTTTATATAATTAGCTAACTTACTAATGCTGTCATATATAATCGTGTAAAATAACCTATAATAGTATTCAATCATAAATATATTAAGTTTCTAAATATTATATTAAAAATATTTAAAATTCAGTGTAAAAAATCATATATCCATATCAAAATAATTAACTTTAATATAAATTTTAGCAGACTTGGCTTTTAATTACATTTATAGTTTTTCGATTCTCATAAAAAAGGACACGCGTAAACGAATGTATTTTCAGTAGGTGTACACACGTTTTTATAAAATTTTAATGATAAAGTTTCGTATATTTAAATTTTTAATTAGTAAGTGATGAAGAATAAGATATAATAAAGCAATATTATAATTTAAAAATAGAAATAAAGAAAAAGAAAAACATTAGACGTACCGTATGAATGGGCATGTAATGATCAGAAAGTGAGAGTAATTGGGTCCTCCTAGGCTACCCCACCACCATCTCCATCTATGCCATAAAACTCATACTCTTCTCTTCTCCTTTTTTTTATCGTCACGCCGTTTTCCATTACTCTCTTTCTCAACAAAAGACACTCACACACCAACCACTCCCACTCTCCAAATTCAATTCCCCGTTCCCTCCCAATTCCAAACCCTAGCTCCATGGATTCCCGCGACTCCTCCCCCCGCTCCCGCGATCCCGACGCCGACAACCACCACCACCACTCCTTCGACGAGGCCCCGCCCTCCCTCCATTCCAAGGTCAAGCTCATGTGCAGCTACGGCGGCCGAATCCAGCCTCGCCCCCACGACAACCACCTTACCTACGTCGCCGGCGACACCAAGATCCTCGCCGTAGACCGCCACATCAAGCTCCCCGCCCTCCTCACCAAACTCTCCTCCCTCGCCAACGCCCCCGCCAATGATACCTTCTTCAAGTACCAGCTCCCCGGCGAGGACCTCGACGCTCTAATCTCCGTCACCAACGACGAAGACCTCCACCACATGATGCTCGAGTACGATCGCCTCTCGCGCACCTCGCCAAAACCTGCACGCCTCCGCCTCTTTCTGTTCTCGCTCCACAACAATAACACCAACAACAACAGCAACATCAATTTCGCACTCACCGATCCCAAACCCGAGCGGCAGTGGTTCGTTGACGCTCTGAATTCCGTTCAGGTTCCGCTTGTTGAAGGTTCTTCGCCGCCGCATACGGCAGCGCCAAATCCAGATTTTCTCTTCGGATTAGATAAGCAGCCATCGGCGGCTGCCAATGCTCCTACGAAGAATCCTTCGCCGGAAACGGAATGCATCTCCGAGGATCGTCCAGCGGTCAGAGATGCCGAAACCGAAACGGAACGCGCGCCCGAGTCCGAGATTCGGAGGTTGCAGATTGGTCACAATACTGAGCAGCAACTCCTGCAACGGAAGATGAAAATAGAGGAAGATAATAACGGTAGGGTTCACGGGGTTAACGGCGCGGACGGCTTCTCTCAAAAGAACACGGAGAATGTGACGCCGTTAGTTACGCAAGGGCAAATGCAGGCGCAAGGTTTTCATTCTGGAACGGTGTCGTTTTTGCAGGAGAGGAATAATATGGGCTATTCGCTGGCAGTTCCTACGACCGGGAGTGAGATTTATCTCATTCAGACGCCTTCTGGAATCTTCCAAGCGGTTCGGCCCGTGACTGGACCGGTTGGGCAACCGGTTTATTTGGTTCCGGCGCCTAGTTCAGTAGGCGTGGCGGCGGAGCGTGGATATTCTGCGGGACAGGGAGGAGCGCGGTGGTGATGGGGTGGAGCTGAGCGGAGAGAGAGGATGGGTTTAAAGGTGGTTTGATTTGTTGGTTTTGTCGCATAATGAGCGGTGGTTTTGGTTTTTCAATATTTTTTAGTTGTTTTGAAGATTGAATATTGAATATTGGTTTGGAATTTGGAAATTGTTTCTTGTGCATAGGTGCGTTATAGTTGAAGGAATTGAGGAATTGTTTTTGAGAGTGTAACTACTTTCAAATCAGTATATTGCTTTTGGTGTCATAAGTGATTGATTGACTAATTGTCTCCCTTATTCCTGTACTGTTGTTCTCTCTCTATTCCATCTCTCCCGCCATCTTTGTGCTCATTCTTTACTGTAAATATTTTATATTCTCTACATAGCCTGTTTAATGTTCATTACTATAAATTATATTTTCTATAAAAACACGGAATGTTTGGTTGGTACGAGAAAGGAGAGTATTTCCATCAAATAATACTTCTTTTTCTTAATAACGTTTTTTATAATTATTAATTTATATTATAAATTAATTTATTCAATATTTATTAGTATATATATAGTAAAAAAATGAATAAAAAAAGATAGTTCCTTCGTAATTAAATTAGTAAAAATACATGTTATACCTATTTATATTACACGGAAATTCTTTTGTGATTGCTTTTCTAATTATATTTTATATATATTATTGTTTCTGTATAAATTTAAGTAGGGTTAGAGATACACCTTTCAGCAGTAAACTTCTTGTCTCTTTAACTTCGAGTCTTCTGCTTCATATATTTTATGTTCAAACTCGGGAATATATTTATTCAAGTCAAACGATATTCAATGAACTTTTTTTCACAATTTAGTATTAGAATTTAGTAAAATTTTTTTATTTTTGCGGTTTAACCCTTTATTTATAGATTATTTCATAGATCATAAATTAGTGTAGGTTTAATAAAATGAATTTATCTTTTAATCTACTCAAAAACAACTTCCTTATCCGAGAGTTAGTTATCAATATCTTATTATGTTATTATTTTATTAATGGTTTAAATCCTCGAATGGTCCTCATATTTGTATGGAAATCTTAGTTGGGTTCTCATATTTGCAACTGGCTCAATTAAGTTATAATATTTGTAAAACTGAGCCAATTTTACCCTATCCATTAAGTTGTCCCAAACGCCGTTAACTTGAGTTGAACTGTATTTTTTTTATGGCGTGGCATTATGCATTAAATTGAATGAGTAATGTGTTTTAGAATCATCAAATCCACGTGGCGACGGTGCTTCTTCTTCCCTCCAACCACTGATCACCTTTCACCTCTTCCGCTCCTCCACCCAAGTTGCTTCCTTCCCACTCCCACCCTCAAACCCTCACTCCCCAAACACACACCCTTTCTCCTCCGCCGACGGAGCGCCTCATCTTCATCGCCGCTTACACTCTCTCGTTCTTCAACTCCCTCTAGTACGGTCATTACCTCCTGACACAGTACCTTAAGCTCGTTGTCCTCTTCAATCCAATCGTCCCCTTCCTCGCCTTCTACAAATCCATCACATACGCTTCCTTCTTCACCCTCTACCTCGACGTCGTGCGAAACCCTACCTTCCCTCGCTACGTTAGGTTCAAGTCATGCAAGTCGTCACCCTCGACGTTCTCCCCGTTATTCCTCACCTCATCACGTGAATCTTCTCCCCTGGTCACGGCCATCTCATGATCTGGTCCAACAACGCAATTTTCGTCTTCAGCATTCTCTGCTTTCTCTACGGCGTCGCTTCGTGTGTCTTGAGACACACGTCGTATTTGTCATTTTTCGTCGACGTTGCTTCCAGGGAAATCTGATTTTATTTGGGCTTCTGCATTTTCTTCTTTTTTTTGTTTTCTTCCTTGTATTCAATCTCCTATCGAATCTTTCTGCATTTTTGATTCATGAATAGAAAAGGTACCCTCATCTCTATGGAAGTGATGGAAGGGTGTACTCTTGTTTGGCAAAACTTGGGGTAGGATTAACACATGAACCAAGTTTTCACCAGGTAACAAATATTTGAACTTTTGGTCGGCCTTATCAGTGCATAGCGAATGATTATGATTTGATTTTAACTAGAATATACAAACAGTACAAAGGTTTGTAGATGAATTAATCTGTTAACTTTTGTGATTGTGAAACTAGATCAGGTAGATTTGAAGGGAAATACCTTTGGTTTATTGGCGGCACATCCTTTGACTCCTTTGTTGTCCCTGCATCATCTTGATTACACTGATCCAATCTTTCCAAACATGACAACCACACAAGCTCTGAAGCATTTATTTGAAGCTGTAAATGTTGATTCCTAGAGGGTGTTGCAACAAGCAATTTGTTATGACAGATGATTTTCATGGACAGTTTTAGTTTAATGGGGTTATGCTTTTCAAGTTTTCCCAAACCATATGCTTTTGCCAGATGTTCTAAAGGTGCAAGAGATATTCAAGCAGTGGAAGAAGGGAAGTATGTTGACAAAAACATATACTTTCAACACAAGACAACTTCACAATGACCCTTGTAAAAGATCCATCGTTTTCTTTCTAGACATTGTCTCATCTTCCAAGGATAGCACCATAAGCAGTTACAAGAAGTCTTTTCAGGATTGCTCAAACGATGCCATGTCACTGAACAAATTGGAAGTGATCAAAGTTTTAGGAACATGGCTTGACATTGCTAACAGTCCTCACAAACTTTTATGTTGTATTCAGTTGCTTGCTCCAAGAAGGCATTGTTGTGATGTGTTGCCCTCTACTGCCAAGGACAAAATGGAAATTGCAATCAGGGAATGCAAAGATTAGGAGTTGGTTTACGAATGAAGATAGATGAGATTGCAACAGTAGTAACTTGCAAACTTTGGTTGAATCCTTCATTTCTCTACTCTCTTTTTTTTTTCCTTCTCAGTCTTTTACAATGCTGTTTGGACAGACACTCACGCAGGAGAAGAGGAGTTCGACAAACGCGCCCCGACGACGGCGTTTTTTAGTTTGAGAGGGAGAAATGGTGTGTGTCTGAGGAGTGGGGGTTTGAGGGTGGAGTGGGAAGAAAGCAGCTTGGGCAGAGGAGCGAAAGAGGTGAAAGGTGATCAATAGTTGGAGGGAAGAAGAAGCATCGTTGCCATGTGGATTTGATGATTCTAAAATACATCACCCATTCAATTTAATGCACAATGCCACGCCATAAAAAAATACAGCTCAGCTCAAGTTAATGGCGTTTGGAACAACATAACGGATAGAGTAAAATTGGCTCAATTTTACAAATATTATGACCCAATTGAAATAGTTGCAAATATGAAGACCCAACTGAGATTTCCATACAAATATGAGGACCATTCGAGGGTTTAAACCTTTATTAATTGTTAAACCAATGGCCCAATAGTAATAATAATTTAAACCATTTCCCAGCTATGACCCATCATAAACACTTAGGCGTTGGCCTTAATGCGACCCAAACCCACGACCATTTACTCTGACTGACTCTGTTGACCCGAGAAGTAGACCAATCATTATGGATGTTATGCAATTATGTTACTAATTTTATATGAATATTAGTTTGTTATATTATTTAAAAAGAACTATCTAATCATTAACAATAAAGATTTCTTTTAACCGTCTTTTTATTTTAATTTATTTTCCAATATAATTTTTACTAATATTTTTATTATATTAACTATCATAATGTTTAATTTTTAATTATATCATTTACTTTTTATTATATACAAAATACACATGAACTTTAAGCGTATGTATTAGATAATAATAATAATGGTGGAAAAAGTCTAGGTTTGAAAAGGTATTTTGAAAGCTACATTTTTCCTCTCTTTGAAGGTCTTTTAATACCGTACAAGGAAAGAAAGATGAAAAAAAGAAAAAAGAAAATAAGAAAGCGAAAATGTATTTTGTTGTTCTCGATAAATGTCAATTAACATTTCATTAACTAATTTTTTATTGTTTTTTTAATCATTTTTATCTAATCCTTAAATTAAGAAAAAAAATATAATCTCCTTAAATTGATAATTAAAAGAAATTAATTAAAAAAGTATCCCATATAACTATACTTAATCTTTCATGTTTAAATAGTATCAATAGTATATATTGTTTGTTATATAATCTTGAGTATATTCTTGCATAATTATTTATGTGGTAAAAGATTTTAAAAGAATTACTTTAAAAATTGAGAAAACATCATAATTTTAACTTCTCAATAACCGTTACAGAAATACGATCATGTAAATATTAAAATAATATTTATATTATACTTTAAAGTTTTTAAAAATAAATTATCCTTCTCATATGGAATTATTATATATGTGACATCCCAAAATATCATATACATATAATATAATAGGATTCAACTATTATAATATGTGAAAGCAGTTGAGAGATAGAGATAACAGTATTTAAATATATATACAGTCATCCAAAATATAAGAGAAATTAAAACGAAATAAAACTTTAGTACAAGTTTCCAAAGTTCTCCAAAATGCAAGGCTAACTAAACTTTAAAGAGGCCTAAAGAGTGTTTTCCAAAATATCGATCATGGTAAGATAAAAGCTAGAAGTTTTTCAAAACAACAAGCTATTTAAACTAAAAGCTAGTAGAAGTCCTAAGTACTAGGAGCTGGGTCTTCTTTAATCTCCAATGCTTGCTCCAATGGTACATCATCACCTACTGCTCACATCCAAAGGATTGGATGATCATCGCAAGGAGGAAGGCAAACACATGCAACACATACAATGCAAGGGTGAGTTAGGTATAAAAGCATGTTATCAATCAAGTAATTCAGGCATACAAGGACCATAAGCAATACCAACTATAACCAAATGCATTTTATTGATACCAAAGACCGACCACGTGATTTGACCATCCGGACTAGTATGAAATGTCGATTTCCAGGGTTTGTGCACTTGTAGTGGCCCTATTGCTTTGCAAAGCCATTGCTGAGGAGTTTCACCCGACCACACACAAGTGTAAGCCCTTTACAGAGGTATAGGCCTAAAGTGAAAGCGCCTATCCTAGGACCTCCTGCTATTCTCACCACATGACTCATCACTCTCTACTTGAGCTTGGATGATCATTAGAATGTCAGGATAAACCCCATCAGGAACTCCGGCCATTCATAGGTCAATCACAATCAACTACAAGGCACCACCATGTAACCTCCCTTGAGGATCATGGAATTATGTCCATCAACCATACTTTGTACATACATGCTTTCAAACTATAATTCACCATTTTAAATCACATGATATTCCTCTTGAATCAATAATATACCTCCAATACCATATTAAGTCATATACACATCATACAACATCAATCATTCTTACTTTGCAATAAAAGCAATACTCCCTTTGATAGACCGAACGGTCATGAATTGGCACGAACCAAAGAGGGAGGAACCCATGTATGACTGAGAGCAATACAAGGTTGAGAACCATTACAAGACCGAGAGAAATACATGGCCGAGAACACCTAAGGCCGAGAGTAATACATGGCCGAGAGTACCTAAGACCGAGAGCAATACATAAGGCTGAGAACATCACAAGGCCGAGAGCAACATAAGGCCGAGAACATCACAAGGTTGAGAGCAATTCTAGACCGAACGGTTACCACTAGCAAAACTCGAGTGGGGCAAACCAATTTATGACCGAGAGCAACACCAGACCGAACAACTATGAGAAGAACCGAATCCTTCTTTGGCCGAGACCCATAAGACCGAACGGCCATGAGAAGAACCAATCCCTCTCTGACCAAGACACGCAAGATCGAACGGTCATGAGAAGGACCAATCTTCTCTGACTGAGACCCACCAGACCGAACGGTCATGAGAAGGACCAATCTTCTCTGACCGAGAACAAAATAAGGCCAAGAGCATCTGAGAACGAGAACCATACATGGTCGAGAGCAATACAAGGTTGAACGGTCACGAAAAGGACCAAATCCTTCTCTGACCGAGACCCACCAGACCGAACGGTCATGAGAAGGACTAACCCTTCTCTGACCGAAACCTATAAGACCGAACGGTCAAATTATGCAGAATTCTGCAGAATTCTGCAGAATCTAGACAATACCCCTGTGACCATTTCTAACAACTTTTACCAACTTCTAACACCTTTAATTCTTGTTTTAGATATAATCAAACCTATCTCAATGATTCTAAACATCCCCATTACCTTTCTAAAGTGATTTACACTCCATTCTAACTCTAAAACACCAATTTCTCTAACTTAGAGACCCAAAACCCAATCTTACCTCTTTGCACCTATTTTGACCAATTTAGTGACTCAAACAAGTCACAATACAGTAGATAAAACTGCCCCAACAGTCCAAAAATGTTGCAGACCTCATTTGCTCAAAATCACTACCTCCCTTTCTTTAAATGACCAAAAATTAACCCTAAAAACACTTGATTTCCTTCCTAACAGTACCACAACAGAATTTTCATACAAAACGGTTCCAACATACATAATTCAACAAATCTAAATCATTCCAAAACAGCACACGGTCATCACACACCAATTTTGCATATTAAACACCTTCATACATGCATTTCAAGTCAATAGAATCAAAATCATGCTCTCAACAACATACCACCACAAAGTTTAACATTCGTTCACATCACACCATAAAGCAAGAAATAGAACTAGCTCCCCTTACCTCTAGCGTGGACAGCCAAGCTCAAGAAAGAACCCTAACCCACTCACTTGCAACCTCAAAGTGTGAGAATCACCTATAAATCATCAATTGATGATGGAAAACAAATTTTAGAACCAAATAGAAACTAGATAATGGAAGAAAATGAAATGGGTTGCATGCAACAAGGAATTGCATGTTTTCAACTCTAGGGCAAAAGAGAAAAGGGGTTTTCTTACCGATTCGAGAAAACGGAAAATCAATTGGTAGAAACGTAGCTCTTGGAGTCCTGAAGGTTTAGGTGGCTTCAATTCGAGAAACAAACGGTTAGATTTTGAGTTATGGTGGATGAGAGGTAGGGCAATGAAGGAAAGAAGAAGAAGAAGAAGAAGAAGAAGAAGAAGAAGAAGAAGAAAAAGTGTGTTTTGTTTGGAAATGTGTCGTGGTGGAAACAAGGACTGAACTTAGAATGAAGTATTTTATTAAAATTTTATTTTTAAAACTTTGCCCAAAACCCTGCCGCCATGTGTACACACTTTGAGCTTTATTTTTACAAGGCCTTACAATATATACATATTTATCTTCTTCTCAACCTTTGGTTTAATGTCACATAATATCGTGCAATACATTGTGAAGTTTAAAATAATAATAATAATAATAATAATAATTACACAATACTTATATATTTTATAATATTTTAGAATGACTTGTAAATATACACTATATGAAATCTGAATGAATATAAAAAAGTATTAAAATATTAATATAATAGTAATGTAAACTTTTATAAATTGATATTTAAGAGAAAAGAAATGAAAAAAAAAAACCTCTTCTTGCATCTTCCTTCCCTTTTTTTTTCTATTTTCCTTTTCGTTCTATTTTCCATAAAATAAAATAAAACTATTGATTTAAATTTAAAATAGTGGAAGAGACTTAATTTATTGAGCAATAAAATCTAACTTGAGCAATAAAATCTAACGTGGACTAGGTAAGGGAGCTAACTAGTTTTTTTATGTTTATCTTATTAGTGTGTTATTTTTAATTAGATTATTGATGAATGAGTTTATTTGTTTTGATGTAGTGATGATTATTTAATGATACATTGATGAATTTATAAGTTTTATGGAAGGAAATTATATATAAAATTATTACTATTTTTAGAATATTTATTTATTGCTATTTATTTTAATTAATAAGATGTCCTCCACTTCATTCATTATTTATTTATCATTATTATTTGTATTTATTTGTTTAGTGAGTGGTTATAATCAAAATTTTATTTACATTTATTTTCCTATTTATTTCGGAGTGTTTTAACCTTTTTTATTTATTTGTTTTTATTATTTATAATTTAATGAGTATAATCTTATTTTTATTTTTTGCTAATTTATTTTATTTAGTGAAGTATTTATAATTTCATTTTTATTTGTATTTATTTGCCTATTTAAATTGGTTTAAATATGTTTTTGGTCCTTTAACTTTAAGTGAAAATTAAAATTAGTCTATCTCTAAAATTTTGGGCTAATTTAGTCCCTCAACTTTAGAAATGTATGAATTTAGTTCTTTTAATCAAATTTTATTAACTTTATTTGATGTTTCAAACGCGTTTCTCAGTTAACATTGAAGCAAAAATGTGTCAAACAGTATAAACAACCTAAATGCTATCATGAAACGTCCTTGAAACATCAAATAAACCTAACAAAATTTAGTTAAAAGGACTAAATTTTTTCATTTCTAAAGTTGGGGGACTAAATTAGGCCAAAGTTTTGAAGAGGGACTAATTCCAAATTTTTCTGAAAGTTAAGGGAAAAACATATTTAACCCATTTAAATTTAATGAAGTGTTTTTAATCTTATTTCATTTTCATGACTAGTCTTGAGCATAGATCATCAATCAATGCAAATATAAAATTTTTGTGCTCTAATAATTCTTTGATGTGATGTGATATAGTTATACTATCTTGTAAATTTTTGTGATCTTATAAATTGAATTAATTAGTCTTGAGCGTATTACTGCCACGTAAATCTAATATTTTTGTGCTTTAATAATTCTATGATGTGATGTGATTTAGTTATATTGTTGTGTAAATTTTCATGATCTTATAAATTAAACTACATTTAACTCATTTATCTAAAAATTATGTTTCTATACTCTAATTAAAACAATGTGAAACCTAGAGAGTAGTGCATACGACGGAGAACAATCACATAAACGTCCAGTTGTTCGGGTGTAGTTGGGTTGGGATCACATTAAGCTCTCGAAGCACGTTCATTTAGAACCTAGAGAACGACAGGAGAACTTTGAGATCCTTGAATAACGTAGAGTAGGTGTAGAAGAAATCTGAGGCATATCCCTCTCGACCATAGCATTCCCGTTCGTTCATTCGACAAACGACTAACTTAAAATAGTCCGCATCTTCGGCTGCCTTCACAAAACTAACCCCCCCTGATTAACTCTTCAAGAGGGGGACCAGAATGGAAGGAAGAGGAAATTTGCCTAACCTCATAAGGAGTCCATTCGTAGCCGGCGACTGTAGGCAATTCTTGGGGTCGCCCGTCCCAAGCACCTGTGTAGTCCACGTTAATGCCCACCTCTTCGGCTTCACTGTCTTCCAACAATCGTGAGGAATCTTCACTGCCCGATGGCTCAACCTGCTCACCGGCAGGAACGTTTCTCTCATCGACGGCACTCGAGGAGGAGGAAGAAGAAGTGGCAACCTGGTGGTTAGCATATCCCTTGCCTTCTTCACCGGCAAAGTCAGAAGAAGCGTGAGAAGACATGGTTACCTGAAGCAAAAGTTTGAAGCAGTTGAGGGAAGAGCAGGAAAAACGTTCGTTTTGCTAGAAGACGAGGGTAAAAGTGAAAATATGGGGTGACCCTACCATTATTTATAGGGGGTAAAAGCGGTTCATCGAATCCATCTAGTGCGTCCAAAGGGAAAATATCTGACGGTTTAGGCGCCGTGACGTTATGTTTTCATCTTTTCCTGCCCATTTTTACAGTCGTGAGGCTTCAACTTCCGTTTTTCCCGGTTGATGTGCCTAAACCGATCGGTGGAGACTTCGAAACCCAACGCAAACGTCTAACGACTTTGCTAGGGCTTGGGAGACTTATGTTACTATGGGCTTGAAGTTAACCGATCGGGGAGGGTGACAAGTTGCAGGGACAAAAGCGAGCAGGTGGATGTGCAGGAAAGCGTCTCTCGGCCGCTTGATCCCGATAACCGTTGAGCAGAGTTAAGGCGTAATTTATGTCATAACGGCTATGGTCAGACAGTTAAGGTTGACATTAATGATCATTAAGAGGTAAATTAATTGGTCAGATTCTTATAAAGTTTATAAATAGGGGTTTAATTTCGAGCTAAATTCACTTTAACTGATTATTGAATTACAAAAGACCTACAGAGAAAATTTTTGACTTGAGCGTCGGAGTGTATTCTGTATATCACATTCCTTTTTTGGACCGACCAGTTGGTGGGAGCACAAAACAAGAAAAATGTTCAACAGAATCAACACACATACTTTATCCTCATCCCATTTCAGCATAAACAATTATATATACATATATATTTCTTCTCAACCTTTGGTTTAATGTCACCTAATATCGTGTAATACATTGTCAAGTTTAAAATAATAATAACAACAATTAAACAATACTTATATATTTTATAATATTTAAGAATGACTTGTAAATATACGAAATCTGAATGAATATAAAAAAATATTAAAATATTAATATAATAGTAATGTAAACTTTTATAAATTGATATTCAAGAGAAAAGAAATGAAAAAAAAAACTCTTCTTGCATCTTCCTTCCTTTTTTTTTTCTATTTTCATTCTCGTTCTATTTTCCATAAAATAAAATAAAACTATTGATTTAAATTTAAAATAGTGGGAGAGACTTCATTTATTGAGCAATAAAATCTAACTTGGACTAGGAAGGGAGCTAACTAGTTTTCTATGTTTATCTTATTATTGTGTTTATCTTATTATTGTGTTATTTTTAATTAGATTATTGATGAATGAATTTATTTGTTTTGATGTAGTAATGATTATTTAATGATGACATTGATGAATTTATAAGTTTTATGGAAGAAAATTATATATAAAATTATTACTATTTTTAGATTATTTATTTATTGCTATTTATTTTAATTAATAAGATGTCCTTCACTTCATTTATTATTTATTTATCATTATTAATTGTATTTATTTTTTTAGTGAGTGGTTATAACCACAATTTTATTTACATTTATTTGTTTATTTATTTTGGAGTCTTTTATCTTTTTTATTTATTTTTCTTTATATAATTTATATTTATTTTATTTAGTGAGGTATTTATAATCTTATTTTTATTTTTTGTTGGTTTATTTTATTTAATGAGGTATTTACAATTTCATTTTTATTTATATTTATTTGTCTATTTATTTTATTTAATGAGGTGTTTTTAATCTCATTTCATTTTCATGACTAGTCTTGAGCATATATCATCGTACAAATATAGTATTTTTGTGCTTTAATAATTCTCTGATGTGATGTGATTTAGTTATACTCTCTTGTAAATTTTTGTGATCTTATAAATTAAATTAACTAGTCTTGAACGTATTACCGCCATGTAAATCTAATATTTTTGTGCTTTAATAATTCTATGATGTGATGTGATTTAGTTATACTGTTGTGTAAATTTTCATGATCTTATAAATTGAATTACATTAACTCATCTATCTAAAAAATTATGTTTCTGTAGTCTAATTAAAGCAATTTGAATCTAGATTCCAATGCCATAAATTTCATCTCAATAGAATTTTTGAGTAAAAAGTTATGATTTAAACCATCAATAAAGGTCAAGCATGAAAAACCTATGTATTCCTTATGAACCACCTTGCTTTTATAAATCGAATTGCATTTGACTCATTTTTCTAAAATTATGCTTTTGTAGTCTAATTAAAACTCTTTAAGTATAGAATCTAATCTCAAAAATTTAAGCTCATACGAATATTTGTGTCAAATGTTATAAATAAAACCAGTTTGCTGTTTATTTATGAAAATGCATATGCATGTAATCTGTCCGATTTTTATTCTGTATTTATAAGTAAATAATTTGACACTTATGAGTTCACAAATGAATTCTTTGAGTATGAAAATGTAGGGTTAGAATTAAAAATAACCTCATTTGAAATTTCATATGAAAAGTTATAAATAAAACAAGTTTAACGTTTTATTATGAGATGCTGATACAAAAATTCCGTTTTTTTGGTTATTGTTCTGAATTGAATTTTTTGTATTGATACTATTTTTTTACACCAATCTTGCATAATTTCTTAGTTTAATTAATATATTAGGATTTTAAATTTAAAATAGTTTTATCCAATTTTCTACATGTATATGATTGATGTAAGCACATATGCCAAATCAATCTATTTGTGAAAGATAAAGTTAATGGCCATAAATTATGTGCTAACTTATCATGATTTCTAAATTCATTATATGTGACTTCTTTAAACCTAATATGTTAAGAAATAATTTCTTAAATCACTTTATAGACAAATCATGCTTTGATAACATACATGGTGAACTGAATGTATTGTTCTTTTAACTTGTCTTTTTTATTGTTATTTGGTTGCTTTATTTTGCATTGTATGGCTCAAGCATATATGATGTTTGTTTGTCTCCATGTAAATGTTGTATCAATTATAATTAGAGATACGCATGTTAGAACTAGGTTCTTTTGAGCCTTGTTTAAACTATGCTCAAAGTGGCTCTTGAGTGGTTAATTGTATTGGCATGTAGCTTGGCTGAATGGATGGTTCTTAAGGTGTTGAGTTTAGAAGACAGATGTCTCTTGACAGAGAAATCTAAGAATTATGTTTGGGCTTGTTTGATATTGAAGAGTCTTTAGAGTGTCGAATTTAGAATACAAGTGTTTCTAAACAAAGAGCTTTAGAGACTAGCATTTGATGTTGGTTTCTTAGATTGTCGAGTTCAGAAGATGGGTGTTTCTAAACAAAGATCTCTAGGGACTAGTATTTGATTTAATGTTTGTGATATAATACTATTAAATGAATATTGCAATATAATATAACATGTTGATTTGTTTTCATGTTAGCTCACACTTCTGTTTGTTTATGTTTGTGTTTGACTGCAATGATCATGATTTATTATGGGAGGTCAAGTGGAGATGTATAATGGTTAAGAGTGAGAAGAATTGAGATAATAGAGTTTAAGAATTATCTTTTGGATGGTGTATTTTATTCTACTACAATAAAACATGATGTAAACAAAATGATTCTTGTCATCTATGAAATTTGAATAAGTTTGATATATGATAAGTTTTATTTTCTTATGTGAATTATGGTTAGAAGTAAATGCTTGTGTTTGTAGCACTAAAATTTTGTAATGTATAATTATTTGTTTAAGATTCAAGGGATTGAAACTTGATGAGTTATCATAGGCTTAAAGTCATTAATGATAGAGTTTGAGTAAATTTGTGAATTGATTTTGACATGAAATTAGAATTCAGATGATTCTGAATGCATGAAAATGAAGTTGATGAAATCTAGTCTTGAACATTGTAAATACTTTATGTTAAATTTTAGTTGCAAACCAACTTCGTGATAAAAATACAAAAGGAGTTTTTTTTTTGTTTTTTTATAAACATTATTGTCTAATTGAGTTATGGATTACAAGAGTTGTAATGTGTTGTACAAGTTTCTTGAAAAAGAAATATATTTATCACTTGCTACATCTTCGTTATTTCATGCTAACACTCTTACTCTTAATAATATAACCTAAACACTTCAACATAGTATTCTGTTCTTGAAAATAACTATCTTTGTAATTCATCACATTAAATTCATACATAATTATGTAATCAATATTTTACTTACTTTTATGTTTAATATTTACATCCAATAAAAATTAAAGTGACATTTTTGTTAGCTTGAGAAATATTGCTCAATTTGATAGAATTTCTTTGCTTCGAAAATAGTACTAAGAAAAAGATTGATTTTCTACTCCATTTTTCGATTGAGTGAAAAAATGGAGGTGAAAACTAATGTTCACTTCCTGTTATGTTATATTTATGATTAAGCAAAATTACAAAAAAATCAAGATAACAATTTACAACTTTTATACAAACTTAAACGGACAAAACGTCCTATAATTTATTTGCACTTCATTAAACTCATAAATAAATTCATGATAACTATAAGAAATTAACTATTATTCTCAAAAAATATCGTCTCTACTGCAAAATGATTATTGTACATTGACAAATAAAATTGGTTTAAACGCAACTATTGTAACCAAAAACATATGGTGATATTTTAGTAATCACAGTACTATCATTAATAGCTTCATTGAACTTATACTGGCCAAAAGTACTATAATTTACTCAAATATAGCTTGCACCTCATTGAACTCATAAATAAATTCATAATAACTAAAAGAAATTAAATATTCTCATTCAAAAACATCACTACTACAAAATGATTATTTTACATTGAGAAATAAAATTAGTTTAAATGCAACCGTTGTAAGCAAAATTATAGTGATATTTTTGTAATTACAATACTATCAAAAAATAAATAGCTTTCCTTACTTTTCTTTTAACATGCTAAATCAAATTTAAACACTAATTTCATTACTTTAACGATAACATTAAACATATACATAAAAGACTTTGATAAATAATCTAAATGTAGTCTCATGTTATCTGACAAAGAGAGATTTACCTTAACCTCCAAAATTAACACATGCGAACACCAAAACATAAATATGCAATAAATAAAAAACTAACTTAAGAAAAGAGGATAAAGAGAAATTTACTAAAAAATTAGTTCTAATTAGACAAAAATGTTATATTCTCGATATCACTAAAATGGGTTTAATATAAGAAAAGATGAACGAATTCTTCACTGTTTTATAAAAAAGACAGAAAAAGTACTTTAAAGAGATAATATTTGTTTATAAAATAAGTTTAAATACTTATATTTTTCATATTTATAAGCTTTTCAATTTAATTAATAACATATTCATATTTTATCTTCTTTAAAATATTTCTACTTGTAACAATGTAACTACCTTACAACAATACATAAAAAGATTCCTACGTTTTATAATATTTATAACAATATATAACAATATTCTTATATTTTTATTATTTATAATATTTATAACAATATATAACAAGGTTCCTACATTTTATGTATAATTTTACTTTTTAAAATATATATATATATATATAGAAACCATCTACAGACAAATTATTTATTTCTTCAATATCATAACACATTACAAATCACATTATTATTTTTATTCTTTTTTATTTTCATTCTTTTTCTCATTTATGTGTCCAAAACAACTTTTGTTTACACTCCTTTCTCTCTCTTTTTTTCCACTTCTCTTTCAGTTCTTCTATATTTTTTTTTATCTTCTCTACTAAACAAAGATTAAAAGGCACGCGTGAGTTTTAGTGGTGACTTTTTACTTCATTTTCTTTATCTATTTTATACTCTATTTTTTTTTTTTACCTTTTTTCATTTTTATTTTATTTATCACTTCTTTCTTTCTCGTTTACCAAATAAGCAATATGTTTAGTTTTTTAAAAAATAGCTGAAGAGAGTGAATATAAGAAAACGAGAGTGTTTTTAAGTATAAATAAGGATGAATGTATTATAAATAATTTAGTGAAATACAAAAAAGAAAAAGGCTACACAGAAAATAATTATAACACAATTAATTATTTTAGTGCATAAAAAGCAAATACGATGTAAATTATGCTTCCACGGTCAATGGTGGAATAATGGAAGGTTGATTAAAGTTTTTAAATTTAAGTTGTCCTTATTATAATAACAGCAACAAGAAATTCTATTACTGATAAAATAATAATAGCAAACAAGTAATATAGTAATATTTGTTTATTTTTAAATTAAACAATCTTAACAAAATTAATTTTCAATCATTTTCACCTATTTCTTTATTTATTTATTTATTTTACCAAACACCCTTAAAATAGTCAACACACAAAACAAAAAGGCATTTAAACTTTGGAGAACTTATCTATTGATTGTTCGGAACCATTTAAACAAAATACTTGCCTAAAATTATTTCTTGCCTGTCCTTGTTTTCTGAAGTAATGTTATTACTTTAGTTGAAAGGATACGAAAGAAAGAGATAGAAAATATAAAACATCTGACAAAATATTAGTTTATAATGAGCATATGTTCGTGCTGTCCAGCAGGTTACCCCTTCTAAAAAACCGAATATTACTTTTATTTAAAATTCTGGTGACACTTTAGTTCTTTGGGCACATAATTGGGTGAGTGATCTAGGTATATTATAATCTAGGTGAGTTGGTCAAATGAAAAAGTACATTACAGATGGTTTTTTTGAAGCTAAAACTGATTACAGCAAGGTGTCAGTCCCTTAAAAAGTTGTTCTTACCGTACATACACAGGTCTAGACTTCCCAGAAATATTTTATTGTATAATTGTGCTGTGCCGACAAGTGAATTGCATGAAATAGTAGATACTTTTCTGGACAAGTGGCCTATACTGGGCGTTTTTCTAGAGGAAAGTGACATAACATTTGCCCATCTGCATTTTTCTGCAGCTTTTTCATCAAATCACCTGTTTCTATTACGTGCCATTTTCTTCCTTACTCTCATTACTGAATTCTGGAAAATTGGAGAGAATAAATGCAGACAATATCGCAGGCAATACCAGCCACTCCTCCTTTATCTGTTCACCAAACAAACAAATTTTAAAGCTGACACAAACTAGTAATGTTTAGGAGCAATTGACATTAATGAAGAAGTGGAGCTTTTTTGCTAAAATACCTCCAGAAATCCGTATTCTAAATCCATCAAAGCCACTGCTTTTCCATAAGGATATTTTGGAGAGAATTTTACTGCTGTCATCAAACAACTTTCTTCATCATTTCCATAGTTTCTAGTTTCATACTCCAATTTTCTCCCTGCAAAAATAACCACCTGCGAAAAATTGAGTGTTAAGATTAACAACATTGAACCTTAGTAAGAATGGATCTCTAGCTCAAGCCCCAAATGAACTGAGTGAGGTTAACTCAACAATCGGTAATAGATTAAAGAGTATATAGAGAAAAAGAAGGTTACATTCCGAGTGCCTGTGAGCTCAAATAAACGTTTATCTTCATCACCGGTCTTCTTTATCTGTAACACCCAGTTAGAGTTCATCATAGACCAGACTGTTCCTTCTAACTCGGCAAGAAGATGGATGTTACCGGATGCAGTCCGGCCAATAACTTTTTTATTGATACTACTCTTTGTGTTCTCAGTTGACAGGTTCCTATATGCAAAAATAACATGAGAAAATGGCAAGAAAAACTATATTTGTTAATTATGATTGCTATGAGAAAACGGCAAGAGAAAGCATCAAAGCTTGTGCTTGGCACTTTTAGCAGAGTGCGAGAAAAGCCCAGTTTTAACTGGTTCAACATTGTTAATTAGTAAGCAACTCAGCTCATGATATTCTAAACTCCACAAGCAATTTGACTTACCCTGTCTGGATGTTGATTATCTTATTGCGTGCTTCATTCACAACATTTATATTTGTCCAACATTTAATTTGCTGGGACCTTCTCGGAAGTAGGAAGGAAAAACAACTTTTTTTGAATGGAAGCATAGAAACAAAGTGCAGCTCATACGGTACTGAAACTGGAGGAGTTAAAGACAAACCAATGCGAATGCTAATAGGCTTTGACCAATTGACTGTACATGTCAAATCTAACCATTTTTCTATTGGCAGTTTAGATGCTACATTTTGCAAATCCTCCAAATTGATTGAAGTTTTTCCCAATACTTTGTGTAGCTTTAGTCCTCTAAAGTTAAAACTTGGGCGAGAAATGAGTTCAAGGAGTAACTCTCCATTACTTTCACATTGGAAAACAGCAACTTGTTTCCCTTGTGACATTGAGGAAATGCTTAATTGTTTCTTGGTATTGAAAAGCATATCTTCCTGTTTCTTGTTGAAGGACACATGTAGCTTGCCTTTATGCTCGGATGGTAAGTTTCTCACGTCAACAATCTCAAGCATCACCTGAATAAGAATCATGAACAAAAAATGTTGCAACAGTTGTGCAAAAAACATGACAAGTTACACTTGTTAGGGAAAGGGATCCTCTCCAGTAAAAAAAGAAAACCTTGAGATGATCATGTGTTTTGATCTCACCATTTATTATTCTAAACATTTACTTTCAATAAAAAAAATATATTATGTTAATAAAATTATTGAAAGTCTAGGATCTCATGCAGTGGTAAAGTAATTAAGCAGGATCCATTTCCCAATTGCTAGTGTCTTCTCCCGTAACAAAGAATATAGAAGAATAAATATTGGAGGCTACCTGCACAAGCAGTTTCTGTGGAAGTTGAATCAGATTTTGGTTCGTGTTATTGGATGGAGCCGAACAGAATTGGTGAGTACCAACTATCTTATACTTATCAACAGTAAGAGGAGAAGGGGGGTTACCCCTGTACATTGCTCCTGCTTTCCAGTATCTTGAACCAAATGTCTCTTCCCATTGTCTGGTGGTTTCAGAAAATCCGACATCCAGCTTTTGGCCCTTGGTCCTATTAGAATCTGTGTCATCATGTTCTAATACTTTGCCCATAATTGCCACTAGATCGTTACAGTAAGACACGGGATGCAATTGGTGAGAGTGCCATATGAGGTCAATGTCATAAGTTGGAACACTGAAGCGGCGTATGTGCCTCTCCCTATTCCTCTTTATCAAATGCAGAAACCCCTTGTATCTGGCCACAGCTCCTTCAAGAAAAGTATCCACTTTCCAATAAGGCCTGGAAACCTGTCATTGAAGTTGGAGACCAATGGATAAGCATAAGCTGGTATTGCTTTCAGACATTTTATTCATTGAGTAATTTCAGTATATACTTTACTTGAATACAAATCACCTTTACTTTCATTGAAGTGTTAGTCCAAAACCAATGTACTCTATTACATATGCTTAGTAATCACTTTACCCATAAAATGTATGAACAGCAAGTTAAAATAGCATCTGACACTGGATTATTTGTCTATACTACAGATTGAAGGCTAGGTAGGTATTAACAAGGCAGGCCACTCCAATCTAATTTCTTAATTACCTGATAGAAGAAAGTAGTCTGTCTTTTAACTGCTGAAATCAGATCATAATTGGTGGTACTTTGTTTGGCTTCCAAGAAGTTTTCAGCAAAACCTTGTAATGAGTGATTGTTTAGACCAACAAGTTCATATGGCTCACTTGGATACATTGAATCCCAGACTTTCTCACTTTCCTCTTTGCTGGTTCCCTGAGTTGAAGATAACACATTCGAATTGCCTAATATTCTCCCATAAAGTTCCATGCAGTCAGTTTTGTAACGCACCTGACATAAATGTTGGAAAAGGGTGATTCCAGAAATACAACTTCAGAAAACAAATTCACAAATAAAAAGAAAACTTATATGTAATTTTGACTTCAGTACTCAAGCTTACCGGATTAAGCCCATGACAGTGCCAAATCCATTCACAATCAAGAGGCACAACCAAAGGGATTTCTGTCACAGGTGACTCAGTATGTTTGGCCAGTAAAGGAAGCCAACAATATTTATACCTAAAGACACGCACAAATACTAACGATTAAAACACAATCTATTTAAATAAAAGATGAATGAATATACAACACAGGAAACATGCACATTGCAGGCACTAACATACATCATAGGATTTTAATTACATGCCCGTGAAAAATTTGGTAAGAGCACCAGCAAATAGTTCCTTAAATTACCGAGAGCTAATTAACTTTGATATAAAGTTACAAAAATATTAAACCATTAAAATGATAAAACATCAATTATTTAAATCATCAGTTTCATAATTTTATAATTAAAACAAGAGTGTAATCTATAGCATAATAGCTATAAATATTTTATTCTGTCAATTGATTAAAACTACTATAATAACAAATTTTAAAATAATTATACAAAAGTCAAAAGGTTTCCAGACAATAGAATCCATGAGTAAATGAAAATATAATTTTTTAAAACTATAGGACCTTCTAATAAAACTTCAAAACTATTTTCAATTAACATTTTCTTTTCTTTTCATATATATAGAGAAAGAGAGAGAGTATCTCAAAACCGACAACCAAGATTAATAATATATATTTATAAGATGTTTCCATCTATCCCGATTGGTGTCAATTAACAGTAAAAACACTAAGATAATTGTAGTGTAGTAGTTTTAAGTTAAACTAAACGAAAATTTTAGATACTAAATTATGGATTCTTAAAATTTCAGGAAGTAAAAGATACCTGTAAACAGCTATGCGCAAAAGTGGGCCATCATCATAAAGGTCACGATTTCTATCAACCTCCGCAAGAAACAGAAGCTGTTGTTTAGCCGTAGCAACGAGGTTTTCGCTTAACACGAATTTCTGTGCTTCAGCCCACTCCAACTCTTGCTGTGTCTCCATGACAGTTGCTCAATTTCACCTTCAAAGAGCAGAACAAAATGATCAATATAGCTATATAAAGCTTCGAAACTAAGATTCCTTTCTTTTTCTGCCCTCAATCGTGAAGATTTTGAAAATTTTCCTTCTCATTCGGAAGCGGTGACCCAGTTATAGGGAAGAAAAATAAAACTCTGTTGAAACTTCACACGCTAAGCGGATACTTTAGATTAGATTTTGAGAAGAAACCTGTGATTCAACTTTGTTCATTCTGACTGAGAAAACTAATGAGGTGGGTTTTATTTTGGGGTTTATAACTATGAAATAATTTTTAGTGAGTTTAAAACTGTCTTCCATAATTAATATTAAAATTTAAAATTAAATTTATATTCAAAAGAATAATTTGATTAATTTTATAAGGTTTAATTATAAATCTAGTTTCCATATATTTACTCTTCAAGCGTCTGTTTCCTTTTTTAATTTAGTTTTTTAATTTTTTTAAGATGATTTAATTTGATCAATACCGTTAAATTAACCGTAATGTCCTATCAATGTAATTTTTAATTTTTTTCATATATTTAAATTTAAAAAAAAAACTTGAATGTTATGTGTTTGTCTTTAATTTAGTGCACATATTTATAATTTAGGCTTTTTTATATTAAAATCAAGTAATATGGTCATCAAATAAATATCTTTTTTAAAATTTATACATAAATTCTTTAAATATTCAAATTAATTTATTTTTTACATAAAAAATTTCTTTAAAACTTATAATTTTTAAATATATTAAAAATGTAAGTGTTAAATGACATTTGTAATTTTTAAATGTTTTATTTAACAAATATGTTTAAAGTAATAAGTGTCACTTTATATTAACATTTTTAATATTTTTAAAAAATTATAAGTTTAAATTGGGATTTTTTTAATGTAAAAATATTAGAAAAATGAATACTTAGTGAAATGATATTTGTATAAATTATAAAAAATATTTTTATATGTATATTTAAATTGTAATTAAGTTTATTTATTAATTTAGTCTTCAATTCAAGAACGACTAAATTATTTTATTTTAAAAAATAATTAAATTAAATCAAAATTATAAATATGAAATTAAATTGAAAACAAATCATATGACAATAAGAGTGACACATGTACTACTACTACCACATAACGTGACCATGATCTCACATGGCTAGTTTTTGTTTTCTAAAAATAATTAGAAATTCTTTTTAAAAGAATAAAAAAATTAAAAATTTGACCAATTGACATACGGCATGTATGATCACAACATTAATATTAATATATCGAAAAGAACTAAATTGAATCATTTAAAAAATAGAAAAATTAAATTGAATAAAAAAAAATAAAGAGATAAAATTGAACCAATCAAACAAATATAATAACCAAATGTATAACTAAATCATTTTAAAATGAAGCAAAAATGTTAACTTGATATGGTTGATTGTAATCTAAGTCTTTGCTTAAACAAAACTGTGTACTATGTTCTCAGTTTAATCAATCTATAATTTTTTTTCTTCTAAAAATATGAAAGTTTACTTTAGTTTAAATTATGATTAGTAACATTCTTTTAAGACTAGAGCCGTAATAAATAATAAAGTTTAGAAATAAAATTAACAATACATAATAATTTTGGATTTCTTACCTTGAGAGACTAATATAACAATGTTTAAATGTTTTAAATTAAAATAATAGTTTATTCTAATTTTTTTTTTCAATTTTAAGTTCATTGTCATTATTAAATCAATCACCACACATATGGGATATTATATACTTTTGAGTCTAAAACTTTGTCGTGGTTTCGTTTTTAAAAGACAAATTGGAGAGTGAAAAAAATATTTAAATTATTTTTTACCTCAACTCTTAAACGATGTGGTACTATTGGGTGTATCGAAACATAAATTCCCTAGTCGAAGTATAAAGGGAATGAAGGTTCTTTCCTAATGGAGAGTTAAGGAAATTGATTATTCTTCTTTAAAACCTCGTTTTCGACCTCATAATTAGCGTCAATGTTTTGATCCCAAGTTCACTAATTGTCATCCTTAAGGTCAATCCCCGCGCTTTCGAGATATTTTTCGCTTTGGACCTCGGAGTTCCATCATGGTTTTGTTCTTAAAAGGTGTCTCTGAGGGTGGAATGAGTATTTAAAGTGCCTTTGGCCTTGACTCCTGAATAATGTGCAACTATTGGGCACACAAGGTTTTGAGTCTAAAACTTGTCATGGTTTCGTTTTTAAAAGACAAATTGGAGAGTGAAAAAAGTATTTAAATTATTTTTTACCTCAACTCTTAAACGATGTGGTACTATTGGGTGTATCGAAACATAAATTCCCTAGTCGAAGTATAAAGGGAATGAAGGTTCATTCCTAATGGAGAGTTAAGGAAATTGATTATTCTTCTTTAAAACCTCGTTTTCGACCTCATAATTGGCGTCAATGTTCTGATCCCAAGTTCACTAATTGTCATCCTTAAGGTCAATCCCCGCGTTTTCGAGATATTTTTCGCTTTGGACCTCAGAGTTCCATCATGGTTTTGTTCTTAAAAGGTGCCTCTGAGGGTGGAATGAGTATTTAAAGTGCCTTTGGCCTTGACTCCTGAATAATGTGCAACTATTGGGCACACAAGGACATAAGTACCACCGTTTAGCCCCACATGGATCTCACCCTTTGTTCTAGCTCCTAGGAGCATACGTCATGATTCCTCAATTCACTCAGATTTTGTCACCTATTCAAAGATCCATGCTCCGAATCTTGGTAAGAACATTTGGTGTCCACTGTGTGATCTTGGAAAAACTTTTCCTATGCTTCAATCTTTCATGGTCACCAACCCAAGTTAAGCCTAATTGTGACATGTGATGGAGTCCAACCCTGTGACAACCTTTCAAAATCAAATGCAAATGTTGATCCAACAAAACAAGCAATAATGTAGGCACTACGATAAGGAGCTCACGACCCTGCGCACCTAACACCAGGTGGATCTCTAAACACTAAACCAGAAGCTGACCAGCTTGGAGAACGTGAAGCCTCCTCCACATCCCTGTCCTCGGTGGAGGACCTTTGAGTCGATAGTGTAGACATGGCACTCATCGGTAAGCAAAAGTCTCCCTTGTAAAAGCATTGTGGCAAGAGTCAGACTCCGACACACAAGGGAAGCCATCAAAATGAGGGTTCGCAAACTCCTAGTCATAGTGTAGCCTGTAACCTCGACAAGACTCTTGAGAGGGTTGTAGTTGATATGCTTAATGCAGATCCCAGAGAGATCGGAGTAGGTCAACCCGACTTAAAACTAGAGAGACTCGTGGTCGATATCGCCACTCAAAATGAGATACAAAGACACCGCAACCCCATTCACATCAGGTTCATTAATTACTAAACGATGTCTACCACATCGCTCGACTTGAAGTACATAGAGCAAGAAGAAAATGAGACCCTCAAACACTTCATGTAAAGATTCATCGTTGCAACAATCACGATCCTAGACCTCACTCCATCCATGACCATGCATTTCTTGATCTGTGATCTTCAACCGAGACCTTTCTTCGACCAACTTAATACAACCCTACCCAGAACCTTTGCTTGGTTTTACCCAAGAACGGGTAGGCCCACATCAAAGGCTATATTAAGTTGCTAATGAGTTTTGAAAAACGAAAGGCCCATCGCACCATAATGGTACAATACCTCATTGTGGAGATAAACATGTCCTACAACATCCTTATCAGACGAACGTTGAATAAGCTAATAACCAATTTATCCATTTCGCACATAGCAATGAAATTCTAAGTAGAGGATCACTCAACTATCATCATTGTCAAAGTGAACCCTAAAGCAGCAATGACCTACTACGCTTTGAGTTTAAAAGTAACACCATACACACCCCCTACCAACTCGATAGATACCATTGTTCCATGTCACACAACAACAATAGAACAACCCACCTCATTAGAGGTAAGGCCACCACATGACGAACAATGCAACTACGTGGAATAGTGTTTACATAGCATTGATAAAGACCTTGACTTGAGGTGACAACACTCTCGACCTTAACCTTGGGTCTGAGTTCTTAGAGAACGACCGACATTCATTTGATGATCCAACACAAAATTGCAGATTGAGGTCTAAACCAACCTAGGTCACAAAGGTCGACGCTAACATATACAAGACAATTCGTGAGAAAATAATGGAATTTCTTAGACAAAACTTGGATTTGTTCACCTAGTGTCCACATGATATGTCAAGCATTGATCATAGTTTCTTGTGCCATCATTTGTCCATCCTTCGTAAGCCAAGCTCGTAGCCTAGAGAAAGAGAAAACTCATAGAAGAACATCATGCCACTGTTAGTAAGGAAGTAACAACCCTCATCAATGTCGTTTCATCAAAGAAGTCACCTATACCATATGACTTGCCAATATCGTCATGGTAAAGAAAGCTAAAGACAAATGACACATATGTATCGATTACACCGATCTCAACAAAGTGTGCCCGAAAGACATTATCCGTTGCCTAACATTGATCGACTCATGCACAACATAGGAAGGTTTGAGTTGTTGAGCTTTCTAGTTGTGTACTTGAAGTATAACCATATTCGAATGTACCCACCTAATGAGGAGAAAACAACCTTCTTGACAAAAGGGACCAACTTTTATTATAAAGTTATACCCTTCAATTTGAAAAACATGGTGGCAACCTAACATCTCCTGATAAATAAGGTATTTGTCGACCTCATTAGGAAGATAATGGAAGTCTACATAGATGATATGCTCGTGAAACCCACCATTATGGTCGACCATATAAAACATCTATAGGCCGTCTTAGACAAGGTATGCTACAATAATATGAGATTATGCCCAAAAAAAAAATGCTTTCTTGGTGTTGGTTGTGGCAAGTTCCTAGGCTTCATGATAACCCAACGTGGGATAGAAGTCAACTCAAACAAGTGTGAGGCCATAGTGGACATAAGGAGCCCGACCAACCTAAAAGAGGTTCAGAGTTTGAACAACAGGATAATCTTACTCTCTCATTTTCTCCCATGCCTAGATCCAAATTTGATACGGTGCTCCAAGAGAGGTGAGGTTTGAATGCAACGGAAGATGCGAATCAGAGTTGGACAACGATGATGCACGGATGAAATCAGTGGTGTAGTTGATGGTTGAAGAGCTGTTTGGTGTGGGTGGAAGCTAGCTCAGGCATCCTTCCTCTGGAAGGAAGCTAGGTGGAGAGGGAAAACTCAATTTAGAGGTGACTTTTGGATAGAGTTTAGGGTGCTGGAAATACCTCAGTAGAGTGAAACTCATGTATCAACAAAAGTAACTTTACAATGACAAGAGGTGCTGATTTATAGCAAATATAGCAACCATTTTGGTGCCCTCTTCTAGGCTAATGATAAGCCGTTGTTGCAACCGGAATCGCGACGAGACGACGATCCAAAAAAAGACGCGTTTTGGAAAAAGAGATTTGGAGTCACCACCAAGTTTATTCTGGAAAACTACGGAAAAACCATAAAGAAAGACACGGTCTACGAAAACCAGATTCAAGGTTCGGGAGTCGGTTACGCGTAGGGAAGGCATTAACACCCTACAACGCTTGCCCAAAGGCATTACCCTTAATTAAATATGCAAAAATGATGTGGTTTTCAAAATGTTTAACTATCCCCAAAAAATAACACTCTATTGAAACAAAAGATATTTTTTAGTTTTTTGGGCCCGACAAAGATCGACCTTGCTCTTACGTATTCTCATTCAGCATGAGAAATCAAGGTTACATAGTTCTTTTAGAAACTATTTGGAAAGTTTGTTTGGAGGATTGTTTGGAAATATTGTTTAGAAATGCTCATGGATAATTTTGGATTTTTTTTGGGGAAATGAACCTGACAAGGACTAGCCTTGCTCCTACGTATCTCCACTCTTGATTGAGAATCAAGGATCACATAATTCTGGCAGAAAGATTGTCTGTGTTGTTTGAAAATGTGGATGTTTTTGGTTTTTAAAGATTTTATACTTTTTGATATTTTTGAGAAAAAGAAGGTAATGAATACTAGCCCGACGCGCATGGTCACACGAGTGCTCATGCCTTTAGAAAGACATTTAAATATTTTTAATTATTTTTAAAAGAGAAAGAAAAGTATTAAACATTAGGACGATGCAGACGATCACACGAGTGCTCATAGCTTTAAAATGTTATTTAATTATTTTTAATTGTTTTAAAAGAGAAAGAAGGATATTAAGTACTAGGACAATGCGAAAGATCACACGAGTACTCATACCGTTATTTAATTATTTAGGAAAACCTGAGCAGATTGAGGTATTGAGTGTTAGGCTGATGCGGATGATCGCACAAACACTCATACCACTATTTAATTATTTATTAAAGGTACTAAGTACTAGGCTGATGTAGATGATCGCACGGGTACTCATACTGTTATTTAATTATTTAGGAGAACCTGAAGGTATCGAGGTATTGAATGTTAGGCTGATGCAGACGATCGCACGAACACTCATACCACTATTGAATTATTTATTTAAGGTACTAAGTACTAGGCTGATGCGGATGATTGCACGAGTACTCATACTATTATTTAATTTTCTTATTATTTTGGATTGTGAGTACTAGGCAGAAGCGGACGATCGCACGAGTACTCATATCATTACTTGTTTTGTTATTTTTATATTTTATAACCCTTTTTATTATTTTTATCTTTTTTATGTAATTTTATTATATGAAAATGATATTTAAAATTGTTTATTCACCTAAATATTTAAAATAAAACAAAATTGTTTAGGTAAGGATTTTTTAGCAAGGTCAACAAATAAATTAAAACTGTAGTTTACTAAATATTAAAATCACACTAAGGTCATTTTTTAATTTTACAGATAAACCCTAAACCCAATAAAAGTAAGGTGCACAGATAAACCACGGGTGCAGAGTGGGAGCAGGGCTTCAAACAGAAAGAGAAATTGGTTTTCCTAGGGGTCAATCTGTTAAGCCCGTAAAGGAATGGAGAACCATGTGAGTGTGAATAATGATGGTGCTGCCTGTGTGAGGAAATGGTTTTTTTTGTTTCTTTTTGTGATGTCCTTGATGGAGCGATGTATTTCTGTTATGTGAATATGTGGAGTTTTGGTGATTAGAGGTGCATTTGGAGCTCGATGGGGGTGATTCGGTGGGGTGATAAGGATGTTATGGAGGGATTGATGGAGATGATGAAATGATTTCTTCTCCATTTTTCAAGTGCTGAATCGGATGGAGAGGAGGAAAGATGACTGTGGTATATACATACACTTCTTTTGAATTTTCAAGCAACAATAATACATAAATATAGCATAAATGTGTTAAACGGAAAGTGGAAGATGAAGTATGAAATGCTGCAGACTAACTCACCCAAGCACGATGACAAAACATTGCTTACCTCTTGGAGCTCTGTTCTCTGTTGTTAAACTCTTGAAGCTCCTCCTTATGGTTGACTTTCCTTTTTCTTTGTATGTAAATGAGAGTTCGTGTTAGAGGTGAGGGAGTCAACAATGCTCAAGCTGTGGTGGTGAAGTGTTAGAGGTGAGTCCAGAATGTTCAGGCTTTGATGGTGAGGTGAATAAAATGTCTAGGGTTCTTTCTAGGTATGGTAATGAGATGTTATCAATGACTGTGCAAGCTGGATTGTGATGAAGCGAACTCATGCTTAGAAATACGCTCCCCTCTCTGCCTTTTTGGAAGATCAGGGCATATCCCTTAACTTGATTTCCTCCTTGTCCTTTTCCTTTTTCGTGTTTGTTCCCTGATTAAAGCCATCATGTTCAGACATTCTTTCTCCTACATATAATTGTTGGTCTGTATAGAAACTTTTCGGCTTGTACACTGTGAGCACGTTGTTGCAGGAGGGACAGTCCTCTATGTTAAGCATATTGTGATATGTTGCAGGATAGAAAGTGTTAGGAAACAGGTTGGCTTCGTTTTACACCAAGAGGGGGTGAATTGATGTTAGTTCAAAAACAAAATCTTTTCGCAATCTTTATGGCTAAATGCAAAGCTTTTTGATCTTTCTTGAAATACAAGTAAATGAAAATTCAATGCAGCGGAAAAACACAGTTGACTGCAGAACAGATAAAGTCGACTGGAAATAAAGAGTGCAGGGATAGAGAAAATCAAACACTGGTTTTTATACTGGTTCGGCCAACAATGCCTACATCCAGTGTCCTTCCAACCCAAGAAGCAAATGCACTATAATGGTTGCGGTTTTTACAACAAGGAATTTATAGAAGCACCACGCAAAACTATAAATCTCATCTCTAACCCAAAACCAAAATATAGCTGCACACAAAATCCAGAATTGCAGCAAGAATCCCCTCTTCTGCAATCTGAACCCACGTCGAACAATCCTCAACGTGTAACCAACACTCTTCACAGGATGCCAAGCCTATCATAGCAGACTTCACAGGTTGCCAAGCCTTCAATCAAACGCAACAGTCTTCACAAGATGCCAAGCCTTCAAGATCAAACAAGAAGCACCTTCTTTGTGTAGATTATGATCAAGCAGTCAGCACAATTGACTCCTCCTTTTGAATCTCTCTCAAGCAAGATCACCACCGTCTTCTTGGAGAATTCGTGGAGCTTCTAAAACAGAGAATTCAATCTCAAACAGGAAAATGAAAATGTCAGATCATCAAAAGTCCCAGAACAATTCGTGTTCTGTCTATTTATAGTTTTCTGTTATATCAGATTGCTTCTTAGTCGAATATCCTACTAATACAGTCTACTGTATTAAAATAGTTATAACACACAGTCAACACAAAGGCTCCTCAGTCAACAAAATCAACACACATTTATTACAGTTGACCAAGTCACACAAGCTCAACTAACTTTTGAAAAATATAGCCGTTGGAGCGTGTAGTAGGCTTAACAGAATTCCAAACAGGTCAGTAACACAGTCGAATATGTGATTTACACTGTCGACTACCACATGAAAAACACTTTGAAATTCTTTTCAACTCAAAATCTCATATAGCACAGTTTCACAAATCCTGTACAAAGATTTTAGCATAGTCGAATCCATTATGAGTGTATTCGACTGGACTAGAACTTTGTCACAACAAATATAAGTTCATAAAGGTGCTTGTGATCTTTTTCTTTCAGAAATGTGCAGTAATAGAAAACATTTTATCTCACATTTCAAAACAAGCATGTTCCACAAAAATATCACATAATCAATCATGGGAACATACATTGCAGTTCAACAAAAACATGTTCAACAGATATATCAAATAGTTCAGAACAAGAACATGTAATAATGGAACTTATGTACTGTTATTAAGCACTGTGTTGTCATCATCAAAAACCAGTTTGATATAGAGTTTGTGTTGTCAACAATCTCAATAGAAAGCTCAATTCGTGCTTGCGTAAACTGAGAATGCAGAGAAGCACAAGTCTGCTATTCCTAAAAGACTTAATTGACTATTACATTTTTCTTTTTCTTTTTTGTTTGTACAACAATGTTTATAACCTATATTTAAGAATATTTTTTGAATTTAAAATATAAGAAACAAATAATAAGGGAAAACAATGATAATTAAAACAAAATAAACAAATAAATAAAAACACCATAACATAAAATAAAAAATAAAAATGAAATAAAATAATCGAATATAATAGAAGGACATAAAATAAGATAAAAAAAACTTATACTATTTAGTCATCCGGACGAAATTGGGTGTTGACAACCGTGTTTAATGGATCAAAGGCCACATGTAAGGGAGTGGAGCAGGTGCTGGAAACAATTGGTGCACTGATAACATGTGCTACACGTGAAGATAAATCAGCAGCTGACTGGGCGCACATGGGGTTTGCGCTAGGCGCATCTTCATGGCTGAAATGAGAGTTTTCTTAGCTCACCTTCTCCATGGGCTGAAATGGTAAGCCTCCTTTTTGGATCCATTAGCTTCTAAGTGACAAATAGCTTCTTTGGCCCTTCTAAATTCTCTTGAAGCTTTCTTATTATTCTTCTTAGTATTTTGACTAATTGATGGGCTTGGACCCCGTTTATCATCTCCTCCCCCTTGAGAAGGATTTGTCCTCAAATCTGATAAGTCGTCTTTATTATGAGGACTTATTTTTGTTGACTTCACAAGAATTCTTTCTGGGTCAAATATCCATCTGCAATAAGCATTAAAAATATATCTAATTAGATTTATTTGACCCATGAAAATAATATGTGTAGAAGAAGAAGGTTTCCTAGTTTTAGAATTTTCAAATTTAATACAACAACGAAACCTTGCTTCTTTTGAAATTTTGTTTTTGCCTTGAGTTAGTGGTATCCATAAAGGTAACCATAACTCAAGTTATGAATTGTCATGCGTTGAAAGTTGTAAATCTTGAAAATATGAAATGGTAATTTCTTTGAAAGACAAATTAAAATATGAAAACATAAAGATAGATGGAGAAAAGTTAAAGGACGAAAAACCTCCCCTTAAGAGTCTGGGTTCTATTAGGATCGTTGGGGGAGGTGGTGCTTTTAGTTGCTCGTTCTTTCCTAGTTCTTGTTCTTTTCTTTCATATTCTTCTTGTTTTATTTGCTCGACTTCCCTTCTTCTCTCTTCTTCTCTTCTCTCTCTTTCTTCCTTTTTTATTTTCTCTTGTTCTCTTATTTCTTGCTCTTTTCTTTCTTGTTCTCTTCTTTCTTTTCTTTCCTCTTGCTCTCTTCTTTCTTGTTCTCTTTTCTTTTCTTCTTTTCTTTCTTCTTGCTCTCTTTTTCTTCTCTCTATTTCTCCATCTTTCTACGTCTTTTTTTCTTTTTATGTTTCTTCTGTCTTCTTCTTTCCTCTCTTGCTCTTTGTTGGAAGATGATTGTTGTTCTACCTTTATACACATTTGAACAAGGTCATTCAAATCTTTATAAGGTAGTAATTCAACCCTATGCCTTATGTCAGAATTTAGCGTATTCAAAAACCTGGCTAAGGTAATCTCTTCCCTCTCAACAATTCCTGCCCTCATTTTGTATAGCTCTATCTTCTGCCTATATTCTTTCACAGTCATAGATATCTATTGCAACCTTCGGAGCTTATCTATGAGTTCTCTTTTATAATAAGAAGGCAGGTGTCTTCTCATAAGGGCAGTTTTAAGATCTCTCCAATATTCTATTGGAGGATCTTGATGTCTTAGTCTATCTTGGATTGAAGCAGTCCACCAATTCACTACATACCCTTGAAAGCTCAAGGTGGCAAGATAGACTTTGATTTCTTCTCCTACTTGGTGGAAAGCAAAGATTTGTTCCACCTTCATCTCTCAGTCTAGGTAAGCCTCAACATTATCTTTACCATGGAAATGAGGTAACTCTAGATTAACTTCCTTAGGGGGTGGAGGATGTTGAAATTCCCTCCTGTGTCTTCTGGAAGAAAAGGGTTGTTGGTAATACTCTCCTACCCTTAAGGAATCTCTTTTACATTGGGAGTCTGTATTGTAAGTTGCCCTAAACCTCTCCCTACTCTAGGCTTGTTACCCTTTTAACATTTTCAACTCATTATGAATCTTTACAATATGTAGCTCTCTGTGGACTTTTTCTTGACTTAGTTTTCTCTCAATCTCACTAAGTTGGGCAGCTAGAGTTTGGAAGTAAAATTGTTCTTCAAGGGAGTTATTACCCTTATGGAATGTCTTCCAGACATTTTTATGAATTTAAAGGTTTTCTTGGAATAAGGAAAAGAAGGTTTTCACTTGAGAGCAATATTCCAGGTAAGAGAGGTGAACCGTGTAAGTTGCTTAAATACCAAGTCTTCCCTTGCCAAATATGCTCCTAGTTACTTACTAAAATTCCTTAAGTCAAAATTACCTTTAAATTCACTTAAAAGTCTAGAGATAACAAACAAACATGAAGAGAAGAACTTTTCCAAGCATGTCAAAAGAACTGAAAGAAGTGAGGTCTCCTAGGTGAGGCTTGGAACTTTGGCTCTAAGACACACTCACCGTCTACCAATTTTAATGAGAAATTAAGAGCAAAATGTTGCATGTGATGGAAGAACACTTGTGAATTCTTCCAAATCACTTGCTTAATGGCCAATTACAAGTAGCTCTTCAAAGGAGTTAAGATTTACTCTCAGACTAAGGAGTGCGAGACCATGTTTCAACAACTAAAGAGAGAAGTCACCACACTTCCCATCCTCAACATTCCTCAACTTAACTAACTATTGGCTATATACATGATCGAATCACACTCAACAATTAGAAAGCATGCGGTTTTGAATGGTAGACATATTGAATTTGTGAAGAATGACAGAGTTCAAATTAGAGCTATTTGCGAAAAAAAGATGTAAGTTCCTCATATTGCTTAGCAAAGTTGGTTCATGTCATAGCTTCTGAGTGAAATTTTATAATCAAACCAAAGAAAAAGGAGATTAATAATGATTAGGTAAACATATTGATGAAAGTAGCTTTCATTTTTGGTTGTAGAAGGGAAATTGATTTTCATATAAGAAACTGAAGCTATTACAACTTTAGCAACCCTTCTTTGCATGATTGGCCATGGCTACTTAACTAGCTAACAAATTATATATTTAATAAATTAAGAGATAAAATGTGGGTAAAATATGCAAATGAAGAGAGGATACAGAGTTAAGGAGTTCCTCCGTGGAACCCCTGTTACCAACCGTGAAACCATACTTAGATATACATACTTTCACAATTGAATCTCAACATATATTATTAATGATCATATAATACCATAGATACCTTTACACCATTATAACAATCAGAAGATAGCTCAAGGTTAAGATAAACAAATATAGAAAGAATAAAAGAATAGGTATCGGACTAGTCGCTCAGCGACCAAGTCCAGACTCCCTCACCTCTCACTCAGCAACCAAGCTCGCTCTGCGACAACAGAAACAGTGGTCCGGTCTCCCTCACCTCTTACTCAACGACCAAGCTCGCTGTGTGACAACGAAAACAGTGAGACAAGCTCCCTCACCTCTCGCTCAACGATCAATCTCGCTGTGCAACCACTGACACAATGAGCCAAGCTCCCCCACCTCTCGTTCAATGACCCAACTCGCTGAGCGAGACTGCATAATTCTGCAGCATCAAAACTGTTAAATTCACCCTTAACCAATCTTGACCTGCTCTACAAGTCTTTTCCAACTTCTAACACTCCTAGATTGTATTTTAGACTCAAATGTATCTAAATAAATGCATCCAAAACCAACCTAAACACGTTTTAAACTCAATGACCACAAGCTTTTAAACTAAAATTCATCAAAACCTCACTTTAGAGACTCAAATTGATTTCGACCAGTTATGGCTTATTTTCAAACAACTTAGGGACTCCAACAAGTTCCAAATAACTTACTAACACCCTCCAAAATGACCAATTAAGCACATAACCCATAATTCAAGTTTTCACTAGTCCAAACCCTCAAAAAACTATTTCTAAACCCAACTAAACTTTGCCTAGCCACTACCACATACTCATATCTTAGATTTCTTCCATTTTAAATGTTTGAACAAGTCACAAAACCTCTAAAAAAAACCCCAACTACATCAAACCAGTTTACCATCCCTCTCTCAAAACTTCATTACCTAAGATCTCATGTTTCATCCAAACAGTTTAACACTCATAAAAACTTCACACTTACACAACAAACATCAATTAAAGAAGAATCTAGCTTCCCTTACCTTTAGAAAACTTGCACCGTTCTAGAAATCCCCGACCGTTGCTTCCACTGGAAGGAACTTCTAGAAAAACCTACAAATCATCGATTGGTGATTGGAGACAAACCTTATAACCTTAATTGAACCAAGAATCAAGGAAGATGAATTCTTGCCACATGCAAAATAGAATCTCTTTGCATGATCATGAACTTTAAAATACCAAAGAAAGGAGTGCAAACTTACTTGCTCTAAATAACAAATTGATCAGGTAGATAGGTAGACCATGACGCCATGATCGTTTAGGCATCTCCTGATCGTCAAACGAAAGATCAAGGAGTTAATGCACCTACCAACTCTAATACCCTATTTTCTAGGTTCTTACATTCTCCCCAACAACAAAATTTTTCGACCTCGAAAATTAGACTTACCAGAGAACAGGTGAGGATAATACTCTCTCATGACTCCCTTTAAGTCACAAGTAGAGTCACCTGTCCTACCATCCCAAACAACTCTGACTAGACCGATGATCTTTCCTCTAAGTTGTTTAGTCTAGCTCTCCACAATCCTAACAGGCTGCACATCCATTGAAAGATCATCTCTAGCATGCACATCCTCTACTTCAAGCACATGAGAGGGATCTAACACATACTTCCTAAGCTGTGAGACATGAAACACAGGATGAAGATTCGTTAGTTGGGGAGGCATGGCTATCTCATACGCCACTGGCCCTACTCACCTCAAGATCTGATAAGGACCAATAAACCTAAAAGATAGCTTCCTAGAACGAATGGCTCTGCCCACACCAGTAGTAGGAGTCACACTAAGGAAAACATGATCCCCGACTGTAAACTCCAAATGTCTCCGTCTCTGATCAGCATAGGACTTCTGTATACTCTGAGACGCTCACATCCTTTCCTGTATGAGCTTCACCTTATCAGTGGTTTGCTGAATCAAATTAGGCCCAACCAACACTGACTCTCGCTCCTGAAACCAATATAGAGGCGTCCAACAACGCCTACCATACAGTGCTTCGAAAGGTGCCATACCAATGCTGGACTGATAATTATTATTGTAGGTGAACTCCACCAACGACAACACCTCATCCCAGACTCCCAAATGATCCAATACACACGTCCTCAACAAATTCTCTAGTGATTGGATCGTTCTCTCAGATTGCCTATCTGTTTGGGGATGATATGCGAAACTCATCTATAATCTACTGCCAGTTCACTCTGGAAAGACTGCCAGAATCTGGATGTAAACTATGGATCTCTGTTTGACACTATGCTCGATAGTACCCCATGCAGCCTCACTATACCTTTGATAAACAACTGTGCAAGCTTCGCCACAGACATCCTCAGATTCACCACTAAGAAATGAGCACTCTTGGTAACCTGTCCACTACAACCCAAATAACATCATGACCTCTAACTGCCCGTGGTAAATGGGTAACAAAGTCCATGGTTATGTTATCCCATTTCCACTCAGGGACCTCCAACTGCTGTAACAAACCATCACATCTTTGATGCTCCCCCTTAGCTCTCTGACAGGTTAACCAAGAAAAAACAAATCGTGTCACATCTCCCTTCATCTCAGACCACTAGAAAGACTCCTTAGGATACTGATACATTTTAGTCATGCTAGGATGAATGCTAAAACGACTCTGATGACCTTCCTCAAGGATCAATATCTTCAGCTCAACATCACCTAAAACGCAGACTCTGCCTTTCAACCTCAATATACCATTAGTCCCCAAAGCAAACTTTCTACCCTGCTCATAACCTAACAAACCCACTAATCTCTGTAGCTCGACGTCTGATAACTACTTCTCTTTGATACGACCCAACAAATCACTCGACACCACCAAGTTATTGCATCTGATACAATCTAACTCTAACTCCACATGTAGTCTCAAATCTATGAAACTCTCCATAAGCTCCAAACTCTCTAAACATCAAAGCAGATAAAACTCATTGGCCTTCAAGAACTCCATCCATCTCTTCTGCCTTATGTTCAGTTTCTTTTGATAAAAAAGATACTTCAAATTCTTATGACCATTGAACACCTGAAACTGTGCACCATATAGCTAGTGCCTTCAAATCTTCAACGCAAAAACAACCGCCACCAACCCAAGTCATGAGTAGGGTAATTCTTCTCATGAACCTTAAGTTGCCTTGAAGCATAAGCAATCACCTTTCTTTCCTACATCAACAAACAACTCAGTCCCTAATAGGAAGCATCACAGTAAACCTCAAAAGGTCTACCTGTGTCAGGGATCACTAACACGAGAGCATTCGTCAACCTCTGCTTTAGCTCTTGAAAGCTAGACTAACACTTGTCCATCTAAGCAAAAGGCTGATCCTTTCTCGTCAGTTGTGTCAATGGCCTCAACTATGTCCATGAAGATGGCTGGAGCATTAGTCACATCAAAAGGCATGACCACGTACTCATAATGACCATATCTAGACCTGAAGGAGGTCTTCTGTACATCACTTGCCTTAACTAAAATCTGATGGTAGCCCAACCTCAGATCTATCTTGGAAAACACCGTAGCCCCATGTAGCTGATCCATCAAGTCATCTACTCTAGGGAACAAATACTTATTTTTGAGGGTCAACCTATTCAACTGTCGGTAGTCCACACACAACCTAGAGCTACCATCTTTCTTCTTTACTAGTAACACCAGTGCACCCCACGACGAGACACTTTGTCGAATGAACTACTTTTCAAGTAACTCTTCTATTTGCTTCTTTAGCTCCACCAACTCAGCTAGAGTCATCCTATAAGGAGCTATTGATACTCGCTCTGCACCTGCCACCAGATCAATAGAGAACTCAACCTTCCTCTAAGGAGGCAACCCCAACACTTCTTCAAGAAACATAACTGAGTAATCTACACCTTGAGCACTCTGCTCTACCTCCAAGTGAGTCAACACAAGAAAGTAACATGACCTACCACTCAACTCTTGCCACACTTGACCCGAAGAGAACAACAATGACTCCTCAACTTCAAGAAACAACAACCTCTTCTCACCACAATCTATGAGAATGTGATTGGCAGATAGCCAATCCATCCCTAAGATTTCATTCAATCCTCGTAGAGGTAAAAATATGAGATTTACCTTGAACTGACGCCCTTCAACCACCACTGGACATCTAACACACATTGTGGATGCCTTAACCAAACCAGAAGCTAGAGTAGACACTACCGGATCAAACTATAGCTCTCTTACTGACAACCCCAATTTCTCAACACAAGCCTTAGACACAAAAGAATGTGTCGCCCCCGAGTCAAACAACACACCACACGGTTTACTAAACAACATACAACTACTAGTGATAAGATTACATGAACTGGTTGTTTTTGCCCCTGACAATGCATAAACATGACCCACTACCTGAGGTTTGGCACCTCTTCTCTGATGAGACTGCCTGAATTGTTATGCTTGTGAACCTTCCCGAACTACTGTGCTTGTGAACTTGCCCTCCTATCCAAACGACAATCCCCCTCATAATGCCCTTCCCTCCTGCACTTATTGCATCTCCTAAAACCTACTCTTTGCGGACATGTAGATAACACATGTGGGCCTGCACAAGAGAAACACCTCAAAATCCCTGACCGGCTCAACTAAACCGACTGTTGAAAGGAGGAACTCCTAGACCCGTAAGAAGGAGGCCTAGAGTAAGGTATCTACCTAGCACTAAAACTGCTCTTGGACCTAGATGGCCCACCAACCCTCAGTAGCTGACTGTGCTGACCCTCTACCTCACTCTTGGTCTTCTCAAGAACTCGAGCTCTCTCAACTAAGACGGGAAATTCCTTTATGCACAAACCCGTTACCAACAACTTGATGTCACTCCTCAACCCATTCTCAAAATTTCTACATTACCACTCCTCATCCATGGTCAATGTGTGGAAGCGAATCAGATGTTTGAACCAGTCTACATACTCAAACACTGACATACTACCCTACACCAGCTGTAGGAACTCAATCTCCTTAGCAAATCTCACACTGTTAGGGAAGTAATCAGTATAAAACTTCTTCTTGAACAAATCCCATGTGATAGGAGTACCACTCCCCTCAAAAGTCATCCTCATACTGCTCCACCAATGGCTAGCCTCATGAGTCAACAAGTACTCAGTGAAATCCAACTTGCTTTCCTTAAGACATCTTTTGCCATTATAGATCCTCTCCATGTCCCGGAACCACTAATCAGCCTCGTCCAGACTAACTTTTCCATTAAACTTAGCAGGATGATGTTGTAGAAAGCTCTTAAGACTCCACTCTTGCGGTTGAGTGGAAAAAGAAGAATATGGTCCAATTGCAGCTCTCCCACTGCTCATCAAATCAACATATTGCCTCTAGGATGTCTCAGCTGACTTCCTAGCAGCTTCCAACTACTATAAGGCCATAATATTTTGCTGGACTAAGGCAGCATCCTGTTGTTGCATTGCGGTTATCACGGATTCCATCATCCTCACCAAATCTGGTGCATCAAGATTTGTGGGTGGGGGAGGAGGAGGCCTAATGCCATCTTCTGCTTATACAATGGCTAGCCTCACCAGTCAACAAGTACTTAGTGAAATCCAACCTACTTTCCTTAGGACATCTCCTTGCATTATAGATCTTCTCCATGTCCCGGAGCCACTGATACGCCTCATCCGAACTAACTTTTTCATTAAACTTATGAAGGAAAACATCCAATTTTCTATTATATGTGATTGTATGTTGTAATTGAACTGTGTTTGAGAATTATGAAGGAAAACATCCAATTTTCTACATCTGTTTTTGGATGTAATAGGACCCCGAGGTGGGCCTAGATTTTCAAGAGGTCTTCTTGAGAGACATTAAGCTTCATAATTGTCAAACTAAGTTCAATTTCAGTTTTTTATTTTCGTTTCTTGTGAAAGTGTGCATTGGTTGAATAATTGAATGAGAATTTCCATTTTAAGTTCTGAAATATGAACTAAAAAGACCCCAAAGAGGGTGATGAGTCAATATTTTCTTGACTTCACTTAGCTTATTGTACTAGATTTAATTAGGGAATTGTGCTTGAATGATTATTTCCTCAGTTTTCCTGATTATGCTTAATTTGCTCAATAATTCTTGTTTTAATTAATTTGAATTATCTGAGACTAATTATTTTCGTTATTTGTTGCAGGGGAATTTTTGGAATTATATTTTGGGACATTAAAGGGCTGCCACATCATTCTTCAAGTGCCACATCAACATTTTAGTTTAAAATTAAATTGTAATTCGTTTTTAGGGCTTTTTGGACCAGATTTAGGGTTTGGGCCCATTTTTGGGCAGAATTACAAAAGGTCCATTTGTGGGGCTGACCTAGGTTTTAGAGCCCATGAGGGGGCAAACCTCACCCCTCTCCCTCATTCTAGATTTACATTTTCTTCTTCTTGGAGAGCTCCCATTAGGTTTTACGTTTTCTTCCCTTGTATTAACTCTTTTTCATTGAAATTTCTAGTTGAGTTTATTTATACATTATTCTTTCTTCTTTAATTTCGTATTCTTTGTTGCCATTGTTCTTCCTTGTCATTTTCGTGCATTGTGCATTCTATTTCGTCATTTTTGTTTTTTGCTTCAACTTTTGAGTTTGCGTTTTTATGCTCTGGTTGGTTCTTCAATCTAAATTTGCGTTTTTCCAGGAGCTGATTGATTCTACATTAATCTCATTTTATGTTTTCATTGCAGCACTGGGTTTTAATTTTGTTTTCTGCATTGGGTGTTGTTCAATGATTCAAATTTCGTTTTGTTGTTTGGAAGTTGTTTTAATTGAGGCTTAATTCTATTTGGGTTGGTTGTTGTTGAGAGTGAAATGTCGCATGAGATTTCTACACTTTGAATTGCTAATTGTTGCCTTGTCTTGCACCTATTTCAATCTCTTTTTGCACTTGCAATTAGGACACACTTAGTGGTCTAATTGGTGTTTGATTTTTGCTTAGTAAATTGAGTTGTGTGTGCATAATTGATTAGGACATGTGCAATGTGTTTGCTTAATTCATGTTTTTGAAGACCAGATTAACCTTCGCTTAGTTGGTTAATTCGTGTTGGATTAGGGGTGAGAGCACCGTTTATATCATTGTTAATCTGGGATTGGAACATTGATATTGAAACAATGACCAACCGTTTTGCATTATTGTTTGAATTAGTGCTTTAATTTTGTAGCTTTTAGTCGACCTATTGCTTGAACCATAGTTTGGTCCTTGAGAGATGACCTAGGGGTCATTCTCCTAGTTATACAGCATTTAATTGAACATTAAATTTGATTCGGGTACGACCTCGATCAGAGGGCTTAACTTTCTCAGAATGTCTTTTGAAGAGGAATTAAGACTCTTTCATTCAATCCATTGCACATTTGCCTCTGTGCTTTCTTTTGCCTAATATCTTTAGTTTGCTTCTTTATTTTTAGTATTTATGTTAAACTAATGTTAGAATAGTTTTAGTTCAGATTGTGCTTTTATATTTTCTTCCATTTAGATTATGTTATGTGACTTTTATTCTTTGGAAATTTTGTTTTAATTTGATCATTTCTATATAGTACAGTTCTAGTTTTAAATCATTTTAGTTGCATTCACTTCTCATTTTAGTTTAGGTTTTGTTCTATTATACATAGGTTCTATACTTTAGCTTAGGTTTCAGTTTCTAATTTCTTCCTTACACGTTATTTTCTTATTTTCTTTAAACAGATTAATTTTCTTTACTCTTTTCTTTTTAATCTCATTGTTTTCATTTCTTTTCCCCACCTGTTAGTTAATAGTTAGTGAATAAATACAAGACTAAACTCTACATTCTGAACTTAATCATAGTTGAGTCCTTGGATTGATACCTAGGTTGTCCCTATACTTCATTAGTGGGGAAACTTAGTTTGTTCTGATTTTAGGCGACAAAAATCAGTTTAACAGAGGCCTAAGTGCCATCTTCTGCTTACATAGAGAGAAAAGACATCAATCCAACTCAAAGCAACAAGGATAACAACTAGACATACTATAAGTACACAACATAAGCATACTACACTCATAACCTACAGATTCTTAAGGAAAGAACTACTCTGATACCAAATATGTAACATCCCAAAATATAACATAAAATATATAATAGTCATCACACATTCAATATAAAAAACCAGTTAGAGAAGGGATTTTAAAGTATAAATTTACAGTAATCCAAAATAACCATAAATTTAAAACTTTATATACAATATAGTTATAACAAAACTATATACAAGAATTGTCATCTCAACCACAAAACAAAAGCAAAGCTAAAATTGATAACTCTACTATTGCTGACTCGGAGTGTCTGAAAAACTCCACCTATAGCTTGCTCCACTGACATCTCTGATAACAGTTCAAAAACTGTTATTTTTATACTTAATTTTGATATCAAATGCACCCTGTTTGACATAGAAACTTGCTTTGACTCATGATTTTGCTTTAGTTTTGTGAATAAAAGAGTTGAGGACATGTTTTATGATTTTATCAATAAATTCCCTTGATTTTGTAGGTAATTGGAATGATTTGAAAGAAGGGTTGAAGTATCAAAGGGTTGCACTGCAGAAAAGTCAAACAGAATGCAGAAAAGTCAAACAGAATGCAGAAAAGTCAACTAGTCAACCAGAAAAGTCAACCCATCAACTAGAGTGCAAAAAAGTCAACCAAAATCCAGAAAAAGTCAACCAAACGTGATTTGATATATTATCTGCGATTTTTATGATCTGTTTGGGCTTGAACCTGTTTTCTGTTATTTTTATGACCTATTTAAAGGCCTAGAAACTCTAGGGTTTGGATCTTTTGATGGCTTAAGCACAGAAACACACTTTTCACCCCTTTGGGGCCAGATTTAGGGAATTGACAACTCTCATTTTCTCCTTTTTAGGGTTTCTATCTCTTTCATTCCATTGTACACCTAGTTCTTCCATGACGATAGGAAACTAATCTTATTTGTTGCCGGGGAAAGATGTAACCTCTAAACTCTCATATATCGAAATTCTTATTTTATTCATATGCTTGTATTATTAATTGTTTGGGTTTTCTTCTCTAAGGTTAATGCATACATCGTTTAACTCATTCGGTGTCATGATATTTGATTTTGTCGATACGGGGACGTATAGGAAGTCTAGAACTTAGAAGAATTCTCTTGATTATGAAATACTACCTAGGGATAGGAGTAGGACGGTCAATTGCTTTAAACTTCTGTTATTAATGCATTAGTAATTACTAGGGAGACTAGGGATAGTAAACTAGTAATTAATAATAGGCTCTTTTCGCCGAGGGATCGAGTTTATAGTAGATTAGAAAGCTGCATGAATATTGATAATAAAGCGAATTAAAAAAGAATAGTAGATATATGAGAGTGATTAGGTGAAAGCTAAACCCTAACAACAAACTCATCTCATATTATCAACATCATCCATCCACTTTTGTGTTTAACTTCAATTGATCAAATTGCATTCATGTTTATTTTACATTCAAAAACAATAAAATATTGTTTTTATAGTCTTGATTCGTTAAGCAAAAGCACAACAATTTAATGTCGTGAGTCTCTTGGGAAAACGATACTTGGTCTTACCATTTATTATTACTTGATATGATCTGGTACACTTGCCAGGGTGTTAACAAGTTTTTGGCGCTGTTGTCGGGGACTCGTGGTATAACTATTCTAATTGTGTGATTCTTAACTGATTAGACTTTATTCTTTTTTTAAAAATAAAATAAAATAAAAGTAATATATCTTTTACTATTTTTATTCTTCTCTTTATTCTTCTCCTTTTTCTTCTCCTCATTCTTCTCCTTATTCTTCTCCTCATTCTTGTCCTCATTCTTCTCTTCATTCTTCTCCTTATCTTTCCATATTTCTATCTTTCTATCTTTTTATCTATTTTTCTTTCTATCTTTTTATATTTATCTTTCTATAAAAAAAATTATATCTTTTACTATTTTTATTTTTGGGCTAATTTTGTGCTCTAGTGCAGTGTTCTTTAGTGTATACAGGATAAAATTTGTACCAAGAGCACAAGATCATCAGGAGGCAGATAAGGAAGGAGAATTGGTTCACCAACATCCTGATGTGAAAAGTGACGAACCCAAACCTGGCACATCAGTGAAATTCAAAATTAGGTTGTGGGTTGTCAAGACTATCAAAGCAAATAGAATTCTTGAGATTGAGGATCCTTAGAGTTGGTGACAAGAAAATTTCCAAGATGTTGTTGGTGTCATTAAGGAAGGAAGAACGGCAACATAAAATATCAACACCTACTGATGGGTGTTTGGGCTTTACCGGGTCAAGCTAATGACGTTAAAAGAGCCTTGGTGGGAGGCAACCCAGTTTCGAACTTTTTCTTTTTAAATTGAATTATTTGTGTGGTGTGGATTTGATTTTTTTTGTTTGAGTTTTTTTTTCTTTAGGTTAAATGTTGCTTCTGATGGCAGTGATGATAACATTTACTGATGGATGCTTCTACACATGTACTGATGGATGTTGCTATTAAAGAGGACGGTGAATAGACATTTACTGATGGATGTCACTGACAACATTTACTGATGAATGCTATTGGGATAGCATCTACTTAAGGATGCTAGAAGATTTAGTATCTACTGAAGGATACCGGAAGGTACACCTATTGATGGGTGATGGTAAGGTTTGCACCTACTAATGGGTGCTAGAAAGGTTTGGGTCAGGCTCGTGACATTAAACAAGCGCTACCTGCGAGGCAACCCAGTTGATTGATTTTTGTATGTTTTAATTTTGTTCTAGTTGCATATGTGAGTCAAGTGATTGGGAATTGCATAAAAATTAAGTTTTGAAAGTTGAATTTGAAGGAGAAAGGGTTGAAACGGTTTTAAACAAAGAAAAAAAGAGAGGGGTGTAAACCGCGCCCACCGTCGGGCGGTGAACTCACCGTTGGGCGGTGGCGTCGCTAAGGGGTTTATGCGTTTTAAAAGAGGGCTTTGTTCTTTTGGCCCATTATTTGATTTTTCTACCCCTTAGGGCTCGCCCAAGCACTCTCTATTAGATCCCTAAATTCTCTTTCACTTTCAAACACTCTTCCAAAGCTTTCCCATCACTTCTCCTATCATCTTCTCTCTTGAAAACCCAATTTTTATCAAACTTAGTTCAACATCCAAGTTTGGGGTGTTGTGAGAGCACAACTATTTGGGGTTGGTTCCTCCACATTTTTTGGAAGAAATTTTGTGTTCCACTAACGTTTAATGAGATTCCTTGTGGTTTTGTGAGATGTACTTGATGCAGGGATGACCTCTCCTTATCAGGAAAGGGGATCAAGACGGTGGGGAACAAGAGGAATGAATCAGAGTTGGAGCAACTGAAGCTCCAACTATGGAGGAAGATGATGAGGAGCATGCATAGCATCTACTGATGGATGCTATATACACTAGAGCATGATTTATTTTATATCTTTTGTTTTTGTATTTTGAACATATTTGCTTTTGTTAAGTAGTGTAGGATAGATGTACTTGGTTGGAAACTTTATCTGATGCAGTGGTTTGACTATTATTTTGCATAATGGGTATTACTTGATGATGCTTTGATATTGATGATGTTGAGATTGCACAATATGTTGATATACAGGTGGTAGTTCACAAGCTATGTGAACAGATGAATGATGATGTTGTGATTGTGATTATGATGCTAAGCAGGATGTTTATCTAGAATATCTGGAATAATGATTGAGCCTATGAGTGAGATTTTGAACTCCAAAGTTTTTATTAACATGTTTGCTATCTACTTGAAAGCATGAATGATTTTGCCTGAGTTTCTGTGATTGATTGAATTGCACGTATGTGTCATATGATCAAGGCCATTTTTGAAAACCCCTTTTCTAGCCAAAAATTTCGTCCCACATGAAAAAGGAACATCTTATGTTCTACCCTTTTTGAACCTAAGCCTGAAACAGGATAAAACCCTTGCTTTGGAAGTCTTTGCCTTGAGTTAGGTTGAGAAATATTTTGTGGTATTGTTAAATGTTCAAGTTTGGGGTTGATGGGAGAATTGAAAAAGAAAAAGTTTGACATTGAGCTATTGAGTTGAATGAAAATGCATGAAAAGGAAAAAGAAAGATGGAAAAAGAAAAAGCATGAGAAGAAAAACTCAATGTAAAGAGAAAGGGAAAGTTGGGAATGAGTGAGATTGGTAAAAAGAGAGTTTGTGCTTGAACCATGATTATGTGAATAACTCTCTTAACTCAAGGATTTTGTGATCTAGAAAAACCAATTTTCCTTGTTAGCCCAACCACATTATAAGCCTTGAAAAAGTCCTTGTGATGACATGTGTATGTGATGATGTTTGATTATGGAAAATGAAAGGCAATTTTGTTCTAGGTGACATGTGGATAGTAGAGGGAAGGAGTGACCTTTATACACCTTTGAGTGAAACACTTTTGAGTGCTTAGTGAAACACTTGGTGAGGAAGAATTCCATGAATCTATGATTACATCTATGCTTAGCTTATTAATCATTCATGAGAATAGCATCTGTTGGAAGATTATGTGATTGTGTGAACACCATGATGAGTAATTTGAATTAAACCATGTGCACATCTTGACTAAATTCTATTGATGAGTTGATTTGAGTGATTACTTATCTGGAAAGAAAGAGCTTTTAAATGTGATTGAACCATTGTGATGATTAGTGGAAGACTATGTTTCATCTTGTTTGCCTGAGGACAAGCAAAGTTCTAAGTTTGGGGTTGTGATAACGGTTCAAAAACCGTTATTTTTATACTTAATTTTGATATCAAATGCACCCTGTTTGAAATAGAAACTTGCTTTGACTCATGATTTTACTTTAGTTTTGTGAATAAAAGAGTTGAGGACATGCTTTATGATTTTATCAATAAATTCCCTTGATTTTGTAGGTTATTGGAATGATTTGAAAGAAGAGTTGAAGTATCAAAGGGTTGCAGTGCAGAAAAGTCAAATAGAATGCAGAAAAGTCAACCAATCAACCAGAGTGCAGAAAAGTCAACCAAAATCCAGAAAAAGTCAACTAGAACGTGATTTGATATATTATCTGCGATTTTTATGATCTGTTTGGGCTTGGACCTGTTTTCTGTTATTTTTATGACCTATTTAAAGGCCTAGACACTCTAGGGTTTGGATCTTTTGATGGCTTAAGCACAAAAACACACTTTTCACCCCTTTGGGAGCAGATTTGGGGAATTGACAACTCTCCTTTTCTCCTTTTTAGGGTTTCTATCTCTTTCATTCCATTGTACCCCTAGTTCTTCCATGACAATGGGGAATTAATCTTATTTGTTGTCGGGGAAAGATGTAACCTCTAAACTCTCATATATCGAAATTCTTATTTTATTCATATGCTTGTATTATTAATTGTTTGGGTTTTCTTCTCTAAGGTTAATGCATACATCATTTAACTCATTCGGTGTCATGATATTTGATTTTGTCGATATGAGGACGTACGGGAAGTCTAGAACTGAGAAGAATTCTCTTGACTATGAAATACTACCTAGGGATAGGAGTAGGACGGTCAATTGCTTTAAACTTCTGTGATTAATGCATTAGTAATTACTAGGGAGACTAGGGATAGTAAACTAGTAATTAATAATAGGCTCTTTTCGCCGAGGGATCGGGTTTAGAGTAGATTAGAAAGCTGCATGAACATTGATAATAAAGCGAATTAAAAAAGAATAGTAGATATACGAGAGTGATTAAGTGAAATCTAAACCCTAACAACAAACTCATCTCATATTATCAACATCATCCATCCACTTTTGTGTTTAACCTCAATTGATCAAATTGCATTCATGTTTATTTTACATTCAAAAACCACAAAATATTGTTTTTATAGTCTTGATTGGTTAAGAAAAAACACAACAGTTTAGTGTCGTGAGTCTCTTGGGAAAACGATACTTGGTCTTACCATTTATTATTACTTGATACGATCTGGTAGACTTGCCAGGGTGTTAACAATCTCATCACCCTTTGCTCACACCCACCAGATGATCATTGGCAAACCAAACCAAAGAAACATAATAACAAACAAAAACCACAAGAAAAAGGGTAAGCTTGATTACAAAACAAATCAAATACCATTTATAAAATATCATACAAGATTCATACATGTATATATCAACCTAACCATCTTAATATGCAAAGACCTAAACTAACTGTCCAGACTTAGAATGAATACCGATCTATGGTGGGTTGTGCACTTGTGGTGGCCTCTACTGCTTTGTAAAGCCATTGCCAATGAGTTTCACCCTACCACCCACGCAAGGTTAGTCCGTTATCGCATCATAGGCCTCTAGATAACAGCTATACTAGGACCTCCTACTACTCTCACCACATGTATCAATCTTGTTGAGATTATTGATAGGGGGAACACATGTTTAGCTTAACCCACAATCTTAGTGATATATGTGTTTTTTATGATGACAACACATAATTAATAACATGTGTATTCTGTGTTACATGTTCTGTGTTTACATGTTATATGCTTTTGCTTACTGTGATTAAATCTGTATAAGCATATTTGGGAACATGATTGTGTTGTTCATTGCATATCACTATATTTAATATGTGATTTTATATGTGTATGCATGACATATGTTTTTGGAAGAAGAAAACCACAAGCACTATGGTTGAACTTTAAAGTGAGGCAAAACAACAGTTTTAAGTCGATTACATTATGGGGTGAATCGATTAAAACTCGTGTGTTTGCACAAACTCTTTTCAAGTGTGCTGTGAGGTATTTCAAGTGGAAAAGTTTTCAAAATTGTGCTAAGTATTGTTGCTTAATCGATTGCATGCGATTTATATTCAACGAAGTTAGTTGATGTTTTGAAAAACTATTAAATGCTTGACACAACTGACATAATAGTCATATTTTTAAATGTGTTGACCAAGCATTAAATGAAAGTCGATTGCATTAATTATGCATTCAATTAATTTCTGTGATTACTGCTAAACTGTTATAACTGAATGTTGTATTCGACTACATTAGTAGCAAAGTCGATTAAAATGTGTCTGATGTGTGTTTTACTATAAATTGACGCTGATTTGAATTCTGTAAGAACTTTTGTGCATTTGACACTTTCATATCTTTTATAGAAAGCTGTGTGATCTTACAAAGAAAGGAAAATCTCCAAGAACCAAGATTGATCGTGTTGATCAAGACTTAAAGGTTTCTTGAGAAGCAAGGATTACTGTAATTTGAAAGTCTGATCAATATGCACAACTGGGTGTGTTCTGCGTGATCAGGATTTGCAATCTTTGAAGATTGGCTTGGGTCCCTGTTGAGATTACAGGAAGAAGAACGATGTTTTTGACTTTGAGGGTTTCTTAAAGGGTTAGACAGCAGAAGAGAGTGTTCTTGTTGCTGGTCTTGTTGTTTGTTTGCCTTTATTTAGATTAGAGGGTCAAAGAGGTGTTTTACATTTTTGACGTGAGGTCTTCTGTAGAAACCTTGTTGTAAAAACCTTGTTATAAAAACCATGTTGTAAAAACCTTGATCTTTACAGTGGATTTGATTCCTATGGTTGGAAGGACACTGGATGTAGGCAGGTTGGCCAAACTAGTATAAAAATTAGCGTTTGAATTTTCTGATCCCTACATTTTTTTCTTAAGTCGATTAAGTTGTTTACGCATTCGATTAAGTTTACTGTTGCATTGCATATCTTTAACTTGCGATTCAAGAAAAGTGTAAAAGCATCTTATTTTGTGAAAAAGATTTTAAAAGCTTTTATTTTTACACTTCACCATATCACACCCCCCCTCTTGGTGTGAGAAACAAAGCACTTCTTTTTTAACAAATCTTCTTTAATTGAGAATGAAAGATCATTATAGTGTTTGGATAACCCCCAATATTAAGCTCCCTGTATTCATTCTAATATTGAAACCATACCCAAGGAGTTCCTCCGTGGAACCCATGTTACCAACCGTGAAACCATACTTAGATATACATACTTTCACAATTGAATCTCAACATATATTATTAATGATCCTATAGCATAGATACCTTTACACCATTATAACAATTAGAAGATAGCTCAAGTTTAACATAAAACAAAGATAGAAATAATAAAAGAATAGGTATCGGACTAGTCGCTCAACGACCAAGCTCGCTGGGCGACCACAGAAACAATGGTCCATACTCCCTCACCTCTCGCTCAGTGACCAAGTTCGTTGTGCCACAACAGAAATAGTGAGGCAAGCTCCCTCACCTTTCGCTCAGCGACCCAACTCGTTGTTCGACAACAGAAACAATGGTCTAGATCCCCTCACCTCCCGCTCAACGACCAAGCTCGTTGTGCAACAACAAAAACAATGGTCCAGACCCCTTTACCTCTCGCTCAGCAACCAAGCTTGTTGTGCGACCACAGAGACAGTGAGCCAAGCTCCCTCACATCTCACTCAGCGAGTTAGGTCGCTGAGCGAGACTGCATAATTCTACAGCATCAAAACTGCAGAATTAGCACCCTTAACCAATATTGACCTATTCTACAAATCTTTCCCAACTTCTAACACTCCTAGATTGTATTCTAGACTCAAATGTATCTAAATAAATGCATCTAAACCAACCTAAACACGTTTTAAACTCAATGACCACAAGCTTTTAAACTAAAATTCATCAAAACCTCACTTTAAAGACTCAAATTGAATTACACCAGTTATAACTTATTTTCAAACAACTTAGGAACTCTAACAAGTCCAAAATAACTTACTATAACCCTCAAAAATGACCAATTAAGCACATAACCCATAATTCAAGTTTTCACTAGTCCAAACCCCCCAAAAATTAGTTCTAAACTCAACTAAACTCTGCCTAGCCACCACCACATACTCATATATTAGATTTCATCCATTTTAAATGTTTGAACAAGTCACAAAACCTCTCATAACATACCTCAACTACTTCAAACCAGTTTACCATCCCTCTCTAGAAATCTCTGATCATTGCTTCCACCGCAAGGAACTTCTAGAAAAACCTATAAATCACTGATTGGTGATTGGAGACATACCTTAGAACCTTAATTGAACCAAGAATCAAGGAAGAGGAATTCGTGACACATGCAAAATAGAATCTCTTTGCATGATCATGAACCCTAAAATACCAAAAAAAGGAGTACAAACTCAATTGCTCTAAACAACAAATTGATTGGGTAGATAGCTAGACCTTGACGTCATGATCGTCTAGGCACATCCTGATCGTCAAACGGATGATCAAGGAGTTAGGACGCTTAGAGAGATGTGAGAGGAAACAAAGAGAAAGAGTTTTAGAGAGATAAAGTTTGTTTTAAGTAATGAGACGAGTTTAAAAAATTCTATTTATATTATAAAATTATTTTATAATAAAATACTCGTCTCATTATTTTAATACATCTACCAACTCTAGTACTCTATTTTTTAGCTTCTTCCAATAAATGTGATTTAAAATATACTCATCAATCTTTCTAAAAAAAACTTTTATTAAGTAATCAAAATTTTTTATTTTCCAGTTGAGAGTTCTATTGTTTAATTTTTTCATCCACCGAGTGACATGGTTATTATCTTGTCCTCTTAGTTTGTTTAGTTATGTATCCGTGTGAAGTTTTGTAATGAATATATAGCGATATTATTGTTAATGCAAAAGTAACTCTTATTACTTTCATAAAAAATATATCAGATTGCAAGGTTGTCATGCTTTGTAATAATTTCAATGTCATCACTTATAATAATGACTAAAGCACCGTTATCGTTACCATGAAATTCCTTTAGCAAACTTTACTCCTTTGAATATCATTGTGACCGTTTTTTATGAACTTACATTCAATTCAATATAATATCTTTTTTCCCCTCTAGTTTTTGTTTTCAAATAATTTGGAGAGAGGGTTTTGTTGTTTTAACTTAAGCATCATATCTCAGTCTTCTATGAAAGATACTTGTTGTTTCTAAAAATTATAAACAATGGCAATATTTTTGTAAGAAAAAAAATTAGGATATTTTGATGAATAAATAATGTTATTTAGCTAATTTAATCTTACGATGAAATATATTTTTTGTTTCTTAATTTTCATTAAAAATTGAAATTAGTTTACTTTTTAATTTTTAAATCAATTTATTCTCTCGTTTATAAAAATATGTGTACTTAATTCTTTTAATCAAATTTTGTTGAATTTATTTCACCTTTTAAATGTGTTTTTCACTATTAAAAATTACAAACGTCAAATGGTATATATAATTTTAATATTATCATGAAATTTATTTGAAACGTTAACATAACAAAACTTGATTAAAAAAATTAAATTCACAGATTTTTAAAGTTGGAGAATAAATTATACCAAAATTTAAAATATAAACTAATTCTAATTTTTATTTAAAGTTATAGGATTAAATAAAATATTTAACTCTTTAATTTTATGTGTTGTGAGTTTGAGATTAATGTTGAGTGTATATAGGTGACACATAAGAGGAAGGAATGGAAATCTTGTGTAATTTTTTGTTTGATGTTTACCGCATGGAAGCAAGGTGAACCATGGAGGAGGTTAAGACTATCCTAGGTTTGATGAGCATGTCATATGTGCTTTATTTTCTGGTGTTGATTTATTTGAACTCAATTCTTATTTTAATCTCATCCATTATATAGGTCACCTTATCCTTTGTTGTTCTTTAGCTAATCTCGCAGCGCATTTAGCCTGTATATTTTTTATCTGCATTAAATAACAAAATTACAACCAAAATGCTTGCATTTGGCCTAGGACTTATTTTGTTGTTTTGTTTCTATTTAATATCTCACCATTTAAAAATACATGTTCTACTAGCACTTCTTTGAATTCTCTTGGAAATCCAAAATTCATCCCAATTTTGAATTGAAAATTGTATGGTATATAATAGAGAACGAACGGTTAACATTCAGGACGATTCGATCCATCCACTACAACAACAATGGTCAACCAGGTCAAATGGTTTTTATTGGGTCGTACATAGGCCATCGTTTAAGTTATTGAGCCAATAGTCCAACAGATAATAAAATAATAGTACAATGATTAAAGATGTTATGAGTAATTAACCGAATCTAAGATATCTGATTAAAGATATTTGATAAGCTCTTTATGAGTAACTAACCGAATCTAAAGGTAAGTCTATTTTTATTTTATTGGATCTGTACTAATTTAGGATCCATGAGGTGACCTATAAATATAAGATCATGGCCAAATTCCAGGTACATTCTACTCACGCTTCCAAATACTCAATAGTGATAACAATTCACTGAATATTCAATTGTGAGCAGAAGCTCCTCAAGACACGCCTAACTTAAGCTTCGAAGTACCTTTTGCAGGTACCTCCCCCATTATCCAGACTGAAGGCAACCGAGTGGTTAGACTAGAGGCAACCAAGCGGTCCAGGAGGCAACCGAGCGGTTCAGACTGGAGGCAACCGAGCGATCCAGACTGGAGGCAAATGAGCGGAGCACGCGATTTCAGCATCCGAAAGCAGCAACATCACGTCAGAAATGTTAGTCTCTCAGCCTACAAATCCCTATCGAAACAAAAATATTTCTTCAATTCTTTTCTCTTATACTTAAATATATTGACCTACTTCCTATATTGATTCCATACTATGCAATTCCTTAGTAACATAATAATCTTTTATGTCATAACTTTTATCACCAATTACAATACTACATTCTTCTTTTTTTCTCCTATTTAACATCAGTAAACTGTTAAGTCTCTGACAAGTGTACCAGATCGTTATCAAGTAATATAAAATGGTAAGTCTGAGTATCGTCTCCCAAAGGACTCTTAGGCCTTATCTTTCATGTAAATAAATTTTATAAGACTTGTAAAGGAATAAATCTTGTTGTTGAATGTAAGAATGAAATTAAATATGCAAATGCAAGTGATTCAATTGGAAAGGAAAAGATATGGATTCATGGAGTTGTTGGGGTTTACAATTTCATCATATCCACTCTCTTATATCTACTCTTCTTATTAAATTTGCTTTATTATCTAATTGTCATGCAAACTTTCTTAGTCTACCCTAAACCCGATCCCTCGGCGAAAAGAGCCTACTACTAATTACTGGCTTACTATCCCTAGTCTCCCCTAGTAATTAGCAATGCATGTACCACAGAAGAAAAATACAATTGATCATCCTACCCCTATCCCTAGGTGCTATTTCTTAATCAAGGAATTCCCTATCAGTTCATGACTTCCCCGTACGTCCCCGTATCAACAAAGGCAAATATCTTTATATCGAATGAGTTAAACGATTAAAGCTTTGAGCATAGATAATAAACCCAACAATTGATAATCAAAGCATATGCAAGCATATAAATAAAATAAGAATTTCAATAAAAGAGAGTTTCAAAATATTACATTGTTCCCCAACAACAAAGGGGTTAGTTCACCATAGACATGGTGAAACTAGATGGAATTGAATGAAAGAATAAACCCTAATTGCGATAAATTGGAGCCTAAGCATCCAAGAAACCGTCTCTAAGGAGTGTAGTAGTGCTCTGGACGTCTCTTCTGCCAAAAAGAATGTAATTTGAATCGCACTGGGGCTATTTATAGAGCATAAAAGTAACAAAATTTAAGCCCAAGCCTAGCAGACAACCGCTCAGCGTCACATTTAACCGCTTAGCGGTTTCCATCAAGCCGCGCCACCGCTTAGAGGTCAGTTTCACCGCTGAGCCAGACAGTGGCTCTCCCTCGAATCATGACGCTCAACGTTGGCTTTTGACGCTGAGCGGTGCATAAACTCTTCTTCTCTTCCTTTTTCTTCTTCTTTCTTGAGTCTAAGACCTTCCTATTTCACTTCCATCCTTAATTTTCATCAAAACCCTGCAAAACAATGCAAAACAAGCATAATATCTCTAAAAACAGCTTTTGACTCTTATGTGACTCAACTAATTGTTTTTACTTGATTCTAAGCTCATTCTAAGCCATAAAGGGTGTCTTTTGATATCAAATTTAAGTATAAAAATAACGGTTTTTAGACCGTTATCACAACCCCAAACTTAGAACTTTGCTTATCCTCAAGCAAACAAAACAAAACTTGGCTTTCCACTTTTCATCAAAATAGTTCAACATTTATTTTTCTCACAACAAGACTTATTCAATTCAGATTTTCAGTGGAATCTCATCAAGATGCATGCATGCTTTCAATTCAATTCAGTTCACATAATCACATATTCTCCAACAGATGTTATACTTTATGAATGATCAATCCACTAAGCATAGATGAAAACATAGCATTTATCAATTCTCTCCAAGCAAGTGTTTCACTCAATCACTCAAGTGTTTAATAGGGTACTCCAACTCTCTACTATTCACATGTCATATGAAACAAAATTGTCATTCATCTAATACAATCAATATTCTTACATGTCAATGCCATCACAAGGACTTTTCCAAGGCTTATAATGAGGCTGGGTTTACAAGAAAAAATAGTTTTTTTTTTGGAACACAAAATCCTCGAGTTAAGAGAGCTATTTTAACATCCAAAGTTAGAGTACAAACTATTTTTCTAACCAATCTCACTTATTCCCAACTTCTTCCCTTTTTCTTTTAGTTTTACATTGAGCTCATCTTTTCATGCTTTTTCTTTTATTCTTTTTTCTTTCCTCATACTCTTTCTTTCAATACTTGAGCTCAATGCCTTTCCTTTGCCTTTCAATTTCCCCAACAACCCCAAACTTGAACTTTGGCAATATCATACAATTATTCTCAACCCAACTCAAGGTAAAAACTTTCACAGCAAGGGTTTTCATCCTGTTTCAAGGCTAAGGTTCACAAAGGATAGAACACATGGTTCTAATCATTTTGGGCAAAAATTTTGGCTAAGTAAGAGCTTCCAAAAATGGCCTTGATCATATGACATAAACATGCAATTCAATCAATTATCAAGACTCAGGCAATATCATCCATGCTTCCCTGTGAATAGTACATATATCAATGAATACTCTAGAGCTCAAAACCTCACACAACTATGCTCTCTCACACATCATTCATACATCCTGCTTAACATCATAACCACAATCATAAATCATCACACATCTGTTCACATAGCTAGTGAACCATTCTCCTGGATATCAACATGCAACACAACTCAATCATCATCCACATCCAATCATCATCAAATAAACTCATCATGCATTTCATTCAGTCAAACCATTTTCAGAAAAAGTGTTCAAGCCAAGCACAGACACCGACAATCAAAATTCAACCTATTCTAAAAAAAATCAAAAGTACAAAAGTGCAAGATAAAATTTCATGTCCTAAGCTTGGTCCTCCTAGTCTCCATCATCAGCATCCTCAACTCATGTCGTCATCCGAGTCCTCCTGGTCTCCATCATCAGCATCCTCAAAGTTATCCTCCTCACGATCCTCATCCATGCCTGGTGCTCCAGCTGCTCCAGACCCGCTACCCTGCGCCTGCTCCTGCGGCAAAGCCATAGCACTATGCAACTCATCCATAGTCCACCTATGCACTGGTGGCTGATCATATAGCCCTACTATCATCTCTGCAGTAGCTATCTGCCCTCTGCGAAGAGACTCCATCCTAGCCTCCATCATGGACATATACATGTCGCTCATTTGGAACGGCTCGGCGTGTTGTGCAGGTGCATCTGCAAGTACATCCTCCTGCTGAGCTACTGCTCTCCTAGGACGTCTCTTAGGTGCTACTCCAGCTTCCTCCTCCTCTACATAGAACTGTTGATAGTAGGAAACATCTATGGCCTTCCTAGGCCTCTCATGTGGTGGAACTGCAGTGTCCACCCCAGCCTGCTGGCACAAAAAGGTAATCAGGGACGGATGTCCCAACGGTGTCCTGCTACTCACAATAGTAGCGCAGCTTTGAATCTCATCGGCAATAACTTTTCCAACATTCACATCCATCTGCCTTAGCATGCAGTAGATGAAGATGATCATGTGCATGGTGATGTCGGAAACATGGGAGCACGGCTGAATGTTGGCATGAGTGAATGCTATCCAGTATTTCGCCAATGGTGTCAAATCTGCCCTTTTTATGTTGACGGGCACTCCATTAGGGTTGTTCTGAAAATGCCTTCCAAGAAGGCATATAACCCTCTCAATATCTGCAATGTCTCTGAACCCCCCTACAAGTGCTGCATACTGGCACTGCTCACCTGGCCACTCAGTGCCTAAAAAGTTATTGATAGTGTCAGGGTCATACCGGATGGTCTGCCCCTTAACATAGCTCATGTATCTTCCAGCTGACACTCCTCCTCTGGTCAAGGCATTCGTATAGAACTCCTTCACTAGTTCAATGTTGGCTGGTGCAGGATATGTAGCCAGCCTCTCCTAGTTTCTCCTCATGATCTCCATTCCAAACTCAGGAGCCAAGTCTGGGATAAAAGTGGCCTTCCTCTCCATCAGCAGTCTCCTCTCCTGCATAGTCAAATAATGCTCCTCATGCTTTCTAGAAAGGAACCTATGAGAATAGAATCTCTGTGGCCTCTCAGGCTCCTTCCTTTTGTTGCCAGGAGTTTTCACCCTTCTCGATGATGATGACATTCCTGCATAAAATAAAGTTCAAAAGACCAGAGGAATTCATCATTAGGGGTTAATACATCATCAATCAAATTCCAAACCAAGCACAATCCAGAGCTGAGGGAAAAACAGGGCCCCTCAGCGTCCCAACATCAAAAATTCAAGCATCTACACAAAGCTATTACAGACCGCTCAGCGTCCAGGCAGACCGCTCAGCGGTTTGCCTCTGATCGCGCCACCGCTTAGCGTCAAAACGGACCGCTCAGCGGTGGTGGCTAGGGTTTTTCAGAAACCTTGCCCAAACTGCCCTAATCTCCATTCTATCACTAATTTCATCAATCCAGACCAAATTCATGCAATTCAATCAGTTCAAACAGTTTCTATTCCCTCGAATCATGCATAGAAATCAAAATCCCTAATTTATCATGTTCCTACACATGTTCTTCATCAATTTTCAAATTTAGAAACCCTAGGAATGAAATTGCACAACTTACTTGAGTGGAGATCTTTAATGCTTGCAAAATTTCTTCCTAATTGATGATGAATGCCTCTCCAATACAAAGCTCTCACAAAAAACCCCAATCTTTTGACAAGAGAATGGTATAAAATGAGGTTTTGGTGAATGAGTGATGAGAAAAAGTGGGGAAATCTCTTGGGAAAACCTTTGAAAGTGAAAATTGGGTGCTAGGGTTCACAGAGAATGCTTGGGCAAGCTTCAAAGAGGAGTTTCAAATGTGCAGAACCCCCAAAAATGCTGAGCTTTAAAAACCCCAAGGGAGGTATGCGCCGCAACCGCTCAGCGGTCAAATGCACCGCTCAGCGGTGGGCGTTAAAAATCGCTTCCTCTTTTTTGCTTGCTTTTGTGTGATTCAACCCTGTAGCACCTGATTTCAACCTTTAACTTTTCAATTTCATGTCTTTCCCCTCTCAAAGGCAACATTCAAACATATAATGCACTTAGAACAGAGTTAAAAAGAGAAATAATCAACTGGGTTGCCTCCCAGGTAGGGCTTGTTTAACGTCACGAGCCTGACCCAAACCTGTCTAGCACTCATCAGTAAGTGCCTCACAACACCCTTCAGTAGGTGTACTTACCTGTATCCTTCAGTAGATACATAAAATTTAGCATCCCTCATTAGATGCTACCAAAAAATTGTTTTAAAAATCCAAAAATTACATGTCCAAAAGAAAATTAATGTTTTACAACACACGGGATTCATCCGATAAATCACGTCTTCTCCTTCGTGTTGGTGTTTTTGGTATACCAAATTCTCAGCTTTCTTCTATCCACCTTCTTAGTACGTCTGGAATATGATGCTTCAATCTCCACCACTCCTTTCTCTTTCAGCTCTTTTACCACCCACTCCTTCTTCTTATACTTCACTTTTATACCCGGTCGGAATGGGTCTTCTTTTGCTTCATGATGAGTTGTTCGTCCTTTTTCACTCACAAGTACCTGCAAAACATTACAACTGTCAGTATCAGTACCTGTGCTTTCTTTAGATGTAGTATCTCTTCTGGACTTTTTGTGTTTGGCTCTCTTCTTTATTCTCACTTTATTTTCTTTAGAGCCATTGTATAACAGCACATGTTCTTGATCTCTTAGCATGATCCTCCCGTCATAGACACTAATAAGCATTTTTGAAGTTGTCATGAAAGGTCTTCCTAGAATCATTGGAATGCTTTCATCCGTCTCAATGTCCATGACTATAAAGTCAACCAAAAACTCTGGCTGCTCAACACGAACAATCACATCCTCCACCATACCAAGCAGCTTTTTAGTAGAACCATCCACCACTATCACATTAATATTAGATGGTTTTAATACTAGCCCTCCAATTTTTTTCAAGAATCGCTCAGGCATCATATTAATACTAGATCCAGAATCTAGCATAGCTCTTCCTATATCAATATCATTAACCACACATAGAAGAGTCAAACACCCTGGATCTTTCATTTTTGGCGGATGTGTCCTCTTTTTAGGTTGGATAGAAATTTCCTGTTCTTCTTCATCAAGATCTATCACCTCTCCAAGATAATATTTCATTCTCTTGGAGTAAATAGGACTCTGCTGAATCAATAAAGGCACCATAGTCACTTGATTGAAAATCTCTCTAAACTGCCCATTGTGACCATCTCTTCTCTCTTCTTCTTCTTCACCCTCACTACTTTCTAGCTCAATAATCTCATTTTCTTCTTCCTCTTCACAGTTCTCACTTACCATATTTTCACTCATCTCCTCATCTTCCTCCTGATAACGGTCTCAAAACCATTTTTTTCATGCATAAATTTGATATTAAAACACACCCTTTGTAGCTTAAAATGAGCTTAGAATCAAGTAAAACTCTTAAGTTGTGTTACATGGGAGTCAAAAGTTATTTTTAGAGATATTATGCTTGTTTTGCATTGTTTTGCAGGGTTTTGATGAAAATGGAAGATGGCAATGAAGTAGGAAGGTCATAGACTCAAGAATGAAGGAGAAAAAGGAAGAAAAAAAGAGTTTATGAACCGCTCAGCGGTAAATTCCACCGCTGAGCGTCCTAGTGCAAGGAAAAGTTGTTGTCTGGCGCCCAGGCGGTGACGCTGAGCATCCAGAGCGATAAGTGGCAAACCGCTCAGCGGTCATTTTAGGCGCTTGGGCGGTGGCGTGTGTTGAGGCAAACCGCTGAGCGGCCAATTTAGGCGCCTAGGCGGTTGTCTGTTTTTATATTTTGGATTTTGAGATCTTTCTGTTATCTTTTTGGCCTATATATAGCCCTAGGACGAATCCAAATGTAATTCTTTTGGCAGAGAACAAGTCCACAACAGCTTTACACCTTTGGAGGAGATTGCTTAAATGCTTAGGCTCCACTTTATCAATTCTAGGGTTTGCTTTTCCATTCTTCCATTTAGTTCATCTAGTTTCACCATGATTATGGTGAACTAAACCCTTAGTTGTTAGGGAACAATGTAATCTTTTAAAACTCTCATATATTGAAATTCTTGTTTACTTTATATGCTTGCATATGCTTAATTTATCAATTGTTGGGTTCTTTACCTTTTCTTAATGCTTCTACAGTTTAACTCATTTGGTAGATGTTGTTTGTCTTTATTGATACGGGGACGTACGGTAATGTCATGAACTGGGGAGAATTCCTTGATTATGTTAATACCGGCTAGGGATAGGGGTAGGATGATCAATTGTATTTTGCTTCCGCTCATTATGCATTATTAGTTACTAGGGGAGGCTAGGGATAGCAAGCCGGTAATTAGTAATAGGCTCTTTTCACCAAGGGATTGGGTTAAGGGTAGACCAAGAAAGTTTGCATGGCAATATGATAAATAAGCAAAGTAAATAAGAAGAGTAAATATATGAGAGTGGATAAGATGAAATTGTAAACCCCAACAACCTCATTCATTCATAGTTTATCTTCGTCAATTGAATTCTTGCATTTGCATGTTTATTTTTGTTTTGCATTTAAACAATTAAAATTAATTTCTTTACTCAAGTCTTAAACGATTTGTTTACACGAAAGATGAGGCCTTAAGAGTCCTTTGGGAAGAACGATATTGGGTTTACCAATTATTATTACTTGATACGATCTGGTACACTTGTCAGGGGTTTAACACCTCCTCACTGCTTTCCACCTCAACAACTTCCTTTTCTGCTTTTCTTTTGCTCCTAGTCACAACAGCTTTGCACTCCTCTTTAGGGTTAACATCAGTATTAGCCCTAAATTGATTTTTCTCTGTGGTTTCCACCCTCTTTGACAATTGACCAATTTGCATCTTCAGAGATCTGATACTGGCTTGGTCACTTGCATGTTGAGACTCATAAACCTTAAAAAATTTATCAAATCTGTCATTTAGGTCTCTTACAACTTCTGTCAAATGATTCACCTGCAGCCACAAGGGTGATGGTTGTTGTGGTCTGTTGTTAAGAAAGCTTCCTGATTGCCCAGATGGGTTATTTTGAGTTTGTCCAATACTAGGATGGTTTTTCCAACCTTGGCTTGTGTTGCCTTGGTTGAAATTTCCCTACCTATATTGAAACTGATTCTCCATATAATTTGCCTCCTGTTGCATCTCTTCTGGCACAACACATTGACCATTAATATGGTCACCACCACAAAATTCACAAAGTTGTTGGGTTTGGGAGACATTCCTAATCTCCTTTGGAAGCTCATACAGAATCTACATTAAGTTATCCAGTTTCTAAGTAAGAAGATGATTTTGAGCTAACATAGCATCATCAGCAGGCAAATGCAAAACTCCCCTCTTCTGTACTGGTGCGCCCCTCTCACTATATGTTTCCTGTTCATTCGCAACCATACTCTCAATAAGATCATAGGCCTCATCTTCAGTCTTTTTCTTTATATCACCTCCAGCTGAGGCATCAAGCATCATCTTAGACTGTGTATTCAAACCTCCAAGGTATGCAAGAACTAAAGTTGTCTTGTCAAAACCATGGACTGGCGTCTTCCTCAATAGACCTTTGAATCTTTCCCAAGCTTGTCCGAGAGTTTCCTCCATGCCCTGTTTGAATGAAGATATTTCCAACCTTCCTTGAGTGACTTTTGACTATGGAAAATATTTATTCACGAATTTGAATGCCACAGTCTCCCACGTAGTGAAAGTTCCTTCTGGAAAGGAGTTTAGCCATGTCTTAGCATTACCTCCCAGTGAAAAAGGAAACAAGCTAAGCTTTACTTGATCATCAGATACTCCAGCTATCTTTACAGTGCTGCAAATTTCACTGAATGTTGTCAAATGATCATAAGGATTCTCATTTGACAAACCCTGAAATTGGTTGCTCTGTACCAGATGGACTAAAACAGGGTTCATCACCATGTTGGTTGTATTATCTCTTGGCATGGCTATACTGTTGAAGTGAAAAGGACCCACAACATTGGATGCATCACCAAGTGTGCGTCTGAAAGGAAATTGCTCATTTGCCATCTCTTCCAAATCTTGTGTAACAGCTTCTGGTGAGGGTTGTAATAATCTCTCAGGAGAGGGAAACAATTCTCTAGATGGACGTCTGGCTCTCCTTCCTCTCCTGTCCGATAATCCTTCAAGAAGCGGTTGCTGGCTTTTCTTGCTTCTAGTATGAATAGCTTCCTGCATACACAAGAAACAAATACCCTAGTAGCACTTTTATAAAAATAAAAACAAAATACAAAATATATACAAACAAGTCAAATTCAATCAATTTACACTACTCGAAAAGTTAAACCACGAGTCCCTGGCAACGGTGCCAAAAACTTGTTAAGTCTTTGGCAAGTGTACCAGATCGTTATCAAGTAATATAAAACGGTAAGTCTGAGTATCGTCTCCCAAAGGACTCTTAGGCCTTATCTTTCATGTAAATAAATTTTATAAGACTTGTAAAGGAATAAATCTTGTTGTTGAATGTAAGAATGAAATTAAATATGCAAATGCAAGTGATTCAATTGGCAAGGAAAAGATATGGATTAATGGAGTTGTTGGGGTTTACAATTTCATCCTATCCACTCTCTTATATCTACTCTTCTTATTAAATTTGCTTTATTATCTAATTGTCATGCAAACTTTCTTAGTCTACCCTAAACCCGATCCCTCGGCGAAAAGAGCCTACTACTAATTACTGGCTTACTATCCCTAGTCTCCCCTAGTAATTAGCAATGCATGTACCACAGAAGCAAAATACAATTGATCGTCCTACCCCTATCCCTAGGTGGTATTGCTTAATCAAGGAATTCCCTATCAGTTCATGACTTCCCCGTACGTCCCCATATCGACAAAGGCAAATATCTTTATATCGAATGAGTTAAACGATTAAAGCTTTGAGCATAGATAAGAAACCCAACAATTGATAATCAAAGCATATTGCATATAAATAAAATAAGAATTTCAATAAAAGAGAGTTTAAAAAGATTACATTGTTCCCCAACAACAAAGGGTTTAGTTCACCATAGACATGGTGAAACTAGATGGAATTGAATGAAAGAATAAACCCTAGATGTGATAAATTGGAGCCTAAGCATCCAAGAAACCGTCTCCAAGGAGTGTAGTAGTGCTCTGGACGTCTCTTTTGCCAAAAAGAATGTAATTTGAATCGCACTTGGGCTATTTATAGAGCATAAAAGTAACGAAATTTAAGCCCAAGCCCAGCAGACAACCGCTCAGCGTCACATTTAACCGCTCAGCGGTTTCCATCAAGTCGCGCCATCGCTGAGCGGTCAGTTTCACCGTTGAGCGGTTTGCCTCTAATCGCTCTGGACGCTCAGCTTCACCTCCTGAGCGCCAGACAGTGGCTCTCCCTCGAATCATGACGCTTAGCGTTGGCTTTTGACGCTGAGCGGTGCATAGACTCTTCTTCTCTTCCTTTTTCTTCTTCTTTCTTAAGTCTAAGACCATTCTATTTCACTTCCATCCTTAATTTTCATCAAAACCCTACAAAACAATGCAAAACAAGCATAATATCTCTAAAAACAGCTTTTGACTCTCATGTGACTCAGCTAATTGTTTTTACTTGATTCTAAGCTCATTCTAAAACATAAAGAGTGTCTTTTGATATCAAATTTAAGTATAAAAATAACGGTTTTTAGACCGTTATCATAAATACATTACCTTCTCCATTACCTCTTTCTCCTCTTCATAGTCTTCAAATAAAACTATCCTTAGTTCTCCGTTGAAAGAAATTTCATATTATTCTACTTCTTTGCATATCACGTTAACATTCACAATAAACACGAGAAAAATCATCTCATTCGCCACATTTCTCATTTCCTACCAACTTTAACGTACTTTTTTCTTATAATCACCACATTCTAAATTCACTTTTACATGTCTTTTTTCAACATATCTACCAACTCAAAGTAAAACCACCTTTGGTCTATATTCATTCCAATAACTTCCCAATATGGTAAATTCTATATTCATTCCAATAATTTCCCAATATGGTAAATTTGTTGTATGGATTTCATTTATGGAAAAACCTAGAAAAAAAATTGTAAAGCATAAATTTGATAAAAACACAACTATTTAACTCTCTTTATCTTAAAAGACATCATACAAACCACAAAAATACAAACAATAAAGACAATACAAAAAAAAATATCATAAAGTGTTTGATAACTTTACCATATATAAAACCACTGTCTTCATGAGGTTGTTTATGTGATTCTAAATTCATGAGCCCTATTATTGAACTTTCTTCACAACATTCACAGGAAACTCCAACACCCTATTCATTCCACTTTCTTCCAACATTATATTTAAGTTTAATTTTAATTTCCTCTTCACTTTCATTTACCCTGACCCAACATGTTTTATTTCCTTTTTAATCTCATTCAACAAAATTTATTTTACTGTTTTGTTTTGAATGAAAATAATATAATAAGTCACCTATTCTTTTATATTTATTATGAAACAAAATCATTTATATTAAACACAGAAATTTACATTTCTTAACCTCTAAACATAACTAAACAAGATAAATAAAACCATGTTATTTACATAATGATGATATTGAAAAAAATAATTCAATTAAAAAATATAAAATATTTAAATACTCAATACAATAAATTTGTATCCAAGAGGGTTAATTAAAAATACCAATATAAACTTCAAAGTTATTAGTTTTTGATAGATCTTGTATATGCCAAAAAGGACAGAAGATTAATTATCTCAAAAAATATATAAGGATAAAATTGTTCCGACTTTTAGTTTCAAATTTCCATATAAAAAGTAAATCTTACTAATATTGGTAAAAAAATAAATATTTATTATTAAAAAATCATATCAGGATATATTAAAAGTTACTATAAATTTTTTTGTATACTACTTTTTCAAGGAAAAACGTATTTATAATGTTATTTCATCAAAAAAGAAACCTTTAATCAGTATTTAAAAGAACCACTTAAGATTTGAAAATAATAATACATTTATTTGACCAGGACAAAAAAAAGTTCCAAATAAGACAACAGTTTAAAATCTGTATTTAAGAGAAAGTAAAATAAAAACTCAACTTTTATTTCCAAAAGTCAACTTTTTTATTTCCTTACTTGTAACTCTTCAATAATTTCTTTTCATTTTCATTTTCTTTCCTCTTAACCAATCATTTAATGTATGTCAAGCACATAAGACATAAACTTATACAACGCAAACACTGTATCATGGTTGACAAGAAAACTTTCAAATATGTAGTTAAAGACGTCTTCTTTAGATTTATGTGTATAAAACCACATACTATCCATGATATTTTATTATACATAAATTGAAATATTTGTACTGATAAATAAAATAAATACAATTCAAATAATTCATTTTGAATTTATTATTATCAATTTAGTGTGAATTAATAAAATACGCTGTATATAAGAATAATGATATTTGACTACATTATATTATTTTAACATATTGTTTACGTGTGCTCTAAAATTAGTTCATAATTAATAATAATAATAATTATAAATATCAACGTGATGAATCACAAAATAATAAATAAATAATATTAAAATATTATAAAGAAAATGTTGTGAAATTATGATTATCCTATCTAAATCTAAATGAAACGATCGTTAATAAGTGGCTAGAAAGTACCAAATTTGAAAATGGAAGGAGACACGATTTTGATTCAAATGGAAGTGTAGCAAAGAAGATAAAGCATAGCAAGTAACCAAATATTTGAAATTCCAATTTTCAACTTTGTCCCCTCTCTTTCCAACAGGTTAGGCCTAGCTCTTTATTCCCCTGACCTCCTCTGCTACCCAATCACAGTTTTTTCCTCTCTTTCATAATTTCATTGCATTCCTCATCCATAGCCACAAGGATAATACTTGTTCAATTAATTCATTTTCTTTAACAGTATAAATTAGAAATTGTTCTGTTCACATTATTTTGGTTGAGAGAGAAGAGAGAGCGAAATTCACAAGAGAAAGAGGAAGATGGTGTTGAGGAAAGTGGGGAAGTATGAGATTGGAAGGACCGTTGGAGAAGGAACCTTTGCGAAGGTAAAGTTCGCTCAGAACACGGAAACTGGTGAGAGTGTTGCAATGAAGGTGCTCGACCGTAGCACCATTATCAAGCACAAAATGGTCGATCAGGTACTCTTTCTTTCTCTCTTGTTTTCTTATTCATTGAATCGATTTCTGAAATTCAAGCATCGTCAGTTAATTTAGTAATTATAGTCTTGAATTTACGAAAATTGAATGTTCTGTTATGCTGTTATGGTATGGCTAACTCGATCTTTGTTCTAGGGACTAGCAATTAGTTTAATATCTGATTTTGAAATTTATCAGTCAACTGAGTTCGTGTTTGGATTTATGTTGAATCATCCAGAATCAGGTTGAAAGACTGGTTAACTTGGTTTTAGTTAAATTTTAGTGTGTTTGGATTCACTTTGAATCATTCAGAATCTGGATGAAAGATCAGTTAACTTGGTTGTAGTTAAATCTTCGTTTGATTTCAAGTTGGAAAATTAATTTTAGGTTTAGAATTTATTTTGCCTTGAAGCCATTTTAGATAACTTTTGTGTTAGATAGGATAAAAAAAAAGGTTATACTCGATTTCATTACTGTTTTTAGACTGTAGCAAAAACATAATAAACGTAAACTGAGATGAATTTTAACGGAATTCTAGATGTAACAGAAAAAGAAGAGATGAAAAAAAACTGTCTTCTATTATGAGAAACTTACTTCTACAAGAATTACAAGTTGCTTCTTTTATAGAAACTTATTAACATAACAAAGTGACGGCTGTCCTGTACGTTAATAAATTTCACCAAATCAGTTTCGTTCAAAATTTTTCATGGACTCATACACACTTAATTCCTAACATGCTATTTTTATGGATATGATTATATGCCGTTGTGTCTGCGACCAAATCGCCTGTTAGTTTTAAAAATCAGGTTCAAATTGATTGATAAATGATGGCGCAATTTGCGAAATAAAATTGATTGACGTTGAATTTCCCTTTCTTAATTTCAAGAACAGGTTTGGAATATTCCTCTTTATTTTGCAACGTAAAAGGGATGACAAATAATCATTTCCTTTTCTGCAAGTTCTTTTAACAAGCTATTAAAAAGGGTTCTTTAAAATAAATTAGTTCTGATATGCAATTTTTATTGTTTTCATGTCTTTTTGGTATAGTAGAAAAGCACAGGGCTTAAGCGTATTCCCTCGTCAATTCTTAAGTGAACTCGTGCATGGCTTAAATGTATTTTTGGTTCCTACAATTTTGCGAATGTGTAATTTTGGTCCGTGCAGAACTTTAATTACACATTTGGTCTTCTAGTTTTATAAAATTAAACAGTTATGGTCCAATGTTAATATGTTTTTCAATATGTTAATAACAAACTTAGTTACCTATTTTTTTTTTTAACGTAGAATATTAATAATCATGTTTAATTGTAAGCTTTAACATTATTAAAGCAATAAATACGCTATTTCTTTGGTTAGCAATTAGATGGTAAATTATGTTGATCTGAAATTGCTTAATTCTGAAAATTTGGAAGACTGAATGTGCCATTTAATTTTATAAGGACCAAAATTGCACATTAACCAGGGCCAAAAGTTTATTTAAGCCTTAATCCTTTTATGATGAACTATGAATATTAATTAATTTCTTTGATGCTGAGTGAATACTTTGATTGGATTAGACTTCATGCGAGTGAGTACGAGTTTAAGACGTTTAGGCCTTGGTTTCTTCCTTTTTAAGATATGAGAGGTTTTTGGTACAATGGTGGCAAGGAGGTTTAAATCTAAGAACTCATATTAACTTTCCAAGCCCCTCACTAGATGCTAGAGGTTTGATGACTATATTTGTGAGTTATGATTGCTATGTATGGTTCCTATTTTTGTTTTGTATTTTATTTTTATTTATTTGTTTATTTTTAATAATGCAGATCAAGAGGGAAATTTCTATTATGAAGCTAGTCAGGCATCCATACGTTGTTCGTCTGTATGAGGCATGTGATATTCTTTTTCCCTTCTTATATAGTATGTTTGAAATAAGCTATTTCTGGGCAAAAAGGCTTTTAATTTAAGGATTGCTCCAAGAGATTTTGGTAAAGAAACTCATTGAAGGATTGGTACAAGAGATTTTTTCTTAAAAGGTTATTAATTACTTGTTTTCCACTTCATGATGAATTGATGATTATCATTGGAGTGTTAAATATGGTATCAACTATCAAGTTTTAGAACTCTTTTCTGGCAACTAATGTAAAATCAAAAGTATAGAAATCTCCGTTCATTAATAGATTGAGAGAGGAACAATATTGGAAAATCATTTCAGAATCTGTCTTGGTTTTCTGGTACACTTTTTCTCCTGGAATGTTACAGATGAAGGTGCACAATGTCTAAATATTTTCTATGATAAGTCTTTTAATGTTTCTCTGTTGTTGGCTATCATCACTCAATACTCACAACTCATTGTTCTTTGATATATGACTTTTTTTCAGGTTCTAGCTAGCCGTACTAAGATTTATATCATATTGGAGTTTATTACAGGTGGTGAATTGTTTGATAAAATTGTGAGTAGCTCAAGGTGGATTTATGACATCAGCTTTTAGTGTGACTTTTATCAGTAATTTTCTCAGTATTAATGTTGCTAATAAATAAAGTAATGGTGTAGGTAAGCCATGGGCGTCTCAGCGAAGCTGACTGTAGAAGATACTTCCAACAGCTTATTGATGGTGTAGATTATTGCCATAGTAAGGGTGTTTATCATAGAGATTTAAAGGTTTGTGTTGAATGGGATCTGGAATTCTGTCTTCATATTTATCATGATTTCAGCTAATTAGTATTGTTTTTTGGCTGCAGCCTGAAAATCTTTTACTTGATTCACAAGGAAATATTAAAATTTCAGATTTTGGTTTGAGTGCATTTCCAGAACAGGTGCGAGATTGCTAACAAATAATTCTTAAAATTGACTTTAATTCATGTGTCTGATATCAAATATTCAAATGTTTTCATACTCTTGTTCAATGTTATTTTTTGGAAAATCTCAGGGGGTCAGTATGCTTAGGACAACTTGTGGGACTCCTAATTATGTAGCTCCCGAGGTAATACGTGATTGGTTTTCTTCTTTTTTAATAACATGTTCGTATCAATTTTCCCATAAACACTTGTAAGTAGGGGTGGCAAAAATGGCCGAGCCCAACAGCTCGGCCAAAAAAAGTGGGCCGACCTCTTCAACTCGGTCGTTTGACACAACCCATCCCGTCCATCCCGACAGCCCAATCTAGCGGCCCAACATCATTAAGAAAAACTAAATGTGAAGAACTTGCCTTCGCCCAGCTCGGCAAGCCAGCCCGACAACCCTTCATCATTAGAAAAACCCTAATTGTAAGGAACTCGCCTAGCCCGACAGGTTTGCTCGCCCAGCCCGACAAGTCTACTCGCCCAGCTTGGCAGGAGTTTCTTGATTTATATGATGATGTTGATGAAGATGGAAGAGTGGTGGAGAGGAGTTCTTCTAATGTTGCATCTAATAACCCTGAAAAGGGAAATGATGAACACCGAAGAAATGATGATGGAGCTGATTCTTAATTTTTAAAATTTTTAGTATTATAGTGATCGAATGATCGTGTGAACAAAAATCATTTAATGTATGAACATGTTTTAATATATTATGAGAAATTCAAATGTAGACAAAGATATTATATTCAAATATATTCAAATAAGTGATAAATTATTCAAATGAATTCTAGCATCAGACAACCTGCCTAGTAGCTCGACATCAGCCTATCAGTTTACCTGGCAGCCTGCCACGTTTCTGTCTGCCAGCTAGTCTGCCAGTCCAGTAGCTCGGCAAGATTGTAAAAGTCAACCCATTATTAAGTGGCGGGCTAGCCCTGTTTTTGGCGGGCTAATGTCGGGTCAGACTTAAATGGGCCGAGTTAACCCGTTTTGCCACCCTCTTCTAAGAAAAGAAAAAGTGAAATAATTTTTTTCATAAACTAAATTCAGCCTATAAATGAACTAATTTGTGTAAACTCTCTCAAATTTGATTATGGAAAATCATATTTTTAATTTATGTATAAGCTAGTTTTAGTTTATGGGAATTTTTTATTTCTTTTTCTTATTTTTTTAAAGTGCCTGCAAAAAAAAATGACTCAAATAGATGTAAATGATTCCATGTCATCGTCTGCTACTGACTATTTTTTGAGCTTGGCCTTTGCATTGAAAACTTATCTTTGTGACTTCAGGTACTCAGTCACAAGGGTTATAATGGTGCTCCAGCAGATGTTTGGTCCTGTGGAGTTATCCTCTATGTTCTATTGGCTGGATATCTCCCCTTTGACGAACTTGATCTAACGACGTTGTATAGTAAGGCATGAATTTATATACACCGAAAATATATGTTTTACTGCATAATAGATTGGATCCCCTGTTGTAAATGTCTTCAAACATTTTTCTTGCTCATAGTCACTGCTGTTGCTGCAAGTTCTTGTGATACAGACTTTCTTCACGGTGTCAAATGCTCAGGAAACACTGTTTTGTATAACAGTTTCTTTTTATCAAAGCTTTTGTTCAAAATGAAATCTTAGATCATTATGAAAGCTGCTGAACTCTTTTTCTTATTCTTGTGTAGATTGAGAAAGCACAGTTTTCATGCCCTACTTGGTTTCCGGTCGGAGCAAAGTCTTTATTGCACAGAATTTTGGACCCAAACCCTGAAAATGTAAGAATCGGCTTTATGGAGTAAATTTTTTTTTCTTTGTCAGTAGAACGTTCAGATACTGCCTTTCACTGTTAATTTATAATTAATGTTGTCTGTCTGATTACAGAAGCAGAGGAAGAGTTTCGTCTCTGTGATGTCGTTAATTGTTGTATTAGGATTAGAACGCATCTAAGAAAGCCTAGTGATGTCGTTAATTGTTGTATTAGGATTAGAACGCATCTAAGAAAGCCTAGTGATGTCGTTAATTGTTGTATTAGGATTAGAACGCATCTAAGAAAGCCTAGTGATGTTGTTAATTGTTGTATTAGGATTAGAACGTATCTAAGAAAGCCTAATAGTGTGATGGTACGTAGTTGTCAAGCCTGAATATGATCTTGACTGCGTTCCTTCAAAATTAAATGAAAAAATGTTTATCATAAGTTTACCCTATGGAAACAATAACTTTAGCTTACCGAGTAATCAGGACGAAATGAAAGTTGCAAGGATCTAATTTTATAAATTTAAGCTAGTATGGAAAATGCATAGAAAAGTAATATACTACTAGTTTTTTTTTTTTTATGTTGAAGGGAAATATAGTATTTGGAGCTCCACCTTTTAGTTTTCATTAGTAATACGTATGGGAGGAAATTTTGTGCTTCTGCGTGCACGAAGTGGTCATTAGATATACAAAACATTTTCTAATTTTACTTTCTGTTTTCTCTTTTAACTACAAAAATGTAATTTTGTTTGACTTTTTGTTCTTGTTTTTAAAATCATGAATTGGAAACAATGAAAAAAATAACGAAAAGTTGTTTTCATAGTTTTCTATATAAACTTTTGAAAACTGAAAATAAAAAAAAATATATGATTATATTTTTGTAATTAAAAAGTTTAAACAAAAATAGTTTTTTTTTTCTTAACCAAACGGTTTCATATTGTTACTGAGAAATCTGTGCTCTCTTATAAATAGAAAACGGAAAAAAAGGAAATAATAGATGTTTTCTATTCAATTTAAAAAACCGACAACGAATAAAGATATGTGATGCTTTTTGTAACAAAAGTAAAAATGCTTTTATCAAAGGCCTTATCCTGCTGATGAGTAATCTTTAGGCTCTTCGTATAGACAAATTAGACGAAATTATGTTTCACAAAATACTTCTTGTTCCTGTTCTAGATTATTGGTTTCATTAATATCAAGAACATGCTCGATTCATTCTTGCCATTCAAGGATATTTTTTCCATTTTCTGTTGCAGGGTAGTTTACATGGATATGACAAGTCCTTAATGTATTAATCATAATATTCTAGTGGATTTAGTTTTTCCTTCTAATACTTGTTTTTTTCTCACAACTCTCTTTCCCATTCTCATTGCTGTTTGTGTTTCAGCGTATAACCATTCAGCAGATAAGGAATGATGAGTGGTTTCAAAAGGAATATGTTCCAGTCAGTCTCCTCGAGTATGAAGATGTAAATCTGGACGATGTAAATGCTGCATTTGACAATGTTGAGGTCTGTCTACTCTTTAATTCTGCTTTAGGTCAAGTTTAATTTTATAGGAAACCTGTCTATTTCAGCTATCTTCCTAGAATGAATTTATATTAATTTAAATGCTCTGTTCTTCTATCTTCCTATATACTTTTCTAGAGTAGTTCAACTGTACAAAATAACAGTATTAGCAAATAAATGGTAGAGCTTTAGTATTAATGTACTCAAATTGTGTAATCAAATATCAAGAGATCAATGATGATGGAAATAACAGAAAGGAACTGATTCAAATGCAAAAACTTTTACACTGTTTGTCTTTGTTAATTTTTTTTCTCTTCAATTCCGGAAGCTTGCTTTTTCTTTATGCATTCATATGGAATGTATCTTCTCAGTCATGTTAACGTATTGATTATTTTGTCACTGTAGGATCAGATCACTAATCAGCAATGTGAGAATGACGACATGGGTCCTCTAACTCTTAATGCATTCGACATGATAATTTTATCTCAAGGCTTAAACCTTGCAACCTTATTTGATCGCGGAGAGGTATTTAATCATGATATTGTAATTGTGTTTGTGCCAATTTCTGAATAATCATTTGTGCAAACAGCCAAATAATTGCCGATGTAACCTATTAATGAAACTTTGCATAAGCACTGCTTGTACTTGTAATCCTGACCAAGTATAATAGAGTGCATTATTGCACGTCCCATCTTCTGTATTTTGATGTATGAATCATGTTTGTTTCTCTTTTATCCTTATAGGACTCTGTTAAATACGTAACACGCTTCATCAGTCAAAAGCCACCAAAAGTGGTTTTATCGAGTATGGAAGTTGTGGCACAATCAATGGGGTTTAAGACGCATATTCGCAACTACAAGGTTTGTAACCTGTAATGCTGCTTAGTAAATTGCACCGGTTTACTGCTCTTACACCCTCCCAACTTAGTTGTTCTTAACTATTTTTGCTTGTTCACTTGTTTACTCTGAAAGTCACTGGTAGAACACTGATTGAACAGTGTTTAAAGCATATAAAATGCTTGGAATACCACAGTATTTGCTGTCCTCCACGCAGAGATGAATTCTGTGTCCAAATTACTAGACAACGCACATATTTCACCTTTTACATACATGTATTGCTCCTAAGTTTCTTCCCTAAACTGTTGACATGACAGTCACTATTTGAACAAAATATTGCTGCTAATAACAGTTATTATTATACATATTTTGATAAAATGTACTGTTACTGCTTTCTACCAATTAACTGCTATAACTGCCCCTGACTCTTGGTTCCCATCTACAACCTAAATACTTAGAAGAGCTAATTCTTTTGAAAGTAAAACTTCCCACAGTTTCTTAATTTAATTAATCTGAACCGATATTTCTCTACATTTTCAGATGAGAATAGAGGGTATTCCAGCAAACAAGGCTTCTTATTTCTCCGTTATACTAGAAGTAAGTTCCTATTTTCTTCTAGATTTTCAGACTCCCTAAACACTGTGGCTAATAAACGAGTTCATTTCCTGGTCGTTTTTTCTCTTTTTTTTAAGCAGGTTTTTGAAATTGCTCCTACTTTCTTCATGGTGAACATCCAGAAAGCAGCTGGAGATTCCAACGAATATCTCAAGGTCAGTTTTTGAGGTTATCATTGTTGGTGGTCACACCCTTGTACTTTATGACAAAAAAGTAGCTCGTGGATGTTGCAGTTCTACAAGAATTTTTCTAACAATCTTGAGGATATCATATGGAAACCATCCCATGAGAAAAGCAAATTAAGGAACTCCAAGACTAATTGCAAAGAGCAGTAGTTCCATCACCTGCTGTATCATATACTATGATTGAAAATTGGAGAAAAACCAAAAAGACAAAACATGGTTATGGAGAGCTCCTGAGCCTTGCACGTCTTCGAGGTTAGAAAGCCAGCTCTGCTAAGCCCCCTCTTTAGTATTTTTAACCATTCAAACCCTTTGTTATCCCTATAGAGATAGATAGTCATAGAAAATAGGAATCAGGTATAAAAAACATACATCTAGAATTTTATAATGTTAATATTTGTAAATATCTTTTTATCTCCCGTTTTCTGGCCCTGCCATTACATTGTAATATGTTCGTATAGGGAAAAGAGTGCTAGAGATTGAATTGTAATAATCTTCTTTTCAATTTCAGTTACCACTGTTTTAAGTATACTGATTTCAAGCACAACTTATGCTAGTTCCTTAGCGGGAAAAGAGATACAATTTATTTATCGTTGTTCTGTACAGATGTAAAATTACACTGAAACTACTTCATCGTGAAGGTTCCTCCGTTGAAAATGCATATAACTTTACTTCACCTTAAGGGCAATTGAAAAAGACACTTAAAATATTAATTAGTTATAGAATATATTGTTCATTATATACTTTCTTCTATAATTAACACATGTTTTAAGTGTCTTTTTAAGTACACCTTAATGCTAAGTTATATGCAACCTTTTGACATTGCCACTCTTGAACTACGCATTGTATCACATTTTAACTTGATATAATTTATTGTTATACCAAAGTGCAGGCGCAATAACCTGCAATGCACTAAATTAATTATTATGCTGGTATTTTTTATTTTTTTTTATAAATGTTACTCTGCAACAAAAGAGAAAAAAAGTGTTGTATAAATTATGATATGGATAACATAACTAGATTCACAAATTAGATTATTTTAAATGATTTGGATTCAAAGGACTAGTTATACTTAAACTTTCGAATATCATGACCATTTTGCAAACTGTAGTATGGCTTTCAATTGAATGTCTATCAACTCAAGAAAATTAAATCGTAGTTTCATAAGTCATGAGAAAAGGAAATCGATGCAGTATATACATTAGTGGCAGTTATTGTGTCAGCTATAACTGAATTGATGTTACATAATTAGTTTTTGGACTATTGAACATTCTATTGTAACATTCAGTACATTTTCAATCAAATAACATAAGTGTTTGGTTCCATTCAATTGTTGGAATCTCTACTTCATTTAATTGTTCTTCAAAGACCCTCTCCCTTCCTAGAACTTTCGCAACAACTTGTATCAAAAGCTAAACTTCCAAACATAATTTCGCAATCACTGACAATACCCGCAATCAAACACTTTTAAACGAAATTGAAGACCGTCTCACTACACGAATGAAAGAAAGATTCATGGAGATTGACAATTCATTGCAGCGCACAATATAGGACATGTTTTGACCCCACAAACATTCTTCTTCCTTGGATTCTGGTTCTTTTTCTCACCCTTATTCTTGTAGCACCCAACTTGCCCGTTTGGATTTTCCCCACTTCAATGGTGATAACATCAAGAATTGGATCATTTAATGTGACATGTTCTTTTTGGTTGATCAAACCCTCGAGGAGTACACTGTCCGGTTGGCCATGGTCCATTTTGAAGGCAAAACTTTCCAATGCCACAATGCGTATGTGAAATATGAAGGTCTCGACAACTTGCCTTCTCTTGGAACAATTTTCCAAGAACTTAGGAAAACAAGATGAACAACAATGGAGACTTGATATAATCTTCTAAGCGTGAATACACACTTTCCTAAAAGCAATATTTCGTCCCTTATAAGAGTGGAGGGGATCACGAAATCCGCTTTTGAGATACAAAGAAGAAATGCAACGATGATACTCACTCTTAGTATTAACTTTAAACAAGAATAAAATTCTCAGGAATTGATTTGTGTGTTAAGTGAATGACCTGTAGAGAACAAGTCTCTAAAGTCTCTCCTTTCAATAGAGCATAAGATTCCTTTATATAGATGTTAATTAGGCATCTTTCAAATCCAAGAGATATCAGATTCTGATTAGTTACATTTCTTCATGAATGATTGTAACTTTTCATGAATGTTAACTCTTCATGAATTATTGTAACTCTTCATGAATGGTTGTAACTCTTCATGAATAATTGTAACTATTCATGAATCTGAAAACTGTCTCTAATACTTTTAAATTCCAACAATCCTCCACCATTTGAGAGTATTGTACAATTACTTAACACAAACATCAATTTAATAATTCCAATCTTATACATAAATGAAAGTGTACATAGACTTGAACTTTCACTTAGTAGAATACACATTTCAGGAATTCGTATTTTATTGGTGTCGAAATGATTGAACCAACATAATACATAATGAAGTCTTGAAGATATTCTACATATAAGATAAATTACATATTCTTGTTATACTTGACACAATAGGGTCATGCATCCATATCTATTCATAAGTGCAACAAAGTCATGCCCCCTTGACTTCTTGAAGCGGCCAAACTTCGCACTTACATAGATTGATTTCTTAGGTAAACATGTTTCTGTGACAAACATAAATTCAAGAAATCAATTAAGAATTAGTCAACCTCCTAAGCATCACAGATCTAAAGCACTCTTGAAATAACTATTTGTGCTTTCAATCATTAAATAAGAGATTTAATCTTATTAAACTTAAGACTCAATGTCATATTAAGCATTAAGTTAAGATTCCCTTACTTGTGATTAATCGTGGGCTCCATTCCTATTCCAATTTTCATACTGGAAATAGAATCTTTAGCCAATGCCTTAGTAAATCCATCAGCCAAATTAAATTTTGTTTGTACGAAATCTACTGTAATAATTCCATATTTGATGAGTCCTTGGACATAACTATGTCTCACACCAATATGTCTTGATTTGCCATTGTATACTTGACTATAAGCCTTTGCCAATGTTACAACATTGTTACAATGTATTGCTATTGGTGATATTGGTTTTAGTAACAATGGTATTTCGAACATGAGATTCCTCAATCATTCGGCTTCCTAGCCTACCCGAGGCTAGAGCTATAAACTCTGAAGCCGTAATGGAATCTGTAATGCAAGTTTGTTTCTTAGATGACCAAGAAATTGCACCTCCCCCAAGGAGGAAAATCTAACCACTAGTTGAAGAGTGATCTTCTGCATTTGTAATCCAACTTGCATCATAATATCCTTCCAAAATTGAAGGATAACCACTTTATGTTATTCCATAATTAATAGTTTTCTTTAAATACTTAAGTACTCGACGTACTGCTTGCCAATGTGATAGACTAGGGTTGCTAGTATATCTACTCAATTTGCTTACCGCAAAAGCAATATCTGGCCTTGTACTTGTCATTGCATACATTAAACATCCTATTACCCTTGCATATTCCAGTTGTGAAACTGCTTTACCACCATTAGGTAATATCTTTAAACTAGAGTCCATAGGGGTTGAAACAAGAGAGCATATCATTTTGTAATTATTAAAATTACTAACCAGGAGTTTCTTGCTTGATGCATCTTCAGAAATGTATTTGCTTTCAAGTTGATCCCAAAGTTCTTTTGCAGAAGCTACATATTGTTGTATGTCAAATAAAGGACCAGACATATCGTTCATAATATGACCACGACAAACATAATCATCATTCTTCCATTTGTTCCTTTTCCGTTGTTCCTCCAATGTCTCGGTTTCGCTTTCTTTGGGTTGGGGAGAACATAGAACATATGCCACGTTTAGAGCCGAGAGAAGGAAATGCATCTTCTTTTGCCATCGTCGGAAACCAACGCCTTCAAACTTGTCTAATTTGTGAAAGTTTGTAGACATCTCATGAATTGTTGTCATCTTAGAGAAGATATTGTTTTTAGACTGTTGGAACAATTTTCCAAGAACTTAGGGAAACAAGATGAACAACAATGGAGACTTGATATAATCTTCTAGGCGTGAATACACACTTTCCTAAAAGCAATATTTCGTCCCTTATAAGAGTGGAGGGGATCACGAAATCTGCTTTTGAGATACAAAGAAGAAATACAACGATGATACTCATCTTAGTATTAACGTTAAACAAGAATAAAATTCTCAGGAATTGATTTATGTGTTAAGTGAATGACCGAATTGTAGAGAACAAGTCTCTAAAGTCTCTCCTTTCAATAGAGCACAAGATCCCTTTACATAGATGTTGATCAAGCATCTTTCAAATCCAAGAGATACCAGATTCTGATTAGTTACATTTCTTCATGAATGATTGTAACTTTTCATGAATGTTATCTCTTCATGAATAATTGTAACTCTTCATGAATGGTTGTAACTCTTCATGAATAATTGTAACTCTTCATGAATCTGAAAATTGTCTCTAATACTCTTAAATTCCAACACCTTTTTGGAATGCCTATAAACAAATCTTGATTGAAAGATTTGGAGAAGTTTGCGAGGACACAATGGCAGAACTGATGTGACTGCAACAAAAAGCTAATGTTACCGAATACCATACTGAATTGATGTTATTGTTTCAAGACTTGACTTGTCTGAAACCCATCAATTAAGTTGTTTTCTTGGTGGTTTGCAAACGAAAATTCAAATGATGGTGAGAATGTTCTAGCCCACCTTTGTTATGAAAGCTTTTTCCTTGGCCAAGATGTATGAAAATTGCAATAACATGCACACCAAACCATTATCCTAAACCCTCAAACTCCATCCTATCGCCAAGTCACCTCTCTTGCCCACCCCTTCCACATCCTTGGAATCCACAAACCTAAGCCACAAATCATTAAACAACTAATTTGGCACTGCTCATAAATACTACATAGATTTGTCTATAAGGTGTAATTTCATGAATACCAAATCTCCAATTTCAAAGGTCCTGTCAGATCTACCCTTGTCAACCAATTGTTTCATCCTTTCTTGTGCTCTTTTCATGTGAAACTTGACCATCATAAGTTGTTCTTCCCTCCTTTGCAAACTTCTAACAACCAATTTAATCTTAGATTCCCTTAGTAAATAAGGTAAGTAAGTTGGGGGATGACTGTCCATACATGATTTCATAGGGATTAGCCTTAATAGCGCTATGATATGTCGAGTTATACCACCATTCAACCAAGGGAAGCCATTTGGACCATTGTTTAAGATCATTTAAACACATACACCTCAAATATGTCTAATGCATTTGTTCACTACCTCTGTCTAGCCATCTATCTATGGATGGTAAGCAGTGGAAAGCTGAACTTGAATTCCTTGATAAGCCATGAAGTCCTTCTAGAACTGACTGAAAAAAATTAGGTCCCTATCACTTGTTATTGGTGTTGGACAACCATGAAGCTTAAAGACATTATCCATAAAACATTTGGCCACATTAGATGCAATATATGGGTGTTGTAACGCTATGAAATGAGCAACCTTGCTCAGCCTGTCAACTACAATAAGGATCACTTGTTTCCCAAAGGAATTGGGAATACCCTCTATGAAATCCATAGTAACGTGCTACCAAATCAGATCAGGGACTGGAAGTGATTGTAGCAACCCCGGAGACGCAACATTATCATAGTTACATTGTTGGCAAGTGGGGAATTGATGGACAAACCTTTTAACATCCTTAGACAGTCCTTTCTAGTACACTATTGTTTTGATTCTTTGATGAGTGACATCTCTTCCTGAATGACCGCCACATGAAGAACAATGCAACCAATCGAGTATTTCCCTTCTCAACTCAAAATTTATACCAATGACCAGTTTCCCTTTCCTCCTTAATTTTCCACTGGCCCAAGACAAATCTTTATGTGAAGAAGAATTTTTCGTGAAGTCAGCAATCAGCTGTTTCAAAGCATTATCACTTTGCCACGATGCTTTGATTCTCTATAGTAGATCAAAATCTGGTTAGTGTGTGGAAATAGTAGTACATTCAACCTTTGAAAGTGCATCAACAGCTTGGTTCTCAATTCCTTGGTTATACTCAGCAATGAAGGCAAATTCCTTGGTTACCAACCTTTTTGTTAGAAGGTTGTGGAAAGTCTCTGATCTAGAATATACTTCAGACTTTGATGATCAGTTTTGATTACAAACTATTTAGGTAATGAGTAGTCCTCCACTTTTGTACTGCGTACACCATAACTAGTAACTCCTTCTCATAAGATTGTTGAACATTCAAGCTTCTATTGATAAAAGCTATAAGATTATGATCTTGCATAAGAATAACTCTTACCTAATCTCTCGAGGCATCCACCTCTACCACAAAAGGCTTCGTAAAATCAGGTAAGGCCAATAAAGGCCAATTTAGCTTCATCCGACCAATAAAAATTGTCCTTCTTTAACATGTCATTCAATGGTTATATATCTTTGCACACTAATATATTAGCCCGCCAACCCCAAAAAACCTCCCGCTTGAGGGACTAAGGAAGTGGCCAATTCCTCACTGCGTGTACCTTAGCGAGGTTAGTAGAGACTCCTTTGCCCGTGATAAAATGCCGCAAGTACTCTACGCGAGTAACCCCAAAGTAGCGCTTAGATTTCTTGGCTACCAAAGCATTTACGAACATGGTAGACAAGACTGTGTGTAAATGATGCAAATGATCCTCCATGGTTTTGGTGTAAATCAGAATGTCATAAAAAAATACCAACAAGAACTTCCTCAAATACTCCAAAACATGGAATTCATTAAACCCTGAAATGTGGCAAGAGCATTGGTTTAGCCAAAAGGCATGACCAAGTATTCATAATGCCCTGCATGTGTTTTGAAGGATGTTTTATGTATGTCTGACTTTGCCATTTTGACTAGATTATAGCCCGACCGTAAGTCAACTTTGGAGAATACAATAGAGCCATGTAGGTCATCCAAGAGATCATCAACCAAGGGTTTAAGGAACATGTTATTTACTGTAAACCTGTTGAGGTCCCTGTAATCAATGCAAAGTCTCTAGCTTCCATCCTTTTTACCCCATCAACACCACCATACTGCTATAAGGGTTGCTGCTGTTCTGGATTATCTCACTCTTTCAGCAATCTTATACCAATTCATCTATTATGTCCTTCTGTTGCTTAGAATACCGGTAAGGTTGCTTATTCATAGGGTTAGTTCCTTGCAATAAAGGAATAGTGTGATTATGATTTGGCCTTGTAGGTGGTAGGGTAGTGGGGATTGCAAACATATCTCTATATTGAAGTAGCAACTGATCAATAACGTTAGGAATTGTGGCAGATGTAGCATGGGTGAACAAAGAACACAACAACAAGCCTTCTTCATCCTCACATATTTGCAACATAGAAATGTGAAATCTTGCAGCCAAAGTCTTAGGTAGCTGCTGTAAATGGTTTTGATATTTGTAGAAGAGTTACCTTTCAAAACATGTCGTCTTCCTTGAGCAGTGAATTCCATTGTTAACTTGTCAAAGTTCCATGTAATTATCCCCCAATGTAATCAGTCATTCTATCCCAAGAACCATATTATAGCAGCCTAAAGGTAATAATAAGATATTCGAAGTAAAGGTAGTATTCTATATAAGCCAAAAAACCCTTTGACCACACAGTATTAATCTGGACTCTTGCCCCATCAACCACAATAATGCTAACATGACCCATTTCGTCAATCTTGCACCCTAATTTCTTGACTACATTGATGTCTAAGAAATTATGGATACTTCCACTATCAATAAGACTGTGCAGTGACTTCTTCCTTATATGACTAGTGACCCACATGGTCTGAAACTTGGCTAACCCTGTCAAAGCATTGACAGAAATCAAAGATTTGGTATTCGTGAAATTACACCCTTATGGAAAAATTTCTGTAGCATTTAGGAGTAATGCCAAATTAGCTTAAAAATATTATGGACCTTATGTTGTAACAGACAAGATAGGAGCAGTAGCTTACAAGATCCAATTACCAACTGGATCACTTGTTCATGATGTTTTTCACCCGTCACAGCTGAAGAAGTTTGTAGGAAAAACTAGCACATCCATCCATTGCTTAATGAATGATGAAGAATCCAGTGTTAAGGAGCCATAGGCAATCATAGAAAGGATGACAATCAAGAGGGGAAACAGAGCTGTTACTAAGGTTCTTGTCAAATGGAAGTACCTACTTCCAAACAATGCAACATAAGAATTCTTCTTTGATTTGAAGAAGTTTCCTAATTTTAATCCTTGAAGACTAGGATTATCTTAAGGAGGGAAGATTGATGCAATATATGCATTAGTAGCAGTTATTGTGTAAGTTGTAACTGAACTCTTATATATATAGCATTTACCGTATTAGTTTTTGGATTATTGAACATTCTATTGTAACATTCATCCGTACATTCTCAATCAAATAACATACATGTTTGGGTTCCATCAATAATTGTTGGAATCCCTACTTCATTTGATTGTTCTTAGAAGACCCTCTTCCTTCCTAGAACATCCGCAACAAAAACCAGTTTCTTGAATTTGTTAAAAAAAGCTCACTCTACACCTCATTTTTACATTCTGAAAAGGATATTTCGAAATGTTTAAGGGTCAGGATGAGGCTTTTAGTGTATATAATGAAATTCTCCAATTTCACCACGTTATTATAGTGTGTTTGTTTCCCATGCACACTGGGGACAACCTACGTCTCTTGCCTGACTTCACATATGTTTAAGACTTTGGAACGGTCAAACAATCATACCCTAAGTTTGTAATAACACAAACAGATGGTTTACTGTTGATATTTTGGATAATTTCTGAACATATAACATTAAAAAAAAAAAAAAAAACGTTTCAGTAAACTCAAGAAATCCAATGTCTCACATGTTCTGCGGAGCCAAGATCATCATACCATCTTAGAAGGGTAAGCCATTTGTACATTGTTTAATACATGTTAAAGATTTCATGTGTGATCTAGTAATCCATGCGCTAACCTTTTGGGAAACTATAATCACAATAATTTGAAGCTTATCAGTGTAGTTTTACGTGTTATATTTGTAAGTGTGGAGATGTCAAAAAAAACTCATCAATTTTGGACTGCAACACATGAAATTTTAGCTGCTGCTTTTAGAGAAAACCACAAAAATTTCCACAAGAGCATTTTCCATTGACAAATTTGTGAAGCCGCTTACTGTCTCTAAGGATGATTTCCCTACCACTCAGTGTTGAGACATACTTAATAAAATTATGGCTATCCCTGCATAATAAAGTGCTCTTGACAACTCTTACTGGAGAAGAACTTGGCAAGTTCTCCAACCCAAATGTAATGGCCAACTTCTCACTGTGATAAAAAGTAGGGGAGGATGTCTTTTCCCCTTCCTCTTCATCAAGTATTTCCACACTTTCTAGCATCTCGTAGCCAAGAGTCTTTGCTTTGGCAAGTAAATCTTCCAATGATTTACATATTACTGAACTCTCTGGGTGTGTTTTGTCAGTGGTTTCAAACGAATATACTTTGTTTTTAATACTAATCCAGCTCCAATCCTTCAATTTTCCAACATTCTTCTCTTTCATCATCTTCCTCACCCTTGAAACATCCTCAGAACGCCCAGCTGAGTGGTACATATTCAACAACAATACATATGTCTCTGTATCTTTTGGTTTGAGACTTAGTAGCTGTTCAGCAGCATAAAACCCCAATTCCAGATTCCCATGGCTTCTACAACCAGCAATGAAGATTGACCAAATAGATTCACTAGGTGCACAATTCATTTTCTTAATGCAATTCAGAGCTTGCTCCAGCCTACCTAACCTCACAAACATATCAACCATGATCTCATAGTGGTCCATAACAGGTGTAATTTTATATCTCTTTTGCATGATCTCAAAGTAGTTGAGTGCTTGATTGAGCATTCCAGCATGGCTGCATGCTGCTAAAACACCCACAAAAGTAACCGCATTTGGTTTAACTCTTGTGAGCCTCATATCCCCAAAAAGACGCAATGCTTGTTGTGACATACCATGCTGTGAAAAACCTGTAATCATAGAAGTCCATAATATCATAGTTCTCGTAGACATCTCTAGAAATGCTTTGCTGGCCCTCTCAATGCTACCACACTTATTGTACATGTTAACCAGTGAAGTACCTACAATCACATCTGACAAGAACCCAGCTTTCATAATCTGCGCATGAATTTGTTCCCCTTGCTCTAGAGCCATAATTCTACTACAAATAGTCAAGACGCTGGAGAAGGTATACAGATCAGGTTTGCCCGACCGATTCAACTTGGAGAAAAATTTCAGTGCTTCACTTCCATATTCGCATGAAGAAAGATTATCCTTTGTGAGTTCCATCATCTGTGCATGTCCGGCAATCATTGCATTCCATGTAACCAAACTGACATCATCCATTCCATTAAACAACCTCTGAGCCTCACCAATGCAACCATTTTTTATGTACAAATACAACAAAGAATTCCTAACATGTAGGTTTGATTCATATCCAAATTTAATACACAACGTACGAACCTGTGTCCCAAATTCTAGAGACTGAATTGCACAACACTGGCTCAAGACACTGGTTACAGTGAACTCATTAGGCTCTATGTTCTCAGAAATCATCTCAAGAAAGAGTTTTAACCCCTTAACAGCTGCACCATTGTCGCCACAAGCAGAAACAGCTGAAGTCCATGAAACTACATTCTTTTGCCTTATTCTCCTGAATGCTTTCAGAGCATACTCCAACCTGCCACATTTGGAGTATAAACTACAAAGCGCATTGCCAACATTGGTGTCAAACTCAACATGATATTTGATTATGTAAGCATGGAATTGATCTCCTAACTTAAGAGAGTACAAAGAAGCACAAGAATTTAGAACAACAGCAAGAGTGTAAGCAGAAGGGTAACTTCCAGCATGCAACATCTCTTGAAAAGCAAGAATGCCATGCTTGGGCAGCGAGTTCTGAGCATAACCCACTATTAACGTGGTCCATGCAACCACGTTTCTTCTAGGCAAGTTGTCAAACACCTTGCGAGCATCATCCATGTTACCACATTTGACATAAACGTCGACCAAAAATGACATGACATAAACGTCTTCATGAGCACCCGTTTTCATGGCATGACCATGAACAATTTGTGTGTCTGAGTAGGAGCAGTCGTCTTTGCATTGCTGCAACAAGGGAAAGTAGAAGGATTGTTCCACTTCTTCTGTTCCCTCTCTGGTCAATGAAAGTGCTTCCCGAAAATCCAAATGGGTGAATCTTTGGCTTTTCTGGAAAGAAATGCTTTGACCCTGAAATTAGCATGTCTAGTGTGAGTATTCTTTTATCTGAACACTTCTTATGCAATTAGAAAGTTTATTAAAATGATGTCGAAAAATTTCAGCACAGATTCAAAAAACGTGTACATCTCTAACCAAATTAATGAGTGAAAGAGCTACACAATTAAACAACAACATTAACATACTTTCAAATAAAATTCATCACTTGCTTTGATTCAAAATTAAAAAAATGACATAATCTAAATAATAACACTAGAATACCAGTAAAAATTTTGCTAGAAGTAACAATAAGTACTTAAATTCAGAGACTAAAACGACAGTCTAACAGTACTACGTTATGTACTTGGAGACTACAAAGTGGTATCTGAAGAAAATGTGGTTAACCCCTTCAAAGATTGTTTGTGAGAGAAGTGAAGTATATGTTGTGAATAAGTAACAGAAAGAGAGTACCTTCTCTGATGGATAAGAGCTTGGTGAGTATTTTCTGGAGTGTTCGTGGAGCTTGAGAGTTGCAGTGACTGCAGTTGAAGAGAAAGAAGCCATGTATGAATCTATGAGTGTGAAAGAAAGATTTGTTGCATGATTGTTTTGTGTTGAGTTAGTTTGTTTGGTCGGATAAAAATTGTGGGAAAGGATATATCCCATGCCAACCACTCGATGAGAATAGGAACTTTTAAGAAGGCTATTTGAACTTCCCTTGGATTTTTGCTCGGGTTTTTATTTCTTTTGAGTTTGGTTTTTATAAACTTTTCTCATTCATTCATATATTGTTTCTGTAATCAGAACTGGTTACAATGTGATGGTGATATTTGAGGGGCAAGATTTTAATGGGTACTGTTTTAAGAACCATAAATGAAAATAGTAAATTATAAGATTCAAATGTTGAATTGAATATAATTATAGGAATTATTTCAACCGTCAATTTGAGACTTTATTTTAAATTTAATTAAAATATATCTGTAAATTTTTTGATATTATCTTATAAAGAGATAAGTATTTTATTTGTGTTATTTTTAATTAGATAGTTTTATCTTCCATTAAATTAAAATAATTAAATTTTGTTTCTTATTCTTCGGTTGCGATAATATTGAGATTTACACGAATAATTGTTCTCTTGGACTTACATTTGCTTATCTGCAGTTCCGCAATGTATTGGACCTCATGCGTAGGGGTGGGAACCTACAATTTGAGGTTAGTTTTATTTCAAATTAATGATAAATGTTGACAAGCACTGATATTGAGTAAAGCTTTCTTGACTCCATTTTCAACTTCTGTTAACAGTTGCATAGTTGCTTCAAGTTCACATTGAAGATTTTTCAACACCATCAATGGCTCCATCTTTCACTACTGTTAAACTTTTTTCTTCTTTTGTTATGGCAGAAATTTCAAACTGCTTCACCATCAGACATGGTTAGCTGTTGTATCAAAAGTTACAAATTCCATGAGTAACATCAAAACGTTGAGGCTTTCAACCATTTTTATTACTTGTTTTAACAAAACAATTTTTTAAAATAAATTAAATTAATTACAAATAAATATATTTTAAACATAATATTAATTAAATAAATCTAACAAAAAAAAAATCAATTCAGAAGGCCAACAAAAATGGAAGATCTGTTGAACTTTCAACAAATCTTCATATTCGTGAACGGATCTCAATATCCGTTGAAGAACCATTTTCGTGCCTCCAATGCTTTTTCTCTTTTGCACGACAAATACAACATACACAGTAATTTTGAAGTGTTAAGGTGACCAAAAGGAACACCAAGAGAAGCACACTAAGAGAGGAAGAGGAGGAGAAAAGGAAGAGGAGAAGAGAGAATTAAGAAAATGAAATGTGGGAGTGGGGGTGTGGTGCTGTCGTGGAGTGAAAAGGGGAAGGAATTAGGGTTTAAAAAAAAGTTAAAAAGTAAGTGGAAGAGGAAGAGAGAAGTAAGAGAGGAAGAAAGAATTAAGAAAATGAGATATGGGGGTGGAGATGTGGTGTGGCAATGGAGTGAAAAAGGAGAAAAGATTAGGTTTTAAAGAAAAACTTAAAAAGTAAATATTTACCTAAGGTTATTTTTGAAATTAAGAAAAATTGGGTGGTGTAGGGAGAAAAGTGTGGTGGTGTAGGGAGCAACTGCCTTTATGCGGATCAGATATCAACTTGGCCCATTTAAACTCAGCTCATCCGGGTTGAACCCGTGGTGGGTCAGGTTGACCCACTAACCCACCTATCTAATTTTATTTTATTAGAATTTAATTTTAATTTTATAAAAAAATATATATTATTCTTTTTGTTTGAAAAAATTATTTAAGTTTCCTATTTTCAAAATTAATCAACTGTTTAGATTTGAATTATAGAAAGTTTGTAATTCTTTTTATTTAAAACAAATTGTAATTAAGTGAGGTAGTGAGTCAACTTGTTTACCCACTAACCCTTGGTGGGTCGGGCCAGGTTCGAATTTTTCTAGCTCGCTAATAAATGAGCCGGGTTGGGTTGACTCACTAAGTGAGTAACCTGTGTTGGCTCACTAAGTGAGCAACCCATGGTTGGTCAGGCCGGGTCGGTTCGGGTGACCCGTTTTGACAGCTCTACTATTTTTATTCGAATTTTAGTTTCTTAAATTTTTTTTTGTCTCAATTGGATTTTTGATTTTGAAAAACTAAAGCAATGGGATCTCTACCATTAAATTTAGTAAACGACGTTAAAAGACGTAGCATGCTAATATGCATTTTTTTTAAATGGTGTAGTAGATTGAACAATTTAGTAATATAGATTTTTCTTTTTTAAATAAAAAATTTAAGAAAATCCTTCCATTAGCCTTCTCCTTCCATCACCACCAATGTTCAGACCATTACTGCAACAACCATCTTCGCACCTAAGGCCATGGATTGTGAAGAAACTCCTAATCGCGAGTTTAGAATTGCAAATTCAACATCAACCTCGAGTGACCACCACGAGCCCAGATCTCCCATCACCAAGGCTTCTCACGTAACCACAATTCGAGAATTAGCCACCGTAAATCGCACAACCTGAAAGTGAACCAAAACAATGCAAATCCATCAGTAGCGACAACAGAACATAAAGCGTAGAAACCATCACACCACCATGAGCAACCCTTGTGCCTCCTCATGCAAATCGTGGACCCTAATCAAGACCAATGCTCCATCACTGTTTGAGATAGTGCAGTTTAGGTCACCATGGCAAGCCACCGTGAGTCTCCACTACATCAACTCTGTGATGCCGCAACTTAGAGATTGACCTCACACCAAACTTTATTCTTCTTGTCCTTTCTCAATTGATTTTAAAATTTTTTAGTTATGTTGTTCTATTATACAAATTTGGGAAGAACAAAGATATTAACATCTACAAATCTATATATCTTTCACAACAATGGGGAAATGAAAACAAAATGAAATTAAGAAGCTTTTATTTTAGGGTTTTGCACAGATATTGAGATTTCCCAATTGTTTGACCATGTTCATCTTCAAATCTATATATCTTTCAGTATCCTCTCTTGGTTCTAAACTTAAGGGTTTCACTCAAGTATTGGGAATGATTAAGATTCAGGAATGAAGTTAAAGGGAAACGAAGATGGAAGAAGAAAAGCAAACAACAAATTAGGGTTTCAATGAAATTTTTTACAATTTTATTTTTTAAATATGTGAAATTCCATGTCACTAAGCCACATTATTTAAAAAAGCCACGTCAATGTGTCATGTCAACCTATTTTTAATGTCGTTTAGTAAATTTAACGACAAAGATCCCATTGGTTCAATATTTCAAAATTAGGAATCTAATTGATATAAAAAAAGTTGAAAGACTAATATGAGATTTGAACAAAAAATAGGGACTTCCGAGATGATTAAACCTATTTATAATTATAAAATATGGATACAATGGAAAGACTAATGATCAAAAAGTTACACTAGACTCCTAGGTACAACTCATAGAGTGCACTAGACTCCTACGTACAAGACAAGGTACTAATTATAAGTACAACATGGAAAATATTCTCAATGCACTACTTATTACTTATTTCAACACTCTTCCTCAAGCTGGAGCATACAAATTGTATATCCTAAGCTTAGAATATATAAACTCAATCTAAAGTACCTTTAAAGACTTGGTTAACACACTTGCAAGTTGATAATTTGATATAACAAACTCAATACAAATTTATTTTGACAACAATTTTTCCCGAATAAAGTGATAGTCAATTTTTATGTTTTTAGTTCTTTCATGAAATGCTAAATTTGACGCAATTTGGAGAGCAACTTGGTTATGATAATACATCTTCATGGTGTGGATCTCACAAAATTTGAGTTCTTGAAGGAGGTGTTTTACCCAAACAAGTTCACAAGTAAGAGATGTCATTGTCGTATATTCAACTTCAGCAAATGATCAAGCAAAAACGTTTTGTTATTTTCTTTTCCATGAGATAATATTTCCTTCAAGGAAAACATAATACTCAGTGGTAGAGTGTTGACCCAATCAACATTACAATATCCAAAAGCTTGAGTATTCCTTTTATCTTCATCAAGTAGTCCATGTCCTAGAGCCTTTTTAAGATATCTTAGAATACGAATGACAACATTCCAATGATCAACATAAGGATTTTGAATGAATTGACTTACAACACCAACTACAAATGACAAATTCGGTCTAGTCATAATAAAATATATAAGTTTTCCAACTAGTCTTCTATACCTTTTTGAATTAGTGGAACGGATTCATTTTTTGTCTGTGCCAAAATTTGTAATTTTTTTTAACTCAAAAGAGATTAACTCATAAATTTTAACTCATTTTGATAGCTCTAGACTCATAATTACAAGCCTAGTTACTAATTATAAGTACACTAGAAAAAGGTTCAATGCACTAGTTATTACTTATTTCAACATCTTTTATAATAAATGTTTTAAAATTAAATTTGGGATGATTTTATACGGATAGTTAATGAGAAAATATTCACAATAACCATGCTCCAAAATTAAAATTTTATTTCATTTTGCCTACAAGAATAATATTGTTTATGAAATTATCGAATGTATATTTTATTCATTTTTGTGAACATTTCTGAAGTTACATTTATGACAATTTTTATTAATTGATAATGTAAAATCATTTATAAGAAAAATACTTGAAAATTAAATTATTTTATTTTATTTTTCCTGCAAATTTGTTATTGAATATAATATATGGTGATTATATATTGTATTAATTTTGATGTTCTATTACTTCAAACAACACATTATTATTATATTTATCTTTTATTATATCATTCTTATATTTATTTTCTCTGTTTATCATTTAATCTAAACATTCACAAACAAAATTCAAGTTAGCAAAATAAATGGAGTAAAAATGAGTATGAAAAATGGACCAAGAAAATACAGAATGTTTTGTATTAAAGATTTGTTTAAAACTGAGCTTAATAGATTTTACAAATTAAACTAAAAAAATGTTCAAACAATATAAACTAAATTACCTTTTTATTTCAATGAACCACATTCTATATTTTTAAATTAAATTATACTTTTTTCCAGAAGTTAAATTGATTTTATTATCAAAATAATATTCTTATTATACTGAATAATAAGACAAAAACATTTCAATTCTATTTATTTTAAGTTAAATGGAAATATTAATTGATTTATTAGTGTGTCTAATAAAATAATATGAATATTGAAATCTGAGTATAGAAAGAAACAAATCATCTTTGAAAAGTTAACCTTTTAGCATGGTAACATAAATATGCTGCGGTTACAAATGATTGGGATTGCAATTCTAATATTAAAAAAAAAAAAATCAAAAATAAGGTTTTACAACTCATTTAATTTGCGAATAAAAATTCCCAGTTGAAAACTCATTTAAAGAAACCAATGGTCTTAAAAATAAACAGCGTTAATAATATTTATCTTTTTCATCTCTTGTCATATGCGTCGTGCACTAACCGTTCTCTTTAATTGAACTAAAAAGCAGTTTACTTTTTTAGTTTAATTTTTTATAGTTTAATTTAGTTTAAATAGTCAACAATTTAATTGAATATTTTTAACCTCCCTGACTATGAAGGGGGACTTGTTCGAAGCAAGCTAAGGGTGGGATGATTCCATGAACTCATTTAATTAATTTGTTATTTATATTCTATAGCTAGTTTAAGACTTCTTCCTATACTTGGTTCTAATTATCAGAGCAGTATCAATAACCTTGTTCTCTGAGATAGTACATAGTACAGAATATTATTGTGCAAGTATCATACCTTCTGCGATAGACGGTAGATAAAGGAGGTTTTGAGGTAACTTATTTCAAATACTATTACAAATTCATGAAATAAAAAAATTCACAGGTGGCTCGACCTCCTTTTTCTATATCAGCAGTACATTGGAGATGAAAGGAAATTTTCATCATGAAATCAGTAATATATTTTCTCAGGCTGAAAAGAAATTTCTCCCTTTACCCTTTCATTTTAAACCATTGACAATATAATTCACATTTTCATCTAATACTCCCGGACAATCCATGGAGCGATACATCTAACTCCGCATTATTAATTCTAAATAATACCCCAGAAGAAGTTCCTTGTCATCTTCACTTACCATACTTCATTGTCTCTTTCTCAAAACCAATAGTGGGAAACTGCTTAGCATAATCCTCTACTTCAAGACGGAGATTAGCAATCTTAGATTGAATTTGTTCATCTGATTGCATGGCTGCCACAAAATCCTTCAACTTTGTACCTGAAATTGATAAACCAACAAGAATGGTTTACAAGACATAAAACAAACGCTATGTTTTTTAAACTGCAAATATAACAGACAAAAGTCAGAAGGCAAGCTTAGGCTCAACCATTGGTATTTTCCTTAATCTGCAAGGCTAACTTGACAGCTGCATCAAAGTATTCAGCTACTTTTTTAAAATCTTCCTCAACAAATCCCCTAGATGTGAGAGCAGGGGTTCCTGAATTACAAGATAATATTCATTAACAAGTAACATAGATACACTAGTATCCATAAAAAGAACGAGAAACAGACTGTACCCATCCGAATGCCACCAGGAACCATAGCAGATACATCCCCTGGAACGGTGTTTTTATTGGCAGCTATATGAACTGCTTCTAGTACCTTCTCAACCCTGGAACCATCAATGCCCTGCCAAATAGCACACATTGAAAACTTTGTCCCCTTGGTACTATAAAATGTAAAATATTACACATGAAATTGGATCAAATAAAAATATAACAATTTTTTCTATCTCGGTTTACCAAATCTCACTGGAAAATTTTTATAAAATAACTGGGTCACTTCACAAACATCCGACAATAAAATGCTCTCAAAAGGTTTGGAATGTTTCTAGTAGTTTGGGTTGGTAGAATAACTATAATGAGACATGTTATATGCCAATTTCTAACTACTTAGGAATAAGATACAAAGTTAGCATAACTATCACATTAAGTCTATCAATGTCTACTGGGTTTAAAGTCTCTAAAGAGAAAAATATCTTCCAGTGCAATCTAAATAAATTTTTCTTTACTTAAAAAAATATAAAAAAATCTCAGTCAAGTATGCATGTCAAAGTATTCCAGGTTCCATACAGAATAGAAAGAATGAAGGCATACGAAATTAACTATCTTCTGAAGCCAATTTGTCCATAATAATAGCTGATTTTCCATTCTCCCCAAGTGCCCAACATATGATTTAAACCACGCATGAAAGGCTGGTCTGAACAGGTCTATTTGACATTTAAAAACAATTTGACACTATCTGGGTTTAATTTTGAGACAAGAACATAACCAATAGTTTTTCAGAGCAATTGATCACAACATTTACCTTGTTTCTCAAGTTCACTAACACTAAATGGTTATCAGTTCCACCAGATACAAGGTCATAGCCTTTCTCTAACAAACTCTGTAAGTTGAAACAACAAAGCAGGGTCAGCTATAATTGAATAAATTGTCAGGCTAAACATCTAGTACAAGATATAACTAATAACAAGTTTGTAATGAGTTTAGGCAACGTAGTGCATCATACAAATGGCATATGGCCTTCATTTTACCTGTGCAAATGTTGCGCAGTTGCTAAGTACTTGCTCTTGGTAATTCTTGAATTCTGGTGTCATAGCCTACATTTACAAAAATGAAGAAAGAACTGAACTTACATCAGTGTGACAACAAAAGATGTAGAAAGAATGACTATAATGCTTTTATGGACAAATACACTTTGCCAGGAAAACTATAATCACTACAGTTTCTTGCACTAGTCAATAAAAGAACCTGCTTCAGTGCAACAGCTAAGCCTGTAATAGTGTGATTGTGTGGACCACCTTGAAGTCCAGGAAAAACAGCCTGATTTATTTTGTCTTCATAGTCATACAACACCTGAAAGAAGCATTCAGCAAACACAGAACCATTCAGGTTACTCAGATTTGAAATGGTTAGCAATGAAAACAAAATGATCCTAATTCAGCCCTCAAAGCAAGCTCAAGTGCAAAAAGTATTGATCAAGTCATTATAACGGGTACTTTGCCTATATTCCCAAACAATGTAAATCTTAACACCAATTCTCATACTCAAGCCTATACATCAAGAGCATAAAGTTTGCTTGATTGGAAATCTCAAAATCATCCAACATAAAGTTTGACATAGGATTTGATAAAATGTCAGGATTGATAAAAGACAGGGAATAACTCAAAGCTAGGATATCCAGGAGGATTGATCAAGCCACATCTATTACCCTCTACTCTGCCGATGTGGATCTTAACACATCCATCCAAAATACTGAGAAAATGTTGAAAGAAAGTATTAAACATATCAATGAGCATTTATGAACACATCGTACAACTACTACAAATTGAGGAACTTATATTAGGATAAGAAGTACTTTACAAAGGTGGTTGATTGTAAGTGAAAATGTTAACTTTCTAAATTGAAGGATCACAAGGCACAAACACAATCATATGACCTTACCAATACAAAAACAAAAATTTGATTTTGTTACTTAAACCCCCTGAAGTTGGTTTATTTTTCACTTAAACACCCACCCCATATGTTCAACCCCCGGAGTTTGGCTTCAAGTGTAGTAACGTTAACTTTCATGAAATTAAACAACACAAGGGTTAGATAATAACAAAAAAACTTCAGTGGAGTAAGTTTATTTTACTCTACTTTTCAATTCCTTTTCTCTAGTAAAACATTAAATTTATAGTTTAAAACTCACTTCCTTCCCTTGCTTGTTTATTTCTTTCACACCCTTCCTGAAAAAAATCATAGCCCCACGTGGTCCACGAAGTGACTTGTGTGTTGTGGTTGTTACAATATCTGCATAATCAAAAGGAGAAGGAATAACACCTGCAGCAACCAATCCACTGATATGTGCCATATCAGCCAACAGAACTGCCTTCTGCTTATCACATACCTAAAAGAATTCAAGCATAAAAGATTCAATATCATCATCACTAAATTGTTCAAAATATTAAATACCCAAGTGTCTGTAGCACATATAAAATACCTTGCGAACACGTGCATAATCATAAAGGCGGGCATAAGCACTAGCACCAGCAACTATTAATTTTGGCCTAAAAAGTGCTGCACTTTTCTCCAACTGCAAATATTAAAAAAATAAATTATATACAAATTTCAACCAACCAAGGTAAGCAAAAATCAAGATCATGGTTGGATCGTGAAGGACTCTTAAAATTGTAATTCATGAATATATATATATATATATATATATATATATATATATATATATATATATATATATATATATAATATACTATATGGGATAGCCGAACTTGAACCGAAGTGACCAAAGCTCTTTTCATTAACAAGTGAATGTCCCAAGTTCGTATCACTGGGTAGAACTGTTCTAGTGAATGCAACACAATGGGGCTTAGGGATTCAGTTATCTCAATCATGACAATGAAGTGAAATGGCAACTGTGTCAAATCTAACTTGACGTGTCTGGCCCAGATAGCACAACAACAACCTTTTCTTCGCAACCTAGCACAAGAAGGGTGTGTTGTGATGATGGGTATGTAGGTAAGACCAATATTAAAGTTTTTTCAACTGCGTGCCTGTTGGGAAGGCATCTTACCTTACTCATGAACCTAAAACCACAAATGTTAATTGAGAATGATCCTGTTTGCATGTTCTCACTGAATCACAGAATCTTGCCGGACAATTGTAGATGTCCAAAGCCCCAAGTAAGAACCAGCAAGCAACCTACTTACCTCATTTCTATGTTTCCAAAATCCCTCCTAGCCATTCATAACAAAATGGTTTCATAAACAGATGCTTAAGTGAATAGTCTACTTTATTCAGTTCCATTAGGAATTTTGGGGAAAGCCAAAGAAGACAGCCAAGATTGAAAGAAAGAGTTTTCTACACTGTGATATATATATATATATATATATATATATATACACACACACACACACACATAATTAAAAAAAAGGCATAGTTGCAAGTGAAGGAGAAAAACGTGAAACCATGAAGGAAAGAAAAAAAGTGAAACCATCCCACTCTAACACGATCTTGCATGGGCTCTAAACCATACATGGTGTGCTAGGTTTATTTTGACAAGAAACCAATCTTTCACTCCTCACAGTACCCACTCACACACAAAAGAAAGACTATGAATGTATATTGCTTCTGTAATCAAAGAATGAAGTGCTTACAATCTTTCCCCAAGGGAGCACTCTCCCTTCTACAGGAACAACCTCCTGTCAATACACTGAATATCCAAAAGCCCCCCTCTACTAGACCCCCCTTGCCTTATTATAAAGGCAGCCCACTTCTAACCATCCAACAACAATTAATTTCCAAACTGTTTCCTCTGTCCTGCCCTATTACCCATTATAACCTATCATATTATATCCTATCATGGTGAGTGGAATCATGCAGTTACACATTTAAAAGCACAATTTTGACTACACTACCACCAACAATATGCATGAAACAAGATCTTTGCAGATAAGTGAGAATCTAACCCTTCACTAAATCCAAACAAATGTTTTTTTCCCATTTGCAATAAATACTCATAAGTAGGTAGAATTCAAACTTAACTCAACTTCATAAATCCGGTTTATTTGCACTCACTGATATAGTATAACTTAGCCTTATTTTTAGTCAATGTTGTTATCTTTAAAACACACTTCTAACTTTTAGTCAATGTTGTAATCTTTAAAACACACTTCTAACGTCGAGGACTAGACATCTCAAGTAGGGGCTTGGAGAACCGATAGTATGTGATACAGTAGGTTTAACAAACTTGACTATAATAAGCTTTGTATGGCTCTCATACCATTGTAAGATAGTCAAAGTTAGCCAAACTCAACTTCACAAAAACTAGTTTGTAAAGTGAGGTTTACACCTTCTTATATATTATAAAGTGTCCTTATATCTAGTTGATGTAGGCTCTTTAACAAATACTTTATGCAATAAACAAGAATAGATAGTAGAACAATGAATATCACGGCAATCTGCTACTAAGAGGGCAAAATATTTCAATCTTGATCGTGAAATGATTAACTATTGAAAGATTTGAACAAATATATTTTCTCCTCTATGTTACTAGTCCTTTCCCATTAGCCAATTTAGCATCTGTCCACCAAATCTTCTCCTACTACATTCTTTATTCCTACCATACACCTTAGATTCTTTTATTGGCAGCGGGGATCAATTAATGTATCTCTAAAATTCAGTCACTGCAATATTTCATAGGATAATGATTTTATCAAGAAAATCTTTACCAGCACATTCTGTAATTAGCATCAAGTAAAAGAAAAATATTCAACTCATTGGAAAAAAGATAACAGTGAGTACCAACTGAAATAGAAGCAGTTGGAGTACTTTAAAGTTTCTCAATAAAAAAGAAATATTCACTATACACAGAATACAATGGTACCTACCTACCTGGTCATAATCGATATAACCAGTGCTTTCATTCAATCTGTATGGCATGGTTTCAAAGAATATTGATACAGCTGATATCTTCTTGGTGTCAGTCTGCATGATACAAACATATCAAAAACTTGTGAACAAGGAATAAATAAAATAGGGTTGTAAGGAGGAATAGAAAACGAAAGATTGTGAGAGGTTAGATTTCAGACAACACTGTTCTTTTTATTTCATAAGGTGCTGATATTTCTCAAAACGTTCCAGTCCTATTGAAATATTTTACATTAATCACAGTCTTTGCAATCATCTAAAAAAGTAGTTCAGTGAGAATTGATTTTAATCACAAAAGTTTGAGACTGGAAGATGATTTTTAAATTTTTATCTATAAATTTATACCTCCCTCCTCACCTTTTTATGTGGAAAGCTTTTTTTCTTAGCTTCCTTGTGGGTTTCTGTTCATGGATATCTTAAGGGTGTTTCTAGGTGTGAAATTTAAAATGATTGGGTTTATCTTTCGAACTAATTTGTTTAGTCTTCCTTTCTTTACTGGAAAGAAATATCATAGAATCAAAAGAGTCCTTTTTTAAACTCTCCTTCTCAACGAAAACTTCTCTTATCTACAAAATGAAACAAAATTAAAGCCTATTGATCACTCAGTACCTATTTATTTGAGAAAAAAGGGGCGAATGACCTAATATGAGCTATTGCCATGGCATTCATTCATCACGTCCTTATTGCAAACTTGATAACATTATCAACTCATGGTGGCAGGTACAATGAGCACAACTGATAATCAGAAATTAACCTGATAACCATGCGATAGATGTCCACCATGGGGAAGATCCAGGGCCATAATTCTCTCATGAGGTTTCAATAAAGCAGTGTAAACTTGAAAGTTAGAAGGGGATCCGGATAATGATTGCACATTGACTGTCAAAAAGAAGAGAACATTAGATTCTCGAAGAAAGCACATTATCAAAATTGTGTTCCCCCAAATTATGGAAGAAAATACTAGAAAAAACAAATGAATGATCCAAAGAAAAAATAACACAGGTTCAAACTACTTATCCAACAAGGCAAGCAAGCTAAAATAATATGCATCAAATTTAAAAAGCAGAAGAGTTTATATTTATATTAATATTAATATGCATCACATTATCCATTCATATTAATGAATTTCTATCACATGTTTTACTCCAAAACACGTGTTTATAATCAATGTGTTAAGTACATGAACTGTCCAATATAAAATGAATTGAAATAATCCTTCACTATATTAAAAAATTCTCGAGGATAATAAATAATCCTCCGGTGTATATTAAAAACTTCTCAAGGATTATCACTTAATATACAAATTTCTTCAATCAGGTATAAAATTGAAAAGTGGAAAGAGTGATGACTACATTAAGGGAACCAGTATAAGTGAAACCATTGTGGCATGGTCATAGTTATTCAAAACAAGCATTCAGTAGGTAGGTCTTAAAAGATAAGACTCTCCTCAATCACTATAAGACGGAAGAAGATAAATCTTAAACCTAAAAATAAATGTTTCTCTAGAGAATGAAGAACTCAAACCATAACTCACTTTCTTTCGTGGGTAGAAGAAAGGAAAAGAACAGTAGCTTATAGTAGCAAAATAATTACTTCCAGAAACTTGAGTGCTGAACCCCAATATAAACATAAGGAGACCTAAAGTTCTTCCTGATTCTCACTATTTTTTTCTAACTGTTAATGATAAGTTACTAAATAGAACTATCAGATTAAGCAAAAATGAAAGTTGGAGGTGGGAAATGACTCTCTAATGTTTATTTTAGAAGTAATTTGATGTTTTCTCTCTATATAGATACATAATCAACAAGCTAGGAAATTAAAAAAAAAAAAAAGGAATTAAATGTCAATCAATTCTGTTGAATATTTTACTTCAATAATAGATGGTTGTTTTGTTTAGAAAAAATCACTTAAAATATCCATTTGCACACAACAAAGGATTAAAATATCAGGACGTACACCCAGGGAGAATTTGGCACAAAAACAAAAAGGTTCCATATTTATTTTCCTTGTTTTCTCTCTTTTTAACAGAACTAGGATACACCATCTTGTAATCTCATGCCATGTTTTACTTTTAAATGCACGGAACCCTGTCTCCTGTTCTAAGACATCTATAAAGCACAAACACGTATACTAGTTCTTTGAATGATTAACAATAGAGAAAGATATCCTGTTCTAAGACATCTATAAAGCACAAACACGTATACTAGTTTCTTGAATGATTAACAACAGAGAAAGATAACAGGTCTTTTAATCTAAGTGATCTCCAACAACGATATATTAGCAACGCTCCCAAAAAATCCTAACCGTCACAAAAAAAGAAGAAGAAAGAAACTAACAACTAAGCAAAACAAAAACCACAATGTTCCCAATTTCTTCTTCACAATACCTCAACATGCACGAGACCACTCTAGATCCGAATAATAAGGAAACTCAAATTGCTTAACAGTAGACTTGCGTGCTTACGTACCTCCCCATTTTGCTGGATCCAACCGAAAAGCTTCAAGCGCACGCTTCTGACATAATGTCTCAGCCATGTCAATGTACCTAAACGCACAATCATGCACGTAACTCCAAAATCAGCACACCGAATATACGATAAATTTCAGAATCCGAAACAAAAACGTTCATAACCAGATCAACATACTCATTTCCTCCATAGTATCTAGCTCCTGGATATCCTTCGCTGTATTTATTTGTCATCACCGATCCAACGGCTTGCATCACCGACAGCGACGTGAAATTTTCGGAAGGAATAAGTTCGAATCCCTGGCATTCCATACAAACAAACGTCAAACAAATTCAAACAACAATCCAACGAAAAATCAGAAACATTTTTCATCAATCCAAAGCAAAACACGCTAGAACAAAACTTGGATTCACCTTCCATTGGCGCGCTTTTTCGAGTTCGATTATGTCAGCGATCTCGGGATCCACAACCTCGAGAGGATCGTTGAGCTGCTTCGTCCACTGCGATTGATAGAAGTCTTCAATCAGGTACGAACAAAATATTTCAATTAGATGCGAACGAAAATTTTCAATTAAAATCTTAATTGGCTTACATCTGCACGAGATTTCTCTTTTTCGTGAGCGGAGAGCGAAGACGACTGCGACAAAACACATAGTATTGCGATTCCAAAACAAAAACAGAGAATGAAAGAAAATATATACAGAGAGATAGAGAGAGAGAGAGTACCGTGCGATAAATGGAAGTGGCGTGGGAGAACGGTTTGTTGATGGTGGAGGAAAGTCTGCGAAGTGCCATGGCCATTGTGACACGATACGAAACGACACTTTGTTTTCTGTCTGGCAACGGGGATTGTATGTAGGTTGGTATATATGTGTTGAGGGTGGGTGAGTGAGAGTGAGAGCGGTGAGTGAGGTTGGTGGTGTGTTCTTTTGCACTATGTAGGTCCTGATAATTGAAATGCGGGTGGGTAGGATAGGGGCATTCAGCACTTGCAAACGTGATTGGATTTCACATTCACACCGCATCATAATGACCAAGGGGCGCCTTCACACCACATTTTTTTTTAATTCCTCTTTCTTTCTTTGCACTCACTCAGTTATACCATAAATTCTTCTCAGTTATTTTTTGTGATTTTATAAAAAAAAATGTATTTTTATATTTTCAGTTAAGTACGGTGAAAGTCGTTATATGTATTAATGAATTTGACTCTTAAATTTAAAAACATAGGAATTTATGGTGAATCAAAATTGAGATTTCCAATTAAAGAAATATTATTTGTTTGACTGTTGCTAAATCAATATTATCTCAAAATGAAAATATTGTTAAAAACAAAGTTACTATATATTCTTTGTGAGAAGTAGGCATTATAAGATTACCAAAACTTTTTGTAATTTAAGATGCAATAAATTTGACCTACTTGTTAAATAATTAGGTAGTGTCTTTCTTTTGGTGCAAGAATTCTGTTTGCGATAAAACCGCTTAAATTTAATTAAGTCTTCAAGTTCTTTACAAACTTGCTTATTTTTATTTAAATTTTTATTATTTTTTCTAATAAGCATTTAAAATTTTATATTTTATATTAGATTTTTATGGTTTAATTTTTCATTAAGCGATTGGTCTGACTATTATGTATTTAGATGGAAAGAAAAGTGAAAATGAAAAGTTTTTTATGGTTTTTTCATCTTCACCACCTCCGTTTTTTTTTTCTGTGTCCCCTTAATATTTAAAATATCCCTATTATTATTGGCTTAGTAAGAGAAGAAAGCAGGAGAAGAAAGCATAGAGAAAAACATACATACTTACAGAGAATGAGTATTTGGTAACGAAATTTTATTTATACTGTTACAGTATAAACGAATTAGGATGACTCTTATTTATAGGAATAAGAGTCTAAGTTCATAACATTTAGAAAAGGTAAAACAGACTTGAATTAATACAACACTTCCCATTAATTTAAGTATTAAAATCAACCAAGCCTAACTCAGATATTAGACTACCAAATCTATCCTTCTTCAAAGGTTGGGTAAAAACATCTATTAGCTTTAACTGAGTGGGATAATAGATCAGTTTTATCCTCCCATTGTTAACTTGTTCCCTCAAAAAATGAAATCTAGCCTTTATGTGTTTACTCCTTCCATGTGATACTGGATTATTAGCCAAGTTGATTGTTGATTTGTTATCCACAAATAACTGGATGGGTCTCTTAAATTCCACCTTTATTTCTGTCAAGAAAGAAGCAAGCCACGTAGCTTGGCATGCAACAATAAATCCAACAATGTACTCTGCCTCACAAGTGGATAAAGCCACCACTTGCTGCTTTTTACTGCACCAGGATATCGGTGCACCCATAAACTTGAAAAGGAAACCAGTAGTGCTTCTCCCATCACTGTTGTCCCCACACCAACCAGAATCAGACCAGCCCTCCAAGATATCTTTCTTCTCACAGTCTTTAGGAAACAATACTCCAAATTCCAATGTTCCCTTCATATATCTTAGCACCCTTTTCGCAACTATCAAATGCAATTTATTTGGCTGATGCATGAATATGCTAAGGACCCCTACTGCAAAAACAATATATCAGGCCTACTATTACATAGATACTTGAGTGAACCCACCATTTGTTTATACAGTGTGTTGTCCACTTCGTCTTCATCATCTTCCGAAGTAGTAACTTTTTCCTCTATTGGAGTTGTTGCTGCATTACACGTATCCATATTGAATTTCTTCAAGATTTCTGCTACATATTTTCTTTGGTGGAGAATAATTCCACCACTGGATTCAACAAATTCAAGCCCAAGAAAATACTTCAATTTTCCCAAATCAGTCATTTCAAATTCAGCCATCAACAACCCTTTAAACTTTTCAATTTATGAGATATTACTCCCTGTGATAAATAGGTCATCCACATAAATGCACATTAAGATTAAATTTGCATCACCTTGGAACCTTACATACACACCATGCTCCACTAGACATTTCAGAAATTTGTGATTTATCATAAACGAACCCATCACCTTATTCCAAGCTCTTAGTGCTTGCTTTAGGCCATATAAAGCCTTCCTCAATCTATACACCTTGTCTTCACACCCTTTAACCTCAAACCCAGGAGGTTGAGTGACATGCACCTCTTCTTCAAGTGGCCCATTCAAAAACACATATTTTACATCTAATTGAAATAAAGGCCACCTTCTTCCATTAGTCAGTGCCACAACTAATCTTATGGTTTCAATCCTCGCCATAAGAGCAAACACTTCCGATCCAGCCCTTGTTTCTTGTTGGAAAATGGGTTGGCTCAGTTTCAACACCAAGAGGGGGGGGGGGTGAATTGGTGAGGTTTAAAAATCAGAGTCTTTTTAAAATCGTTTTTGCAAAATATAAACCTTTACACAATTTCTTGAATCGCAAGGAATGAAAAGTTTAAGTGCAGCGGAATACAAAGTTGACTACATAAACAATTAAGTGGACTGAATGTAAAAGTGAAAGGATAGAGAAATCAAACCCATGTTTTTATACTGGTTCGGCCTCAATGCCTACATCCAGTGTCCTTCCATTATCCGGAAGCAAATGCACTATAATGGTCAAGGTTTTTACAACAAGGCATTTATAGACACCTTCACGTCAAAAATATAAAACACCTCTCTAACCCTCTAACCAAAATATAGGCAGCAACAACACAAAGATCTGCAGCAAGATATCCCCTCTTCAGCAATCTTTAACCCACTTTGAACAATCCTCAAAGTGTCCAGACTCCACGAGTCTACCTCCTGTAATCCCAACAAGATAACACACAATCTTTCCACAGATTGACAGTAATCTTGATCAGCTGAAGAACACCACAGTGTGCAGAATGTGATCAACCAGAAAACACAAAATCTTCTCCTTTAGAACCTGTTCAAAGAAAGATCACCACGGTCTTCTTGATGAGTTCTTGGAGCAACCAATCACAGAATCTTAATCTGAAAATAGCAAATGAAATTGTCAGTTCAATCAAAGTCTCTGTGATTAACACTGTCAAGTCTATTTATAGTTTTCTATAAATCAGACGCTCCTGTAGTCGACTGTGCTACTAATGAAGTCGACTGTCATTTGACAGTTATAACGATTAAGTAAATTAACAGGAGTCATGACAACCAAATTGATTTTGCAATTAATACAGTTGACTATCATAAATGATTTCACAGACATTTGAAATATAGTCATTACTGTAAACAAGCTTTAACAGAATTTCAAATCAAATAACTAACTAAGTCGAATCCACTGTGCATGTAGTCGACTTAGACACTTCAACTCAATTTGAAAATCTTTTCAATGCAAAATCACACATAACACTACTTTTGAAAATCTGTGCAAAGTCACTAGTTTAAGTCGGCTTACTTCTTAATAAAGTCGACTTAGAACTTGCAGATTTGCCACACATTGTAAGTTCATCAAAGTGCATGTGGTTTTCCTTTTCATAAACATATGTAATGCAAACACAAAGATATGTATCAAGTATAAGATCAGTGAACATGCATACATATATCAGAAACAACACAAAACATGTTCATAAGATATCAAACATAGTAAAGAGTAGAACATGTACCACATAACAATACACGTGTTATTAATAATTTGTTGTCATCATAAAAAATGAGAGCAACTAGAGCACTGTGAGATTAAGGTTAGCTAAACCAACGCTTCCCTTATCAAAAATCTCAACAATCTCCCCCTTTTTTGATGATGCACAACCATGATTAATAAGCAACCATGTTTGTACACAAACAACATACTAAATCAGTCAAGTAATCACTAGAATCAGAGCTAATATAAGCAATCAGTAAGAACAAGTGATTAAATTATCTTTCCAATGTATCAGAGCAAATTAACCGATTTTTCCAATGTATTAGAGCAAACAAAAGATAGTTTCAACATATTTCAGCTTAATTACTCTGAGTAAAATAGTATCAAGCAAACAATCACATATCAAGCAAATAAGCAGATCAATCTAACTTTTCAAATATTTCTCCCCCTTTGTGCATTAGCAAAAAAGGTTTGCTTTCAGATATGGATATGTTGATTATCATGAATCAATAGAGATGCATTAGTGTGAATCATTGTTAACAGATTAAACATGCAAAGATGCTCCCCCTATCACAAATATTCACATGAGATAGATAAACTCCCCCTAAAGTGTAGGCATGTGAAAAAATATCTATGCAATCAAGTAATGCTCCTCCTGTCATTATGCATACAACAAAATCAGATTTAAATGCACAATGCAGTTACATAAGTATCAGAGCATACAATCAGTTTGTATCAAGATTGTATCAGTGTTATGATTGCAAACAATTCAATCAAGAAAAGATACAACTTTCAACAATCTCACAATATAATCTCATTGTAAAACAGTCATATAAGAACAGAGATATATTGAAGACAACTGATATAAAATGATCAAACAACTTAATAATTGTACAGTATAGAATATCTTATTAAATATATTGATAAGCAGAAGATAAAACAATCAAAGGATAATCAAGAATATCTGAAAGAATATCTAATTAAAGATATTTAGCAACTAACCAGATTTTCAGGTAAGTATGTTTATATTCTATTCTGTTTATATTTTATTGGGCTTATGCCAGTTTAAGATCCATGAGACAAATTATAAATAGAGAGTTAGGGCCACAAGCCAGGTACTTTTAATCACTCTCCATTCAGAGCTTACTCACATTCAACTCATATTCTCAAATACTCAAATAGTGAAAACCCTTCACTAAATATTCAATCAAGAGTCGAGGCTCTTCAATACACGCCTAACTTGGGCGTCGGAGTGCCTTTTGCAGGTACCTCCCCCTCTCCACCAGGAAGGCGACCGAGCGGTCAAAGCTTAAAGATCACCGAACGGCCAAGATTGTAGGCGATCGAGCGGCCCAAGCGGAAAGAAGATAATTACAGAACCCAATCCAAGCATCGGAAAGTAGTAAAGCCACAACATCCAGGTTAGTATCTCGGTCTCATAAAACTTATACCGAAACATTTTGGCGGCCACCGTGGGGCCGAGAGAATTGAAGACACCCAAGGATGACCACGAGAAATATGGAAGAACAACAGAGCACCACTAAAGCCACAAGAAACCAAAATGAGCACTCGATCTTGACATTACTACTTCGGATCAACACCAAAAACTTACAACAAGACGAAAGCAACACCACATGAATCATCATTGCTACGAGAAGTTTCATCAACAAGGCCTTTATCTTCCTCAAACTACTGGAACTACAGGAAAAAATTGTAAGAATTAGATTACAGGTATTTAGCCATTCGGCTGTACTCGGCCATTCAGCCTTACAGCCATTCGGCTTTGCAGGTACTCGGCCATTCGGCCTCACAGGTGCTCAACCATTCGGCCTCACAGGTTCTCGGCCATTCGGCATCACAGGTCCTCGGCTATTCGGTCTTACAGGTTCTCGGCCATTCGACCTCACAGGTTCTCCGCCATTCGGCTTCACAGGAATTCAGCCATTCGACTTTACAGGTACTTTGTCATTCGGCCTCACAGGTGCTCGACCATCAGGCCTCACAGGCATTCGGTCATTCAGCCTCCCAAGTACTCGACCATTCGGCTTTACAGATGCTCGGTCATTCGGCCTCACAGGTGCTCGGCCATTCAGCTACATAACTACTCGGCCATCAGGCCTCACAATTATTCGACCTCGCTACCATTCAGCCTCATAGATTTCGTCTACTAGGACATTCTCCAGGAACTCTTGGGCCACGGACGGTCATTCGCGTCTACTAGGATGTTCTCCAGGAACTCCTAGGCCACGGACCGTCATTCTCGTCTACTAGGGTGTTCTCCAGGAACTCCTGGGCCACGGACGGTCATTCTCGTCTACTGGGATGTTCTCCAGGAACTCCTGGGCCACGGACGGTCATTCTCGTCTACTGGGATGTTCACTAGGAACTCCTGGGCCATGGACGATCATTCTTGTCTACTAGGATGTTCTCTAGGAACTCTTGGGCGACGGACGATCATTCTCGTCTACTGGGATGTTCTCCAGGAACTCCTAGGCCACGGACGATCATTCTCGTCTACTGGGATGTTCTCCAGGAACTCCTGGGCCACGGACGATCATTCTCGTCTACTGGGATGTTCTCCAGGAACTCCTGGGCCACAGACGGTCATTCTCGTCTACTGGGATGTTCTCCAGGAACTCCTGGGCCACGGACGATCATTCTCGTCTACTAGGAAGTTCTCCAGGAACTCTTGGGCCACGGACGACCAATCTTGTCTACTAGGAGGTTCTCCAGGAACCCCTGGGCCACAAACAACTATTCACGCCTACTGGGAGGTCCACAAATGAGCAACGCCTAGAAGCACGCTCCCGAACACAACCTCCTTCAAACTCATAAGTCCTATAGTTAATCATGGCTAAAACCAAATGATTAACTCGAACTTGGGGGGCATGATGTACAATATAGAATATCTTATTAAAGATATTGATAAGCAGAAGATAAAATAATCAAAGGATAATCAAGAATATCTGAAAGAATATCTAATTAAAGATAATTAGAATCATAGTAATGCAAGAAAATATTCAGATAAGAAGTGAGTATGCAAAACAATTAATGTAACAGTGAGTATGTGACGAGTCAGTATTTTATTGATTTCACTTGGTTTATTGTGCTAGAATTAATCAGGGAATTGTGTTTAATTGTCCGGTATTTTCCCGTTTCTGCTAATTATGCTTAATTTCATCGGAAATCCTTATCTTAATTAATTTAAATATTCTGAGCTAATTATTTGCATTATTAGTTGCAGGGAAAATTTTGGAGATACAATTTGAGACAGTTGGAGGTTATTGGAGAAAAGCTCTCACATTTCCACGGCTTGAAAAAAAGTTGCAACTTCATTACGTCCCACATGGCAAAGGGTGTTTTCACGTGATGGGTGGAATTTGGAGAAGCTTGGTTTTTTCTTTGATAAAAAAAGAAAAGAAATGTTGTCTTCAAAGGCAAAGAAAAATAGCAACACTTGGATTGGTGCAAATGAGGTGCCATGGTCCACACTTGAAAAGATGGTGAATTGGTTTTTGTCAACCACATGCATATATTTTAATCAAAGAAAGAGGTGCAGCCCACCTTTGCAGGAAATCAACCGTCCAGCTCTCACATCCACGTAAGAAATGCTGCAATTTGGAGACATGGGTTCTAGAAATAAAAAAACATAGAAACATGTCGTGGCCCACATTGTATTATTTTAGAGGAAGCAACATTTCAATCTGCTGTCAAAAACCTTGAATTTATTTGCTTGGAAAAGTGGAGGGTACGGTGATTGAGAAATTAAAAAATTCAATTGCAAAGAGGTGGCATGCATAAAAGGAGGCCGAACCTTGCAAGTAAAGGGGGGACTTAACATTTCATTTTCTTTTTACACTTCATTCTCACGGTTTTCAACTTTTCTTTCCTAAGTTTTTCATGAATGAACATGCTCTCATGGGAGCTTGCTTGGTGCTTTGGATTTTGGTCATTTCAATGAATAAGATGCAGATTTTCTTCTTCTCTTAACTTACTCTTGGTTGTCTTAGCTCATTGGTGGTGAAAAACCATTCATTTCTACTTTCAATTGCTTGTTCTTGATGTATGAAGCTTGAGCTTTGGAGCTTGTCTTGCATTTCCATGGTGGTTGTTGGGTTTGAGTAACTTTATATTTTCGTTTTCCTCTTCCATTGCTGCAGTTACTCACGTTTTTCCTTGCATTTTATTTGGTTGGATGATAAAAATGGAGTTCTATGTGAGTTTTGGGTTGAAGAGAGCTTAAGATGAAGTATGGGTGTTGTGGGTTGAACTCTTTCCTTTCATTTTTCGGTTTTGATGTTTGAAGCAAGGTTGGGACCAGAGTTTGGTGTTGTTATTGTGGCTGGACAGATCTGGATTTGATAGCTAAGATGTTATTTTCGTTTTTGCAAAGAAATTTGAAGAAATGGAAGATTTGATTGAGTTGAATTAGTAGTAGTGTGGGTTTATTGTTCTTGAATGGTGTTGCAACTTGAAATGGGTTTCTTGGGTGTGTGTTTTCGGTGGGAGGAAGAAGAAAATTATGAATGATGAAGGTGGGTATAGAAATGCCGAATAAAGGAAGGAAAGGAGAGAGGAGTTTGGTTTCATGCAAATACAATTATTGAAGGCTTGGAAAACTTGTTATTTTAACTTCTTGTGAATGAAAAGAAAGTGCAGCAGCTGTCTTGTCCCATAGAACACGTTTTTTGCCTATGATTTAAAGAGCACATTTCATTATTTTATTTAGAAAAGTGGTTGATTTTGTTTGCTTTGCTACACCAAAGTTCCGTGGAAAAATGAAGAGGTAATTAGGTGGGGTCAGTGGAAAGGCACATGTTCATGGTAAAAGCAATTTTAATTTTGCTTGGAGATTCTTGGAAGCTTTCCTTGGAAGAGTGTCACGGCTGGAACCAAATTCCAACTTCAAAAATGTGGGATTTACAATTTAAGAAAATGAAATAGTGGTGGTGCAAAGGGGAGGTCACGGCCAGAGGTTATTTTTAGACCATTTGGAATTTTAATTTGTTTAGTAGGTCATTGTCATGTGAATTGGTAGAAAATAAATATATTGTTTATTTCTTTAGCTTTAAATTAGTTTGAATTGTAGGTTGAGTTATTTTTTTAATTTAGTTTTGCATTTAATTTGAATTAACTGTGCTAGATAATTGTTTGTTACAGTGTTGGGGTCTTGTATTTTATTTTGTTTTAATGTTGTCTAGTAATTGTGGTAGAGATAATTTGACTGTCATGTTAGCTTAAATTAATTCAGTTGGTCATTAGCCATATTGTAATGTTTCCTTGAGATTTCTGTACCGTAACTATGTTTGCTATTCTGACCTTTGTTAATGTGATATCTGTATTTGCACTTGCAATTGGGTATACGCTTAGTTGCCTAATTGGTGTGACATCTTCGCTTAATTGATGAAACTGTATGGTGTAAATCGGATTTGACATTCGCTTAGTTCGCTTTTATGAAAACAAGATTAACCGTAGCTTAGTCGGTCAAGTCTGTTGGATTAGAGGTTTGAGTAGCGACTTTATTTTGTTAATCGGTGATGGGAAACATTTTAATGAAGTTAATGACCGACTGTTTACTCTCCCTGTGTTGATTCCATATTTTTACGTCTCTGTATGTGTTTCAATAGTTAAATTTCTATATTCGTCGTATTTCGATTATGTCCGTGTTCAACGCAAACCATTTTCACAACCCCCCTTTCGTGTCTGACTAAATTCTGAACAACAAAATTGTTCCTTGGGAGACGACCTAGGAGTCATTTCCTAGCTATACTGCATTTAAAAATTGCACATTAAATTTGTGTGGGTTGCGACAGTCCATCAAATTTTGGCGCCGTTGCCGGGGACCAACGGTTCAGTTTTAAGTCTTGTGTTATTTTTTTGTTTGTTTGAGTTGTGTTGTCTTGTGTTGTTTTCTGTGGTTTAAATTTTTTGTGCTATTGATTCCTGATTATAGGGTGTTGTGATTTAGTGCATGACTAGAGGAAATCCTGGACCCATACCACCCTTTGATCCTGAGATTGATAGGACGTTTCATAGGTTAGCTAGGCATTCTAGGAATTTGTCTTTAGACTGTGTTTTTGAGTCAATTCCACTTGATACTGTGCATACTGCATCTACTGCATCTGTTGCATCTGCACCTGATTCTGATTTTGATTCTGTTATTTTTCACACTGAGAACAATATGGCACAACCTCCACCTCGTGAGAGGACTTTTAGGGAGATGGCTGCACCAGATTTCGATATTGAAAGCTTGTGCATCCAATATCCTGATGAGGACGTTCCATTTGTTCTCAAGACTGGACTGATCCATTTGCTGCCCAAGTTTCATGGACTTGCAGGTGAGAGTCCGCATAAGAATCTGAAGGAATTCCACATTGTTTGTTCCACTATGAAACCGTCTGATGTTTCAGAAGATCACATCTTCTTGAAGGCATTCCCTCATTCATTGGAAAGTGCTGCTAAGGATTGGTTGTACGGTTTAGCGCCTAGATCCGTCACTAGCTGGGATGATCTGAAGAGGCTGTTCTTGGAAAAAATTTTCCCAGCATCCCGGACCACAACTATTAGAAAAGACATATCTGGGATTAGGCAGCTTGGTGGAGAGAGCTTATATGAGTATTGGGAGAGATTCAAGACACTTTGTTCAAGATGTCCTCACCATCAGATACCGGACCAACTCCTTCTTCAGTATTTCTATGAAGGCCTCAACAACATGGATAGGGGCATGATTGATGCTGCCAGTGGTGGAGCTCTTGGAGACACCACACCTGTTGAGGCCAGGCAATTGATTGAGAAGATGGCCTCCAACTCCCAATAGTTTAGCACCAGAAGTGATGCCATTGTGGTGAGGGGCGTACATGATGTTGATGCCCAGTCTTTATCATCTGTTGAAAGAAAATTGGAGGGCAAGCTTGACTCTCTTATAAAGATAGTGACCCAGTTGGCAACTAACCAGAAACCTACAGCTTCATCCGCATCTGTTGCACGACTATGTGCTATTTGTACTTCTGGTGACCACTACACAGATACTTGTCCTACTTTACAGCACTCAGCTGCCTCTGATGCGCCTCAGGCTTATGCTACTAACATCTACAATAACAGGCAGCCACAACAGCAAAATTATGACTTGTCGAGCAACAGGTACAACCCAGGGTGGCGAAATCACCCTAATCTGAGATGGAATAATGCGCCACAGCATCAGCAGCAGGCACAACTTTTCCAGAATGCTGGAGAACATAACAGATATGTGCCTCCACCTATGCAATAAATCAAAGGCAGCAACAACAAAAACAGCAAGAGGCACCTGCCCAACCAACTGCCCAACCTTCTACTTCTTCTGAGCCTTCATTGGAAGAGTTAGTGAGACAGATGACTATGCAAAACCTACAGTTTCAGCAGGAAACTAGAGCTTCCATACAGAGTCTCACTAACCAGATGGGTCAGATGGCTACTCAGATGAACCAGGCGTAGTCTCAGAATTCTGATAAGTTACCATCTCAGACTGTACAGAACCCAAAGAATGTGAGTGCCATAACCCTCAGATCAGGGAAGCAGATTGTTGTGCCTTCAGAACTGACTCCTACACCTATACCCACGCCTGCCGCTTCTCATAGGACAGAGGACCAGTCTGGTCCACGCAGGACGTTTGAGAAGGGTGAATCTTCTTCTCCAGCCGGTGGTTCCTCTTCAGGTGGATCTTCTCCTTCTTCCACCACACCCGTTGCCACGCCTTCTCCATTGGTTGATAGACCTATCCCTCTTCCATTCCCTTCACGGGCACTTCCTAGCAAAAAGATGGAAGAGGTGGATAGGGAAATTCTGGAAACCTTCAGGAAGGTAGAGGTGAACATACCTCTACTCGATGCCATCAAGCAGATACCAAAATATGCCAAATTCTTGAAGGACTTGTGCACACACAAGAGGAAGATGAAGGGCAATGAACGAATCAGCATTGGAAGGAATGTATCAACTCTTATTGGTAAGTCGGTCCCGCAGATTCCTGAAAAGTGCAAGGACCCAGGTACGTGTTGCATTCCTTGTGTGATTGGGAACAGTAAATTTGAAAATGCTATGCTTGATCTAGGTGCATCTATAAATGTCATGCCATTGTCTATTTATAAATCTCTGTCTCTTGGTCCATTACAGCCTACGGGTGTGGTCATTCAGTTGGCCAATAGGAGTGTTACCCACCCAACAGGTTACATAGAGGATGTCTTGGTTAGGGTTGGTGAACTTATTTTTCCTGCAGACTTTTATGTTTTGGAGATGGAGGAGGGATTCTCTCATGGATCCGCTCCCATTATCCTTGGTAGGCCATTCGTGAAAACTGCCCGAACCAAGATTGATGTGTATGCTGGAACATTGTCTATGGAATTTGCTGATATTGTTGTAAATTTTAATATCCTTGATGCCATGAAATTTCCAGCTGAGGACCATTCTGTGTTTAGAATTGATACATTGGATGACATTGTTGATGAGTTCATTGTTGATGATTTTCGTTCTATGCATGAGAAGAAACATTCTTTTCTATCTTCTGTACATTCATGCATAGCATCTGGGTTTGAATCAGGAATAGGAAATGTTGTTGAATTTGATGACGATATGGATGAAAATTGTGATGTCTAGGATATTGATGATGTTGTTGATATACCTGTGATGGATATTGATCTGGATTGCGATGAGATGGGTTTTCTACCTTTACCTGTACATTCCTTAGAGTCAGAATGCATTAACCACATTGCAGGAAGTACACTTGAATCTGACTTGCAGGAACCCACTCTTGAGTTGAAACAACTCCCAGAAAACCTCAAGTACGTATACTTGGAGGATGATGAGAGAAAACCAGTCATAATTTCCACCTCCCTTGATTATGTTCAAGAGGAAAGATTGCTTGGAGTGTTGAGGGCGCATAAGAAAGCCATAGGTTGGAGTTTGGCAGACATCCCTGGTATTAGCCCATCCATATGCATGCATAGGATTCTGTTGGAAGATGGGGCAAAACCAGTGAGACAGCCGCAGAGAAGGCAAAACCCCGTGATCACGGACGTGATTAAGAAGGAGGTGACGGAGCTTTTGCAAGCTGGGATCATCTATCCTATTTCAGACAGTCAGTGGGTGAGCCCCATCCATGTTGTGCCCAAGAAGACTGGCCTCACTGTTGTGAAAAATGAGAGGGATGAGCTAATTCCCACAAGAGTACAGAACAGCTGGAGAGTCTGCATTGACTATAGGAGGCTGAATCAAGCGACCAGGAAAGATCATTTTCCCCTGCCATTCATTGATCAGATGCTGGAGCGCCTAGCAGGTAAATCTCATTATTGTTTTCTTGATGGTTTTTCTGGTTACTTTCAAATAAACATTGCGCCTGAGGATCAAGAGAAAATCACATTCACCTGCCCCTTTGGCACTTTTGCCTATAGGAGGATGCCCTTTGGTCTATGCAACGACCCTGGTACCTTCCAACGGTGCATGCTTAGCATTTTTAGTGACTTTCTTGAGAGTTGCATAGAGGTGTTTATGGATGATTTTACTGTGTATGGATCCTCTTTTGATGCATGTTTAGATAGTGTGAAAAAAGTTTTGAAAAGATGCATAGAAACAAATCTTGTTCTTAATTTTGAGAAATGTCACTTCATGGTTGAACAAGGTTCGGTTCTAGGGCATATCATTTATGAAAAGGGAATAGAGGTAGACCCTGCTAAGATATCTGTGATTTCGCAGTTGCCTTACCCCTCTTGTGTGCGAGAGGTGCAATCTTTTCTTGGACATGCAGGTTTCTACAGGCGCTTTATCAAGGATTTCAGCAAGAAGGCGCTTCCCTTGTCCAGACTGTTACATAAGGATATTGACTTTGATTTTGATGATAGATGCAAGCAGGCGTTTGATTGCCTTAAGGAAGCTTTGACCACCACTCCGATCATTCAGGCACCGGATTGGAAAGCCCCATTTGAGCTTATGTGTGATGCGTCTAACTATGCATTGGGGGCTGTCTTGACACAAAAAATTGACAATCTGCCAAGAGTGATCTACTATGCTTCACGCACTTTGGATGCTGCCCAAGCGAATTATACCACCACTGAAAAAGAGTTGTTGGCAATTGTTTTTGCCCTTGATAAGTTTAGGTCATATTTGCTTGGATCACCTGTTATTGTGTATACTGACCATGCAGCTCTAAAGTTTCTGTTGAAAAAGGCTGAGTCAAAGCCAAGATTGATCAGGTGGATGCTACTACTCCAAGAGTTTGACTTGCAAATCAAAGACCGGAGTGGAGCACAAAATTTTGTTGCAGACCACCTCAGTAGGATTGAAAGAGTTGAGGATGAAGTTGATGTTTTGCCCATCCAGGATGACTTTCCTGATGAGAGTTTGTTGATGATTTCGTATACTCACCCTACTCCTTGGTTTGCACACATTTTAAATTATTTGGTTGCTTCTGTTTTTCCTTCCTTAGCATCACGTGCTCAAATTTCTAAAATTAAGAGTGATGCTAAATATTATATTTGGGATGACCCATATCTGTGGAAGTTGTGTAGTGACCAGGTTACTAGGAGATGCATTCCGGAGCATGAGATTGACTCAGTCCTACAATTTTGCCATGCCTCCTCACCTGGTGGTCATCTTGGGATACAGAGAACAGCCCGTAGAGTGCTAGACTGCAGTTTCTATTGGCCTTCCATCTTCAAAGATGCGGAGAGGATTTGCAACACCTGTGAACCTTGTCAGAGAGCAGGAGGATCAATTTCACGGAGACAAGAGATGCCTCAACAACCTATGTTGTTCTGTGAGGTGTTTGATGTCTGGGGTATAGACTTTATGGGTCCTTTTCCTGTTTCTTTTGGTTTCTCTTATATTCTCCTTGCTGTGGATTATGTTTCAAAATGGGTGGAAGCTAAAGCTACCAGGACTAATGATGCTCGGGTTGTTGTAGATTTTGTTAGATCTCACCTTTTTTGTAGGTTTGGAGTGCCTAGAGCAATTGTTAGTGATCAGGGAACCCATTTTTGCAACAGATCCATGCAGGCTTTGCTCAAGAAATATGGGGTGACACACCGAGTTTCTACACCATATCACCCCCAAACAAATGGGCAAGACGAGATCTCTAACAGGGAGATTAAGAGAATTTTGGAGAAGATTGTCCAGCCCAACAGGAAAGATTGGAGTAATAGGTTGGACGATGCTCTTTGGGCCCACAGGACTGCTTACAAAGCACCCATAGGGATGTCTCCTTATCGGGTTGTCTTTGGAAAAGCATGTCATCTTCCAGTTGAAATTGAGCATCGGGCATACTAGGCTGTGAAGAGTTGCAACTTCTCCATTGACCAAGCTGGAGAGGAATGGAAGTTGCAACTGAATGAATTGGATGAGATCCGACTGGAAGCCTATGAGAACTCGAAGTTCTATAAGGAGAGAACAAAGAGATTCCATGATAATTCCATTGTTAGAAAGGACTTCGAGGTTGGCCAACAGGTTTTATTGTACAACTATAGGCTCGACCTCATGGGTGGTAAGTTGAGATCAAAGTGGATTGGACCTTTTGTTGTGACTAATGTTTATCCTTATGGTGCAGTTGAAATTCAAAGTCCTTCCACAGCTAAAAGCTTCAAGGTGAACGGGCACAGACTGAAGCCTTTCCTCAGCAATCCTTCTTTGTTGGATGCAGTGGTGGAGGAGACGTCTTTGGTCCACCCCACCTACCCTCCCATCTGACTCAGGGAGTTTCTTCTCTCCTTCTATCCTCACTTTTATTGCACTTTGTCTATATCTGCTGACTGTTTTGATTGTTGATTTGCTGATTGTGACACACTGAGGACATTGTGTCGTTTAAGTGTGGTCTATTAGGGGAGGTTGTTTCTTTGTTTATGTTTAGGTTTTTATGTAGTTTGTTGTGTCTTGTGTACAGTTTTGCATGCTTTTCGTGAATTCTGGACTGTGATTAGGTTGTCAATTTTCCTTCACTTCATTGATACTCTGATTTATTGGATTCCTTGTTTTTCTTTGCTTGGAAGATGATCATGATGTTTGAGAGTTGAATTGATTGTGACCGTATTACCTGTGTGAGATTTGAGCCATTTGATGATCTTTCTTGTGTGTGATATGTCTCTTGATTGCTCGCACTTATACCTTGGCTTGACTCTGTTGATAACTCTTGATTCATGCGCATGTTTGAAAGTGATAAAGGCATTTTGTTATTGAGCCTCTCTAGCCAGATGAACCTACCCCGTTTTTATCCTTTGATAACCCATTTGAGCCTATACTTTCCCTTGTTCTTTGTTTTCAAGCTCATTAATTACCCTTAAGTGAAAAACCATGATTACCTTAACCTTAGGGAATTTTGAAGCTTTGGAAATATTTTGGGAACAAGTGTGGTCTCCCTGGAGATACAGATAAATTGGCTAGTTGGTTCCTTTTCTTGTTTTTATTTTTGTAAATATGTTGTATATCTTGTCTCTTGGAGTTGTGTTCTGATTAGAGAGAAAAGAAAAAGAGACAAGATAATAATAATAAAAAAAAAATTGTGAATAATAGAGTCAAGAAGAGGATTGAATTAGAGGTTGTGGGTGTTATTTGAATGTGTTTACACTTGTTCCCCATTGCTCCTCTATTTCTTATGGTTTATAGCTTCTTATCTAGATGTATCCTTCCTTGTCCTTAGCCCCATTACAACCATGAAAAGACCTTTTGATGTGAACATGCGTATGTGCTTGAGTGTTGATATTAGAGGCTTACCAAGTCTATTTGTGTTTGCTTTCTTGAGTGCATTGAGTGACATTGATTTACCTTAAACACTTGAGAGAAACACTGATTGTGTGCATCTGTGAGGCTCTGTTGCTTTTGATTCATCTCTTGAACTGATTGACTATTTTTCCATGTTCTGAACTACTTGGATGATTTCTTGAGTATCTGCTTCCCTTGACTCTGTGTGGGATTCTGTCCACTTTCTTTCATTGTTCGGATTTCTCGACAATTGTACAACTCTGTTCTGTCCTTGTGAGTCTTTGTTTTCCGTATGTTGAGTCTGTCTCTTTCCTGATGTCCGTAGAACTGTTCCTTGATTTGCGTATTGATTTTGCCCAGCAGTGCAAAAGACTAATTGTGGTCTATTTTGATGAGTCAGTATTTTATTGATTTCACTTGGTTAATTGTGCTAGAATTAATCAGGGAATTGTGTTTAATTGTCCGGTATTTTCCCGTTTCTGCTAATTATGCTTAATTTGACGGAAATCCTTATCTTAATTAATTTAAATATTCTGAGCTAATTATTTGCATTATTAGTTGTAGGGAAAATTTTGGAGATACAATTTGAGACATTTGGAGGTTATTGGAGAAAAGCTCTCACATTTCCACGGCTTGAAAAAAATGTTGCAACTTCATTACGTCCCACATGGCAAAGGGTGTTTTCACGTGATGGGTGGAATTTGGAGAAGCTTGGTTTTTTCTTTGATAAAAAAAGAAAAGAAATGCTGTCTTCAAAGGCAAAGAAAAATAGCAACACTTGGATTGGTGCAAATGAGGTGCCATGGTCCACAATTGAAAAGATGGTGAATTGGTTTTTGTCAACCACATGCATATATTTTAATCAAAGAAAGAGGTGCATCCCACCTTTGCAGGAAATCAACCGTCCAACTCTCACATCCACGTAAGAAATGCTGCAATTTGGAGACATGGGTTCTAGAAATAAAAAAACATAGAAACATGTCGTGGCCCACATTGTATTATTTTAGAGGAAGCAACATTTCAATCTGCTGTCAAAAACCTTGAATTTATTTGCTTGGAAAAGTGGAGGGTACGGTGATTGAGAAATTAAAAAATTCAATTGCAAAGAGGTGGCATGCATAAAAGGAGGCCGAACCTTGCAAGTAAAGGGGGGACTTAACATTTCATTTTCTTTTTACACTTCATTCTCACGGTTTTCAACTTTTCTTTCCTAAGTTTTTCATGTATGAACATGCTCTCATGGGAGCTTGCTTGGTGCTTTGGATTTTGGTCATTTCAATGAATAAGATGCAGATTTTCTTCTTCTCTTAACTTACCCTTGGTTGTCTTAGCTCATTGGTGGTGAAAAACCATTCATTTCTACTTTCAATTGCTTGTTCTTGATGTATGAAGCTTGAGCTTTGGAGCTTGTCTTGCATTTCCATGGTGGTTGTTGGGTTTGAGTAACTTTATATTTTCGTTTTCCTCTTCCATTGCTGCAGTTACTCACGTTTTTCCTTGCATTTTATTTGGTTGGATGATAAAAATTGAGTTCTATGTGAGTTTTGGGTTGAAGAGAGCTTAAGATGAAGTATGGGTGTTGTGGTTGAACTCTTTCCTTTCATTTTTCGGTTTTGATGTTTGAAGCAAGGTTGGGACCAGAGTTTGGTGTTGTTATTGTGGCTGGACAGATCTGGATTTGATAGCTAAGATGTTATTTTCGTTTTTGCAAAGAAATTTGAAGAAATGGAAGATTTGATTGAGTTGAATTAGTAGTAGTGTGGGTTTATTGTTCTTGAATGGTGTTGCAACTTGAAATGGGTTTCTTGGGTGTGTGTTTTCGGTGGGAGGAAGAAGAAAATGATGAATGATGAAGGTGGGTATAGAAATGCCGAATAAAGGAAGGAAAGGAGAGAGGAGTTTGGTTTCATGCAAATACAATTATTGAAGGCTTGGAAAACTTGTTATTTTAACTTCTTGTGAATGAAAAGAAAGTGCAGCAGCTGTCTTGTCCCATAGAACACGTTTTTTGCCTATGATTTAAAGAGCACATTTCATTATTTTATTTAGAAAAGTGGTTGATTTTGTTTGCTTTGCTACACCAAAGTTCTGTGGAAAAATGAAGAGGTAATTAGGTGGGGTCAGTGGAAAGGCACATGTTCATGGTAAAAGCAATTTTAATTTTGCTTGGAGATTCTTGGAAGCTTTCCTTGGAAGAGTGTCACGGCTGGAACCAAATTCCAACTTCAAAAATGTGGGATTTACAATTTAAGAAAATGAAATAGTGGTGGTGCAAAGGGGAGGTCACGGCCAGAGGTTATTTTTAGACCATTTGGAATTTTAATTTGTTTAGTAGGTGCATTGTCATGTGAATTGGTAGAAAATAAATATATTGTTTATTTCTTTAGCTTTAAATTAGTTTGAATTGTAGGTTGAGTTATTTTTTTAATTTAGTTTTGCATTTAATTTGAATTAACTGTGCTAGATAATTGTTTGTTACAGTGTTGGGGTCTTGTATTTTATTTTGTTTTAATGTTGTCTAGTAATTGTGGTAGAGATAATTTGACTGTCATGTTAGCTTAAATTAATTCAGTTGGTCATTAGCCATATTGTAATGTTTCCCCGAGATTTCTGTACCGTAACTATGTTTGCTATTCTAACCTTTGTTAATGTGATATCTGTATTTGCACTTGCAATTTGGTATACGCTTAGTTGCCTAATTGGTGTGACATCTTCGCTTAGTTGATGAAACTGTATGGTGTAAATCGGATTTGACATTGACACTGCGTTCGCTTAGTTCGCTTTTATGAAAACAAGATTAACCGTAGCTTAGTCGGTCAAGTCTGTTGGATTAGAGGTTTGAGTAGCGACTTTATTTTGTTAATCGGTGATGGGAAACATTGTAATTAAGTTAATGACCGACTGTTTACTCTCCCTGTTTGATTCCATATTTTTACGTCTCTGTATGTGTTTCAATAGTTGAATTTCTATATTCGTCGTATTTCGATTATGTCCGTGTTCAACACAAACCATTTTCACAACCCCCCTTTCGTGTCTGACTAAATTCTGAACAGCAAAATTGGTCCTTGAGAGACGACCTAGGAGTCATTTCCTAGCTATACTGCATTTAAAAATTGCACATTAAATTTGTGTGGGTTGCGACAGTCCATCAGTATGTGCATAGTCAACTTCAACAATCACTAAGTCGATTAAATATTCATATAAAAAAATTCAATCAAGAAATTTAGAGCTAATGAATTTGAACCAAAAACAACTGATTTCATTACTTGTTCAAAAAGATATTACAAAGATAGATCAGAACAAGACAAAACATAATGGCAATCTCTTGAAGACCAAGCCGTTTAGAATCATAGTAATGCAAGAAAATATTCAGATAAGAAGTGAGTATGCAAAACATTTAATGTAACAGTGAGTATGTGCATAGTCAACTTCAACAATCACTAAGTCGATTCAATATTCATCTAAACAAATTCAATCAAGAAATTTAGAGCTAATGAATTTGAACCAAAAACAACTAATTTCATTACTTGTTCCAAAATATATTACAAAGATAGATCAGAACAAGACAAAACATAATGGCAATCTAAGCCATTATCAAAAGAACAACTAAGAACAAAGGCACACACAATAAAAACAAGAAAAGACCTAAGACATAGGATACATTTGTACAAGGATGTTTAGAATTCCTATGTCCCTAAGCTGAGTCAGAATGATTCCATTGAATCCTCTTCAGAAGAGCTTTCTGCCTCCAACCGCTGATTAACACTACGCTCTTTTGCAAGATTATCATATGTGTCATGCATAATTCTTATTTGTTCTGCTGCATATTTTTCAAAATTAGATTCAGGAAAGAAATTCGTTCGATCCACTATTGCATTAGGTGTGCTTCCGGTACTATGCCATGAATAGTTTTCACCCATGAATCCCCATCCATTCATGGTTTTCACTAATCCAAGAGACATGATTGAGTCTCTGTCAAAGACATTTAAAGAGCTCCAGAAACATTTTTGTTCATTCCTAATATCAACGCCTTGAAGTACCAATACTTTGCTTATGAAACTTGCATATGGCAGATATAAAGATCTCTTTAGTGCTGCACTCTTAAGGTGATCTTTCACAACTTGTAGCCAGTTTGTAGGAATATTATTTCTGATTGCATGAAGTAGATAAATGTCTTCAGTGGTCATTCTATCTTTTCTGATTCTCCTAGGTAAAATTATTCTTGCCAGCATATGAGCAACTATCTTCTCTTCTTTCAGTAATCCCTCATGTACAAATGCATTCTCGGTGGAGTACATGCCAGGAAACCTCAACCATTCTCTGTATACCCTTTTCTTGTTCAACAAGGTATTTATTTCAGTAGTGGGTAGGTGTGAGTCAGCGCCCTCAGATGGTAAGTTTGTTATAATATTCTAGATAAAATCATCAATATGAATATCAACACCCTTTACCTTGGAGTGTATGTCATCGTCCACCACCTTCAAATTATGGTAGAACACTTTGACGAGGTCAGGATACTAGTATCATTTCATTTGTACAAAGATAGACATCCCTTGCCGCTCTAACCAGTTCAGAAACATGAACCCGTCTTTCTCAAACAGATTCAGATTGATGTTCATGAGATTTGCAACGATTTTGGGAGTGGCTTTGATGAATCTTTCTCGATTCTCTTTGTCGCTAATCCATCCCATTGGATTAGAACTCCTAATAGTGATGATCTCCTTTCCTTTGTTTCCAATGACAGTATGACTGATGGAAGCCATGAAGAATGAATTTCTTTGAAAACCTTCTTTCTCAGACATTCTTAGAATTTGACAAGACACTAATGCATGATCACATCACATGACTTAAGAAGACAAATATACTACTAAAAAGGCGCGAAAGGCCAAAGCCAAAAATGACCCATTTTGAATTTTCACGTTTGAGAAACCCAAAACAGAGACACTTAGTCGATTTGAATAAAATCAAAGTTGACTGTTGTATAATAGATTTTTCAAAAACAGAGACAAACATTCATAGACGCATATTCGACTAAGCCCTTAATCGAGTCAACTAAAAATCGTGAATTTTGATTTTCACACAAGTCATTCAGACAATCAATCAAAAAATCATACATATAATCAGACAAATCAATCATTCAATCTTTTCATGCATGATGCAGTAAGATAATACATGTTACCAGTTGTGGACACTCAAGATGATTGATATAGCCATGTTAATTCATCCTTGAGTTCTCACTGCACATCACTGCAACTGATTGTAATTTCTGCAAAACAGTTCAAAATTTTTGATGCAGGTACCCATTTGAATTTGGGTCCTTGATTGTTAGTTGTAGAAAAATGTTCCATAGGTATCCATACATATTGTCAGGGCCATTAAAACCCCATCCGAATGGGATCTAAGTGGTAATGCAATGAGTGTGAAATTCAAAAAGTAGAGGACAGGTGGCAGGAGCAGAATGGACCGATCGATTTTTGGAGGCAGTATTTAAAGTGGGATTTCAAAATCTGGTGCCACTTCTCTGCATGCAAACTTCTTCTCCAACTTTCAGAAATTCATTTTCTCCTCCTTCTCTTTAGAATTTTCTTCCTTCTCTCTCTAAGAATTCTCATCCTTTCCTTACTCCGATCACCAATCAGTCACTGATTAGGCATTTTTGGCATCAAGAGTTTTCGTTTACACCGAACAAGTTGCTGTTCTGAATCTGGACTTCTTATAATTTGTTTACCGTCTTGGTACTACTGTGAGAACATAGAAGTCACTGGATTTAGAGGCAAGGGAAGCTTGTAATTTAATTATGATTTTTTCTTTGGATGGTTGTATGCTTGAATGATGGTATGTTGATAAATTGGTTGATATTGTGATATTACATGTTTGTTTGAATGATTTAATGTGTGATAAATTGGCAAGAACTGGGTAAGTAATAGGGTTAGTCTTAACTTTGCTAAATTCTGCAGAATTCTATAGTTATGACCAAGGGTCATTTATGACTGTTCGGTTTTTCCTCCTAGTACGTTTGGTCTTGATTGGATTCTCCTTTGCAGAGGGTTCCAGTTGATGACCGATCGGCCTCCTATTAGTATTATTAAAGCAAGCCTTCGGTAGTTAAGGTTTCTTTTTTCTACTTAATAGTTAGTCTAGTTAATGTACTCAAATAAACTAAGTATTCAAGGATTTAATAGTCTTAAGTATGTGAAGAGATGTGAGGTTATTTCTCATTGTCAAATATTAGGTATATACATCATTAGCAAAGAGTGTGTGGTCTTGTACTGACACTTGGTCCTTAAAGAGCGTTCGGTCTAGTAAGAACACTCAGTTTCTTGAAGAGACCTGAGTTAGTAGTCTTAGTGCTCGGCCAAAGCTCCAAAGCATCCGGCCTAAGGTCTTAGTGCTCGGCCAAAGCTCCAAAGCGTCCGGCCTAAGCTCTTAGTGCTCGGCCAAAGCTCCAAGGTGTTCGGCCTAAGCTCAAAACACCTGGCCTAAGGTATAAGTATTATGTTTAAGTCTGTAGTATTCGGCTCAAACTGGAGCCATCTTGATTACTTGACCATTCGGCCACGATTCTTGAGTGGAGGATGTTCTTACCGTTCGGTCATAGGCTATAGTATTATTTCTTTTAATTTTTATTTATGATTGAAATTTTCACTATATTGTTCTGTTTGATTATATTGGTGGACATGTATGATGGTAATTAATTATGTATATGAAATGAACAACATGGTTGTGAAAGAGAAATTCCAAGGAGGAATGTCTCATAATATGTGGTAGTTTGTAAAGTATGAACATGGTCAGTCTCTGCTATCGTTTATCCTGATATTCCGTGGTTACTACTACTCATGTAGAGAAGAGTAATTCATGCGTGGGAATGGCAGGAGGTCCTTGTCAATAAATAAGGTTGAGATGGACTGCATAAGGACTAACCTCGGGTGGCAGCTATTGAGTGCATCCCAGCTACCACACTACCCGGGTACAAAAACGTCGAGCTACATGATTCATACAGTCCGGACAGTCAGTGTAAAGTGATGGACTCTTATATGGTTGTACGTTCGGTCATTGCCTGAATTAATTGGATGATAATTGTATAGCTGGATATATTTGTTTTACTTATTCTCACCTCTATTTAAGTGATTTATTTGAGTGGAATAATTAAATTATATAAGCTTACCCTACTATGTTTGTCTTGTCTTGTATATCCGTTCGGTTGTTCTCTTAACTGCAATGATCATTCTATGAATGTGAGTCGAAGGTGATGAAGGTTCATTGGAGGAAGCACTGCAGAGTGAACACCTTGAAGATAGTGTAGGACTGAATGAACAATAGTTTCTTTTTAATTATTTTGTTTAGTAAATCGTTCGGCTTGTATAGTCTTTTGTATAACCGTTCGGTACGAACTTTATTTTGTGAAATCGTATAATACTCCCAATATGCGTACAATTTTAAATATATGGGTATTTTATATATCCTAAATTCATAGTATTACTCTATAACTGTTCTATCATATGATTACATGTTAACTCCTTGATATATAGTTTTAAATCTATTTTGGGATGTTACACATATAATCCTTTAGGAACTCCAACTCTTCTATAATAACAATTTCTAACAGTATGACCAATACTATTGTAGTAAAAGCAAGCATGTTTAACAGGTTTGCTTAAATCAGAAAATTTTCTTGTATTGGTTCTATTAGAATTAGATTTATAACCAATGCCTTATTTGTTAATAGCTCTACTGTTAATCCCCTGGCAAGTGTACCAGATCGTATCAAGTAATAATAAAATGGTAAGTCCAAGTATTGTTTTCCCAAGAGACTCATGGCACTAAACTGTTGTTCTTTTGCTTAACCAATCACGACTATAAGAACAATATTTTGGGGTTTTTGAATATAAAGTACGGAAAAATAAACATGAATGCAACTTGATCAATTGAGGTTAAACACAAAAGTGGATGGTTGATGTTGATAATATGAGATGGGTTTGTTGCTAAGGTTCAGATTTCACCTAATCACTCTCATATATGAATGAATTCACCTTCTTCATTAATGTTAATGCAAATTTTCTATTCTACTCTAAACCCGATCTCTCGGCCAAAAGGGCCTATCACTAATTACTAGTTTACCATCTCTAGTCTCCCTAAGTAATTAGCAATGCAATATATTACAAAAGCAAATACAATTGATCGTTCTACTCCTATCTCTAGGCAGTATTGCTTAATCAAGAGAATTCCCCAGATCGTGATTTGTAGATATCTAATGATACCAATCTTAGGGAGAGAAGATGAGAGTTGTCACCACCTCCAAATCCACCTACCCTAAGAGTGCGATATCTCCTCATGATATTCACAATTCATAAGATTTATGCCAAATATGAATAAATCATAATAAGCATTTGAGCAAAGAAGAATATCTCTAACAATTAATGGAAGCAGCATATATATATATATTCAAGAACAATTCAAATACAAGAGAGTTTAGAGGTTACACCTTTTTCCAGCAAAAAATAAGATTAGTTCTCCATCGTCATGGAAAAACTAGGTGAACAATGGAATGAAAGAGATAGAAACCCTAAATGGAGAAAAGGAGAGGTGTCACCATCTCCAAATCTACCCCAAAGGGGTGAAAAGTGTGTTTCTATGCGTAAGCCATCAAAAGATACAAACCCTAAGAGGTTCTGGCCTTTAAATAGGGCATAAAAATAACAGAAAACAAGTCCAAGCGCAAACAGATCATAAAAACAACAGAAAACAGGTCCAAGCCCGCGTCCCCAACGCTCAGCGCTCAAAAATGGCGCTCAGCGGTTTGCCTCACTGGCCCTCAACGCCCAAAACTGCCACTCAGCAATCTGGTCAACATTCTGGTCAACTGGTTGACTTTTCTGGTTGAGTGGTTGACTTTTCTACATTCTATTTGACTTTTCTGCACTGCAACCCTTGGTACTTCAACCCTTCTTTCAAATCATTCCAAAAACCTACAAAATCAAGGGAATTTATTGATAAAATCATAAAACATGTCCTCAACTCTCTTATTCACAAAACTAAAGAAAAATCATGATTCCAAGCAAGTTTCTAAGTCAACAAGGGTGCGTTTGATATCAAAATTAAGTATGAAAATAATGTTTTTTCAACCGTTATCACAACCCTAAATTTGAAACTTTGCTTGTCCTCTAGCAAACAAGATGAAACTTAATCTTCCACCAATCATCACATTGGTTCAACATATTCCAAAACCTTTCTTTCCAGATAAGTAATCACTCAAATAAGCTCATCAATATAATTTAGTCAAGATGTGCATATGCTTTTGATTCAAATTACTCATCATGGTGTTCACACAATCACATAATCTTCCAACAAATGCTATTCTCATGGATGATTAATTAGCTAAGCATAGATATAATCATGAATTCATGGAATCAATCCTCACCAGATAAAGTGTTACACTCAAGCACTCAAAAGTGTTTCACTCAAAGGTGTATAAAGGTCACTCCGTCCCTCTACTATCTGCATGTCACATAAAACAAAATTTCCTTTCATTTACCATAATCAACATTCTCACACACACATGTAATCACAAGGACTTTTTCAAGGCTTATTATGTGGTTTGGGTTAACAAGAAAAATTGGTTTTTCGAGATCACAAAATCCTTGAGTAAAGAGAGTTATTCACACAATCATGGTTCAAGCATAAACTCTCTTTTTACCAATCTTACTCTTTCCCAACTTTCCCTTCACATTGAGCTTTTCTTTCATGCTTTGTTTTTTCTATCTTTTTCATCTTTTCTCATGCATTTTATTTTCAACTCATAAGCTCAATGCCTAGCTTTTCTTTTCTTTTTCAATTCTCCCAACAACCCCAAACTTGAACCTTTAACAATACCACAAAATATTTCTAAACCTAACTTAAGGCAAAGACTTTCAAAGCAAGGGTTTTTATCCCGTTTAAGGCTTAGGTTCAAAAAGGGTAGAACATAAGATGTTCTTTTTCATATGGGACGAAACTTTTGGCTAGAAAAGGGCGTTTCAAAAACGGCCTTGATCATATGACACATGCATCTAATTCAATCAATCATAGAAACTCAGGCAAAATCATTCATGCTTCCAGTAGATAGAAAATATATCAATAAGAACTCTGGAGCTCAAAAACCTCACACAAGCTTACTCCAATCATTCAATCACATACCCTACTTAGCCTCATAATCACAACCACAAAACCACAATGCATCTGTTCACATAGCTTGTGAACTACCACCTGTATATCAACATATTGTGCAATCTCAACATCATCAATATCAAAGCATTATCAAGCAATACCCATCATGCAAAATTATCAATATCAAACCATTGCATCAGATATAGTTTCCCACCAAGTTCAGCAATCCTATAATACTTAACAGAAGCAAATAAGTTCAAAATACAAAAACAAAAAATATAAAATAAATCCTGCTATAGTGTAGATAGCATCCATCAGTAGATGTTGTGCATGCTCCTCATCATCTTCCTCCATAGCTAGAGCATTAGCTGCTCCAACTCTAATTCCTTCCTCTTGTTCCCCACAGTCTTGATCCTCTTTCCTGATGAGGATGCCATCCCTGCATCAAGTACAATTCACAAAACCACAAGAACTCTCATTAAGCGTTAGTAGAACACAAAATTTCTTCCAATGAATGTGGAGGAATCAACCAAAAATAGTTGTGCTCTCACAAAACCCCAAATTTGGATATTCAAATTTGATAAAAATTGGGTTTTCAAAAGAGAAGATGATAGGAGAAATGATGGGAAGCTTTGGAAGAGTGTTTGAAAGTGAAAGAGAGTTTAGGGATCTAATAGAGAGTGCTTGGGCGAACCTGAGGGGTAAAAAAAATCAAATAATCTTTTTAAAACGCATATACCCCTCAGCAACGCCACCGCCCAGCGATGTGCGCGGTTTACACCATTCTTTTTCTTTTCTATTTAAAACATTTTAACCCTTTAAACCTTCAAATTCAACTTTTAAAATTTAATTTTTATGCAAATCCCAATCACTTATCTCGCATATGCGACTAGAACAAGAATTAAAACATGCAAAAAATAAATCAATCAACTGGGTTGCCTCCCAGGTAGCGCTTGTTTAACGTCACGAGCCTGACCCAAAATCTTTCTGGCACCCATTAGTAGGTGCAAACCTTACCATCACCCATCAGGTGGTGTACCTTCCTGGTATCCTTCAGTAGATACTCAATCTTCTAGCATCCCTCAGTAGATGTTATCCTAGTAGCATTCATCAGTAAATGCTGTCAGTGACATCCATCAGTAGATGTCTATTCATCATCCTCTTTTATAGCAACATCCATCAGTAGATGTTGTAAAAGCATCCATCAGTAGATGCTATCATCACTACCATCAGAAGCAGCATTTAACCTAAAAAAACTCAAACAAAAAAAAAAATCAAATCCACACCACACAAATAATTCAATTAAAAAGAAAATTATCAAAGCATTATCAAGCAATACCCATCATGCAAAATTATCAATATCAAACCACTGCATCAGATATAGTTTCCCACCAAGTTCATCAATCATATACTACTTAACAGAAGCAAATAAGTTCAAAATACAAAAACAAAAGATATAAAAGAAATCCTGCTCTAGTGTAGATAGCATCCATCAGTAGATGTTGTGCATGCTCCTCATCATCTTCCTCCATAGTTGGAGCTTCAGCTGCTCCAACTCTGATTCCTTCCTCTTGTTCCCCACAGTCTTGATCCTCTTTCCTGATGAGGATGCCATCCCTGCATCAAGTACAATTCACAAAACCACAAGAAATCTCATTAAGCGTTAGTAGAACACAAAATTTCTTCCAATGAATGCGGAGGAATCAGTGACAATAAGGCTTCATCTAACTCTTTGTAATTTCTCATTATCAGTGACAAGAGTATTAATTCTATGCTCATAGTCTCTTCTCTCAGAGTTCAGTCGATTTACCTTATACTAGAGTCGCATTGCTTCAGCATGAATCTCTTGAAAAACATCCAGCAGCAGGTGATATTTCACCTTAATTGGTTCTTGCTCAAACTCTGTGTCGTTGTCGTCATTAGTCAATGATGTTCCAGCCATATAGCAGATGTTTGTTTCTTCATCATGATCAGTATCTTCATCACTTGAAGTTTCAGAATCACTGTTTTCCTAGGCAATGTAAGCTCCTTTCTGCTTTCTATTCTTGTCCTGTGGAAGCTTTCTGTTGGCTTTCTACTTTGGCTTCAGGTTTGGACAATCTGGTTTAATGTGTCCCTTTTTGCTGAATTCATAGCATTTTATAGCATTTGACCTGTAAGCTTTCTTGGCTTTGCTGTGACCTGCATGTTTAGTAAGTTGATTGTTATTTTTGATAAGTCGATTCAATTTCCTTACCATCATGGTCATCAGTTCACTGTTTTCCATCTCAGCATCTGAATCATCCTCTGACTTTGAGGCTTTGTTGCTTGTTGCTTTCAGTGCAATGGAATTCTTCTCTTCAATCTCTTCTTCATCCTTCAATCTTCCAAGTTCTAACTCATGTTCTCTTAACATGCCGAACAAGGTAGCCATATTCATGCTTGTTAGATCTTTGGACTCAGAGATTGTTGTGACCTTGGGTTGCCAGTTTCTGTTCAGACTTTTCAAAATCTTGATATTGATTTCTTCCTTGTCAAAGAATCTTCCAAGAGCCATAAGGTGGTTTACTATATGAGTTAACCTTTTCTGGACTTCATAGATAGTTTCACTAGCCTTCATCCTGAAATTCTCATACTCTTGAATAAGATAATTCTTCCTTGCTCTCTTGACTTCATCAATGCCCTCATGAGTGACTTCCAAGACATGCTACATCTCCTTGGCAGATTTGCATTGAGATATCCTAAAAAATACATCAACAGTTAGTGGAGAGGTAATGATATTTCTAGCTTTGACATCATATTGTGCTTTCCTGTTCTCTTCTTGAGACCATCCAGAAAAATTTTTCAAAACAGTTTTTCCATCAATAGTATGAGTTGACTCAAAAGAACCATTCAAGGTTGCATCCCAAATTCCCCTATCCATGGATTCAAGAAATATTTCCATTCTAATTTTCAAAAAAAGGGTAATTTTCACTCGCAAACAGTGGTGGTCTGTTTGTAGATGCACCTTCAGCAAAGGTTTGAAAACTCGAAGTCATTATCCAGGAATATAGTCGATTCAAAGAAAACATAAGTCGACTAGTTTTTCAAATATCTTATGAAAATCAGCTCTGGTGCCAATTGTTGGAAAACAGGTTGGCTCAGTTTCAACACCAAGAGGGGAGTGGGGGTGAATTGGTGAGGTTTAAAAATCAGAGTCTTTTTAAAATCTTTTTTGCAAAATATAAACCTTTACATAATTTCTTGAATCGCAAGGAATGAAAGTTTAAGTGCAGCGAAATTACAAAGTTGACTACTGTCGCAACCGGTGTCGCGACGGGACAACGATCTAAAAAGAAAAATGATTTAGAAAAAGTTTTGGAGTCGCCACCATAGTTTATTCTGGAAAACTACGGAAAAACCATAAATCGATAAGGCACAGTCCACGAAAACCAGATTCTGGGTTCGGGAGTCGGTTACGTGTAGGGAAGGTGTCAACACCCTACAACGCCTGCCCTAAAGCAGTACCTTTAATTAAATATGCGAATTTGGTGTGGTTTTCGAAATGTTTAATCATCCCTAAACTTAAGAAAGAACAAAATATATTTTTTATTTTTTTTTGTGCCTGACAAGTACTGGCCTTGCTCCTACGTATTCTCAAAATGAGAAATCAAGGCTACGTAGTTCTAAAACTATTTGAAAACGATTTGTTGGAGAAATTTTTTGGAAAATTTGCTTGAAAAAAGATGGTGGATAAATTTTGATTTTTTGGAAAGTGACCCTGACAAGGACTAGCCTTGCTCCTATGTATCTCCATTTTTGATTGAGAATCAAGGATTACGTAGTTCTGGCAGAAAGATTGATTGTTGTTTGAAAGTGTGATTGTTTTTGGTTTTGTTTATAAAAGGCAAGAAGAAAAGGTTTTCTAGCACAAGGACGATGCGTGCGATCACACATGTGCTTAAACCTTTAAAACATTTTGTAGGTATTTTTATAAAAGGGAAAAAAGGTTTTCTAGCACAAGGATGATGCATGCGATCACACATGTGCTTAAACCTTTAAAACATTTTTTGGGTATTTTTATAAAAGAAGAAAAGGTTTTCTAGCACAAGTACGATACGTGCGATCTCAGATGTGCTTAAACCTTTAAAACATCTTTTTGGGTATTTTTATTAAAGAAGAAAAGGTTTTCTAGCACAAGGACGATGCGTGCGATCACCCATGTGCTTAAACCTTTAAAACATTTTTTGGGTATTTTTATAAAAGAAGAAAAGGTTTTCTAGCACAAGGACGATGCGTGCGATCACACATGTGCTTAAACCTTTAAAACATTTTTGATTATTTTTAAAAAAGAAGAAAAGGTTTTCTAGCACAAGGATGATGCGTGCGATCACACATGTACTTAAACCTTTAAAACATTTTTTTTGGGATTTTTATAAAAGAAGAAAAGGTTTTCTAGCACAAGGACGATGCGTGCGATCACACATGTGCTTAAACCTTTAAAATATTTTTTTGAATATTTTTATAAAAGAAGAAAAGGTTTTCTAACACACGGACGATGCGTGCGATCACACATGTGCTTAAACCTTTAAAACATTTTTTATTATTTTTATAAAAGAAGAAAAGGTTTTTTAGCACAAGGATGATGCGTGCGATCACACATGTGCTTAAACCTTTAAAACATTTTTTTGGGTATTTTTATAAAAGAAGAAAAAGTTTTCTAGCACAAGGACGATGCGTGCGATCACACAAGTGCTTAAACCTTTAAAACATTTTTTTGGGTATTTTTATAAAAGAAGAAAATGTTTTCTAGCATAAGGACGATGCGTGCGATCACACATGTGCTTAAACCTTTAAAAAAATTTTGGATTTTTATTTACTTATATTTATTTTTAATTTAGATAAACAAACCTAATAAATAAAAATAAAACACAAGAAATGGGGGTGGGGTAATTATACCAAGGGATTACATGTAGTGAAACCTAAGACCTAATAAACAGACAAATAATAAAAGAAATGAAACAAAAACACAAAAAATAAAATGAATGCAAGATAACAACCCAATAAGAGTAGGGGTGCAGAGATAAACCAGGGGTGCAACTCGAAATTTATTGGTCCAGCACCAAAGGTAGGGGTGCAACAGTAAAGTTGGAGGTGGCAAGTAGTAGTTGCTGGTCAGGCCCAAGGCCCAAACTCTTTTTTTGTTTGTAGAAGCGCAGTGGGAGTGTGAATAGTAATTGTGCCTCAACAAGAAGCAAGGAGGCAGCCTAGGCCCAAGGCCTCTTTGACCCTAAATTAGAACATTAGGGATTCTGCAAATTTGCTCCATTCTCACTCAACATCTAGGGTCTCCTTCGAGAGGAAAACCATGGAGGCTCGTCTCTGTCGCGGTTGCTCGCCATCGTCCACCACCGAAATCAACCGTTGGGAGCCACGGTCTAAGGCGTCGCTGTCAACACCGCTTGCCGCTGGAGCCAACGCCGGCCACCGCAAGGGTTCTCCCCTTTCTTTCTCTCGCGCGAGAGACCTTCTTATTCGTGAACGTCGCCGACCGTTCGTCGCTGCAAGGGTGCCACCGCCACCAAATCAAGGTCGTCGCCGGTAGCGTCGGATGTCGTCACAGCTCTGCCGATCACCGCACCAAGTTCTATTTTCCTCCTTTCTTCTTTCTCTGTGAGAACAGCCACTCACCCAACTAACGACGTCTCGCCGGAAACAAACCCAGGGGAACAGTTTCCCTCATCAACCTCTGACCCTACGTGTTTCGAAAGCAAGAGTTTCCCTTTCCTCCCCTTCTCCTATTCGAATTCGAAATCAACACCGCTAGCGGAGCCAGACGACGCCACCGCCTCTCACCCTGTTTATGTGCTTTGATTGGGTTTGGGTTTTTGGTGGTGATGGTTGAAGACTGTGAGAACTTAGCTTATGGCTTGCTGAAATTTCTCTAACAGAGAGAATTTGAAATAGGAAGAGGATGAATCTCTTGGGGTTCCGCTCTCTATCATTTTTCTCGTGCTTCCAATGGATTCCCTTTTTTGTTGCTGGCTTTACTTTTTGTTTACTTTTTGTTCTTTGTTGTAAGTGAATGGCAGTTGCAGATAATGGTTGAGAATTGGGTGAGGGGCGTCTAGAGCTAGTGGTTAGGCATAGGTTAGTGTGATGGCAATGGGAAACGTGGTGGAGATGGAGATTAGGAAGTGAATGAAATGGATCCTCTGTTTTGCTTTGGTTTGGTGTTTCTGTGATGGAGGGGGTCGTGAGTGATTGGCCCTTCTTTGTATTTTTAGGTGTCAGACCAAATGGAGGGGAGGGGATGGTGATTCTGTTGACTTGATGAGGTTGAAAAAAATGGTGCATACTCTGGTTTTGAGTGTATCGAAGGGAAGAAGGGCGAAATAGCTGATTCTGTTGGAGGAAAAATGGGTTCTATTGTGTGTGATTTTTGTGTTTTTGTGATGGAGGAGGTAGTGAGTGAGTGTATTATGAAGGGTGATGACAAAGACACGGATGTGCCACCCCAAGACTATGGAGGCCTCAGATGAAGATGTTGGGTGTTGGAGGCCATGGAGAATGGTCAAAGGTAAATGATGTATTTATTGGAGGTGAGGCATTGGGAGTCAAAGGTCCGTGTGAGTGATGGTGATTTGATGGGGATGAAGGTGGTGGAGGAGTGGTGGTAGAATCTGTGTGTGGCCCCCATGGTTGGAGTTGGAGGTGTGTGATGTTTATTGAGGTCCTTTTTTGGATGGTAGGAGTAGAGGAGTCTAGAGCAAGAGAGGCTGTGCGTGAATATCAGTTGTGTCCTCCATTGCCTGCAGAAACCATTTTCTGCCCCTCCTGTCCAGCACCAGCACGCGTCGTCCTTTCCTCCGAACAATTTCCTTTTTTCTTTTTTTTGTACTAACGATAAACTAGCATTCCAAACCTTTTTCTTTTTCTTTCTTTTTCCTTTTTTGGTTTCCTTTTTTTAAACTATATTAATCATATTAAAGCAAAACTAAAGAGTAAAAATTAAAAATCTAAAAGTAAAAAGAAAATTCCAAAAAGGAGATTCAAAATAATAATAAGACAAAACAAAATAAAATAAAATGAAAATGAAAATAAGTAAAAAATAATAATAAAAAAAAACTTGGAACATAAAAAGAAAAACAATAAAGTCAAAACAAATCTGGACGAAATTGGGTGTTGACAACTACGTAAATAGTTAAGTGGACTGAATGCAAAAGTGTAACGATAGAGAAATCAAACGCAGGTTTTTATACTGGTTCGGCCTCATTGCCTACATCCAGTGTCCTTCCATAATCTGGAAGCAAATGCACTATAATGGTCAATGTTTTTCCAACAAGGCTTTTATAGAGACCTCCATGTCAAAAATATAAAACACCTCCCTAACCCTCTAACCAAAATAGAGGCAGCAACAACACAAAGATCTGCAGCAAGATATCCTCTCTTCTGCAATCTTTAACCCACTTTGAACAATCCTCAAACTGTCCAGACTCCACGAGTCTACCTCCTGTAATCCCAACAGGATAACACATAATCTTTCCCCAGATTGACAGTAATCTTAATCAGTTGAAGAACACCATAGTGTGCAGAATGTGATCAACCAGAAAGCACAAAATCTTCTCCTTCAAAACCTCTTCAAAGGAAGATCACCATGGTCTTCTTGATTAGTTCTTGGAGCAACCAATCACAAAATCTTAATCTGAAAACAACAAATGAAATTTTCAGTTCAACCAAAGTCTCTGTGATTAATAGTGTGACGTCTATTTATAGTTTTCTATAAATCAAACGCTCCTGTAGTCGACTGTGCTACTAATGATGTCGATTGTCATTTGACAGTTATAACAGTTAAGCAAATTAGCAGCAGTCATGACAACCAAATTGATTTTTCAATTAATACAGTTAACTATCATAAATGATTTCATAGACATTTGAAATATAGTCGTTACTGTACACAAACTTTAACAGAATTTCAAATTAAATAACTAACTAAGTCGGATCCACTGCGCATGTAGTCGACTTAGACACTTCAGCTCAATTTGAAAATCTTTTCAATGCAAAATCACACACAATATTGCTTTCGAAAACATGTGCAAAGTCACTAGTTTAAGTTGGCTTACATCAAAATGAAGTCGACTTAAAACTTGCAGATTTGCCACACATTATAAGTTCATCAAAGTGCATGTGGTTTCCCTTTTCATAAACATATGTAATGCAAACACAAAGATATGTATCAAGAATAAGATCAGTGAATATGCATACATATATCAGAAACAACACAAAACATATTCATAAGATATCAAATATAGTAAAGAGTAGAACATGTAGCACATAACAATACATGTGTTATTAATAATGTGTTGTCATCATAAAAAACCAGAGCAACAAGAGCATTGTGAGATTAAGGTTAGCTAAACCAGTGCTTCCCTTATCAACAATCTCAACATTTGTATAAGAAACCTTTGACAACTAGCCGATCCTTTCATTTGGATATTGTCCCATTGGGATTGAATTTCAACTTGAACACCCATTTAACATCAATAGGTGATTTATTCAAAGGTTACTCAGTTAGTACCCAAGTCTGAATCTGCTCAATAACTCTCATTTCTTCTATCATAGCATCTTTCCACAAATCATGCTTCAATGCCTCTTTATGATTTATGGATTCAGCCTCAACTAGCAGTGAAAAATGCACCAAATCTCTTTCATCAGTAACATCACTATCTGAAAAAATCTCAAAATTAACAAGTGATCTTGGCATATTTCTTTGTCTTAATGCTCTTTGTGGTTGTGGCCGTGTAGACTGCACCTCATCATTAGTTTGTCTATTCAAATTGGATTCATCACCTAGTCTCTCTTCCTCATCTTCAAAAACAATTGAAACATTTTGTTTTGAATCATTTACCTTTTTTGACCAGTTCCATGTTTCAGCTTCATTCATCACAACATCCCTGCTTATACAAATCTCCTTGATTAGAGGATTGTATAGTCTATAGGCTTTAGTAGAATGATATCCTACAAATATCATGGCCTCACTTTTATCTTGCAACTTACTCCTCTTCACACTTGGTACATGTTTGTAGCAAATTGAACCGAAAATCTTCAAGTGATTCACCATTGGTTTCCTTTCAGACCATAGCTCCTTTGGAACTTTATCTTCCAGCTTCTTGGTTAGGCACTTATTCAGAACATACACCACTGTAGACATTGCTTCTCCCTAGAATGAATGTCATAAATTCTTCTATTTTAGCATACTCCTTACCATGTCCAGTATGGTCATATTTCTTCTTTCAGCAAGACCATTATACTGTGCAGTGTATGGTGTTGTTATTTCATGTTGAATTCCATTCTTAGTGCAATAGTTCTTAAATTCTTTTGAAACATATTCTCCTACTCTATCTGTTCTGAGTATTTTAATTGTCTTCCCACTTTGCTTTTCAGCCAACAATTTGAACTTTTTGAAGACAAAAAACACATCACCTTTAGCTTTTATCAAAAACAACCATATCATGTGACTATACTCATCTACAAAAGTCACAAAATATCTATTGTTTCCCAATGAAAACTCTTCAAATGGTCCACACACATCTGAATACACAACATGTAGCACTTCCTTTACCCTCATGTGCATATGTCAATTGCCTAAGAAACATTCTTCACATTTCTTCACAAGAACAATTATTTTAGGTAATCCAATTACCATTCTATTAACAGCTAGCAATTTCAAACTCTAAAAGTTCAAATGACCAAACCTCTTATGCCATAACCAATTGGTTTTGTCTACAGCCATTGCAGAGAGACATTGATTTTCCACTGGATGTAATCTTGTTTGGAAGGTTTGCTTTCTTGACAATGATGATTTCAACACTATTCTCTTCTTTGAGTCGTATACTAACATATCTTCTCCCATGGTTACTGAAAAAACTTTTTCTACTAACTGACGAACACTCAATGAATTGCATTTCATTCCAAGAGCATACAACACATTCTCAATAACTGCAACCTCCTCACCTTGTTTCTTGATTACAATGTTACTAACTCCGGCAACCTCCATTGTGTTATCATCTGCAAGCCTAATCTTGCTAGTCTTGCTGATATCAAGATTTGATATCCAATTCTTGTGTCCAGTCATATGATTGAACATTGATAACGGTTAAAAACACCGTTATCTGTGATTCAATTTTGATTCTAAATGCACCCTTGTTGACTTAGAAACTTTCTTTAACTCATGTTTTTGCTTTAGTTTTGTGAATAAGAGAGTTGAGGTTATACTTGATGATTTTATCACTAAATTCCATTGATTTTGTAGGCTATTGGAATGAATTGAAAGAAATGTTAAATTATCAAATGGTTGGAGTGTAGAAAAATCAACCAGAATGCAGAAAAGTCAACCAGAATGCAAAAACGTCAACCAGAGTGCAGAAAAGTCAACCAGAATGCAGAAAAGTCAACCAAAAGTGCAGTTTAGCACCGCAAATAGCGTGGGGAGGCAGTTTTGTACCACTGAGCGCCAGTTTTTTTCTATTTCGCGCCTGAGCGCCACCGCTGAGCGTCATTTGAGTGTCGCACCTACCGCTGAGCACCATTTTTGCACTGAGTGCCATTTTTGTGCTGAGCGCCGACGATGCGTGTTTTGGGCCAGTTGTCTGCTATTTTTATCATCTATTTTTGGCCTGGACCCGTTTTGGTTTATTTTTCCGCCTTGTTTCAAGACCTGAACGTCTTAGGGTTTGTATCTTTTGATGGCTTAAGCACAAAAACACATTTTTCACCCCTTTGGGGGTAGATTTGAGGATGTGAAAGCTTTCCTCTTCTCTTTCTAGGGTTTTATATCTCTTCCATTCCATTGTACACCTAGTTTCTTTTTGCAGTGGAGAACTATTCTCATTTGTTATTGGGGAAGCTGTAACCTCTAAACTCTCTTGTATTTGAATTGATTCTTTTTATTGTTATATGTTTCTTTCATTAATTGTTAGAGATATTCTTCTTTGCTTAAATGCTTGTGATGTTTTATTCATGTATGGCATAAATCTTATGATTTGTAAGTATCAGGAGATTTCGTACTCCTAGGGTTGGAGTATTTGGTGATGTGATAACTCTCTTCTTCTCTCCCTAGAATTGTTATTGAGAGATATCTTACAAATAACGATTTGGGGAATTCTCCCAAAAGCAATATTACCTAGACATAGGGATAAAAAGGTTGGTTGCCTTGCTTTTGTGCGTATGTAATGCAGAATTAATTGCTAGGGAGACAAGACATTGTAAACTAGTAATTAAGGATAGGCTTTCTTCACCGAGACATCGGGTTTAAAGTAAATTAGAAAGTGACATTAACATTAATGAAGAAGATGAATTCGTTTATGCATAAGAGTGATTAAGTGAAATCTAAACCCTAACAACATATTCATCTCATATTATCAACATCATCCATTCACTTTTGTGTTTAGCCTCAATTGATCAAATTGCATACATACTTACTTTTATTGTTTTCATTCAAAAACCTCAAAATATTGTTCTTATAGTCTTAATTGGTTAAGCAAAAGCACAACTATTTAGTGCCGTGAGTCTCTTGGCAAAATGATACTTGATCTTACCATTTATATTACTTGATACGATTCGGTACACTGTACGGAGTCTTAACAATTTTTTGGCACCGTTGCCGGGGACTCGTGGTATAACTATTCTATTTGTGTGATTCTTAACTGGTTAGACTTTATCTTTCTAAAAAAAAATTAATGTTTTTTTTTGGGCTAATTATGTGCTCTAGTGTAGTGTGTAACATCCCGGCAACTTACAGCGGATTGAAGGTTGAGAGTGTAGCACGGTAAATGTTTGATGAATGCTTCAATGAAGGTGTGTAGGTGAATCAAGGAATCTCAAGCTCCCAAAGCCTTCCAAGAGGGAAGGAAACTAGAGGAAAGTGTGCAGAAGAGGCACAAAGTGTTTGAACTCTGAAAAATGATTCTGGAGAAAACTCAACAACATTTCATTAAGTTTCAAAGTTGCCTTTACAAATGATGGAAGCTCTCTATTTATAGATGAAGGAGAGCTTCTAATCTTGCTGTGCAAGCTATCCTATATGTGCACATGGCGTAAAACAATGAAAAGAAGCTTGGAAAGCAAGCTACAGTTGCTAACTCAACAGAAACGTGTGGAAGGCATTGAGCGCTTAGCCATTTTGTGCTTCTTTGACTTTCTTACGTGGCAGCTTTCCTAAACATGCTTTCTCACTTTTATTAATGTCCTACAAAAGCAAGGTAAAGTTATTTAACAAAGAGAATCATGCTAAGACTTTAGAAAGAAAAGATTTAAGTTCTCAATCAACTTCCCTTTCATAGTCTTAGTGTAGTCGATGCTTCTTTGGATGGGAAGTCCCTCTAGGGGTTGCCATCATTCCCTCCCTCTTTAAAACGATTTGTCCTCAAATCGGGAAGAAAGAAGAAGCACAACTTTGGTGTGAATTGTCCTCCTGGGTCAAAGATATATCTACAAAAGATAGCAAAAATGAGTATGATGAATAAGAGATATGTAAAGAGAAGAATATGAAATGAAGGCCTTGTGACAAAAAAATTATTAGAAGAAATCTTGGCCTTTTTGTTGTCACTTTGTTTGGAATATTCCCCATGATGAAATGGAGAATCAAAGTGATGTTTTTGAAAATGATAGTCAAGGTATTTACCTGCTAAGGAAGGAGTTAACATCATGCATACCTTTGACTCCTTTTTCTTTTCTGGAAAAGGTTGCTTGTCCAACCTATTTTCTAGGTTGCTTTCTTTTTTAAGTTTTTCTTTGATTTTTATCTCATCCTCTTTTACTTTTTCAGGTGTAAGAGGAATGAATGTGATTTTATTTCCTTTGTAGAGGAAAGTTATTTTGTTGGTATAGCCATCATGAGTGGAACTATGATCATATTGCCATGGCCGACCAAGTAATACATGCCCAACATCCATTGGAACAACATCACATAAAACATTTTCTTCATATTTGCCAATGGATATTGGTATGGTTACTTGTGTGTTCACTACTATTTCTTCATCCTTTGTAATCCACTAAACCTTATAGGGCTTTGGATGAGGAATAGTAGGTAAGGCCAATTTATTTACCACTCTAGAACTACAACAATTGCTAGAAGAACCACTATCTACAATTAAGGAACAAGTGTTTTCAAAAATTTTGCATCTTGTGCGGAATAGGTTCTCCTTTTGAGATTATTCTAGTTCTTTGGTTTGACTTCCAAGAAGTCTTCTAACCAACAATAACTCACCTTCACAAGGTAAGGCTTCTTCCTCAGATATGGAAGTATTCGAGTCACTAGAAGAATCTTCATTTTCACTTTGGTGATCCAAGAGATAGGTAGACCTTTTGTGAGGACACTCAGAAGAATAATGTCCTTTCTCTCCATACTTAAAACATCTAGTCTCTCTACCCCTTGTTTCTTTCGAAGACTCTTTGTGAGGGGTATTTCGTTCTCGCTCTTTCTCTTTTTCTTTACCTCTCACTTTATCTTTTTCTTTTTGTGTTTCTTTGTCGCGAGGTTCTAAAGACCTCGTTCGACTACCCTCCCTCTTAAAATCTTTCCTATACTCGGATGTGGTAGGGTAAGTCCGTTTAGTGGAAGCTTTTCTTCTAAGTTGCTCTTCCACTCTCACACATAGCTGAACAAAGTCATTGAGATCTAAGTAAGGTAAAAATTCTACCTTATCTCGAATCTCATAGGTTAAGCCGCTTTGGAATCTAGCTATTGTGAATCTTTCTTCCTCTTTTATCCCAGCTCTTAACATGAGTAATTCTAACTTTTGGCGATACTCTTTGACACTCATGTTTCTTTGTTTGAGTCGATGGAGTTTGTCCATGACTTCCCTAGCATAGTAGGCTGGGACATGTCTGCGATGCAAGGCTGCTTTTAATTCATTCCAATATTGAATGATGTAGTCGCCATGCATCTTTTGATCTCTCATGATGGATGTCCACCAATAGAGGGCTGCATCTTGAAAGGTCAAGGTGGCTAAGGTCACTCTCCTCCTATCATCAATGTGGTAGCATTCAAAAATTTGTTCAACCTTCATCCCCACTCAAAATATTCCTCAACATTATCTCTACCATAGAAGGAAGGAAGATCAAGCTTAGGTTCCACATGATGGTCTCTATGGTTATGATGATGCCGAGGAGGGTGTTGATAGTGATCATAAGGTTGGTAACTATGGTGAATACTATGTTGTGAATGATCATTGTTTTGCTTATGAGAGTGATCCCCTTGTGTGTGCCCTCTTTGATTGAGAGTAAGATTGGCAACCATTTGTCTCAGTTCATTCAACTCAGCCTTGGTTCTATTGAGTTCTTCTCGCAACTCTATGTTCTCTTGATCTTGATTGATGTTACCTTGAGCACTAGAGTGACTCATGCTTGTGAAGTAGAGAAAGTGTTTTCACAAATATTTGAAAGCCTTGCACAAGTATGAATCAAAACTTTTAAAAAGAGAATTTGCTTGTTTTTGGTGAATGACTTCTATAGAGATTCTAAAGGTGAAGAAACTGAATATCTCCCAGGAAGGAGAGGTGAGTCACAATGGACAAGCTTAGAAACCTTGTCCTTCCTTAGCCAGAGTGTCTCCTGAAGTTTCTCACCCAAGTCTCTAGATAGAAGTCTTTCAAAACCTTTTTGAATGCAGAGATGTTATGCTCCTACAAACCAAATGAAGTTTTAACTATATGAAACGCGCTCCTAAGTATCACGGAGACTTAAAACATAAAAGTCAATCAAGCAAAGGAAAGTAAATGAATGGTAATGAAAGAAAATGAGAAACGACCCTATGTGAAAGTGCAAGTGGCACTTGGAGCCCCTTGACACACTTTCACACTAAGAGGTGGAAACGAAACTATTACAATGTTGAATGGTACACTTGGAATTGCTTGAAAAGCATTTTCCCAAGGTACTTTAAGTTTGAAAATGTAAAGAAAATTTAAATCTCAAAGGTTCCATGATACAAGGCTGTAAAATTGGGAAAATGAGCTATAATATGTATACAATGACAGTCTACAAAATCTGGATGTAGTATAGCTCCAAAGTGTTTGAAAATTCTGGTGTAAAAGGTGGAGAAATGCTGTTGGTTTCCGCAACAAAGCTGCAACTTTGAGAGCAATCTTTGTGACCAATTCTACAATCTCTCCACTTCCTAGGATGCTACCCTCTTGGAGAAAGGTTTCTGGACCTGGAGCACCTCAAAAATGGGTCACACACCACTGCTAAACACAAAAACCGTGAAGTAATGGGATAACTGCTGCACCAAAAATTAATTAGCCAAAAACCAGATTGCTAGCATAGTTTGGAAGCCAAAAATGATGAATTCAAGTGATATAAAGGCTGGAATAAAAGGAGGAACACAAAAGGAACCTAGGAAAGGATCTAGAACTGATGAAGAAAGCAAGAAAAAATCAGAAATGAAATCACAAACAGCTGCTGGAAAAGTGTTTGATGAAAAGGTGAAACTATTTGATAAAAGTCCTCAATGAAATGTAGAAAAGTAGTATTTTCGGGTTGGCTGGTCAAAACTGGATTGCTTGGTTTTATTTTTCTTTTTCTTGATGCTTAAGACTTCTTTAATCATATCATAGCATATTGAAACTTGAAACCAGCTTTTGCTAATCCAGAATTGAGTTTTGGAGGGCTGGCCAAAGTGCAAACAACAAGCAAAGTAGGCAAATCTACACTGAAATGTTGAAAAAATGAGTACAGCAGTGGTGGAAGATGTTCAAACACTTAGACAACAAGCAAATGGCTGGCAGCCGAAAATCAATGAAGTTCCTCTTTCAAGCAACTATGATGGTGTAGAAACATGAATTTGCAGAATTTGATAAAATTGATCAAATGTAAAGTAATGATAAACTTTCAATGCTCAAGATATGACTCTACAATCAATGAAACAGCAGCAAAACTATCAGGATCTCAAAATGAGTGATCTAGTTGAGAAATTCAAGCAAAATTGGGAACCAAAATGTGTATTCTGCATAGGAAGTGATAAATGACCAAACCAGCAATATGCACAAGTTTAAAATGGTCAATTACATGTACACAAATGGTTCAAACACACAGAAACACACAACCTCTCAAAATGACCATGTTAGTTGCAGAATTGTGCATAAAAAGCCATGAATATGCAGCAGATTTGAAGAAATGAATGGAATCAATGGTAGCTGGCTCAAGCAAACATATTAGAATGTCCTATACACTAGATCTAGCTTAGAAAAGATGAGCTAGGAGAATGAAAATGGCCTAAGACACAAGCAATGAACACAACAGCACGGTGCTAACACTGCAGAACAGTAACTCTCGGGAAATCCAGTTTTCACACAACTCAATCACTCTTTTTGCATTTTAATGACTTAAACTGGTTGGCACAACTTGCAACATGTTTAAAATCATCAAAGAAACGTGTTCGAAGCTTTGGATGTATAGAAAACTGGACAAAATAGAAATCACACTTTCATTCCAGAAATAACGTTGAAAGCAATGAGTGAACCCATAATTACTCAACTGCACTAAGCTTTTTGAGAATTATTGATAAATTTGGAATCGCAACACCAAAAACTGGTAGAAAAACAACAAACAAACTTGTATCAATCTGTAAAATCAATAAATCTGGTCGAACATCTTTTGCCACCGTAAACCAGAAATGACGTTGATGCAGGTTTGGAAAAACACAGAGAATAAGTGTAGAATGCGTAAGCTATGCGGATCCAAGCGAGAACGAAGTCTCAATGCTTATGCGATCCAAGATGAGATATCATTGCATTTGTTCTCATAGACAAACCGAAGAGAAGGCATAAACAGAATTAAAAACCAATTGACAGTGATAAAACAGCAAAGTGCTTGCACATGACCAAGACAAAACAAAATTAAAGTGAAAAGGTGGAATTGAAATCAAACAACTCAAAAGCACCGATTAAAATGATGAATAAAATCTATAGAACAGTAAAATGGAATAAACATTCACAGAAATAGAAGAACAAACTGAAGTAAAGATAAGAAAAAAAAAGTTAACGCTAAAACATAATGGAACAGTACATGACGGAAACAGAGAAATGGAGTGAAGCGATCACTTAGCTCTTGGTGCGTGGCTAAGATCGGTGTGCTCTGGATACCAAATGATGGAAGCTTCTTTGCAAATCAAGCACGAACAACTTCCAAGACAGAAGTGGCAGCGGATTAAAGGTTGAGAGTGTGGCACGGTAAGTGTTTGATGAATGCTTCAATGAAGGTGTGTAGGTGAATCAAGGAATCTCAAGCTCCGAAAGCCTTCCAAGAGGGAAGGAAGCTAGGGGAGAGTGTGTAGAAGAGGCACAAAGTGTTTGAACTTTGAAAAATGATTCTGGAGAAAACTCAATAGCATTTCATTAAGTTTTAAAGTTGCCTTTACAAATGATGGAAGCTCTCTATTTATAGATGATAGAGAGCTTCTAATCTTGCTGTGCAAGCTATCCTATATGTGCAGATGGTGTAAAACAATGAAAAGAAGCTTGGGAAGCAAGCTGTAGTTGCTAACTCAACAGAAACATGTGGAAGGCATTGAGCGCTTAGCCATTTTGTGCTTCTTTGACTTTCTTACGTGACAACTTTTCTAGACATGCTTTCTCACTTTTATTAATGTCCTACAAAAGCAAGGTAAAGTTATTTAACAAAGAGAATCATGCTAAGACTTTAGAAAGAAAAGATTTAAGTTCTCAATCAACTTCCCTTTCATAGTCTTAGTGTAGTCGATGCTTCTTTGGATGGGAAGTCCCTTTAGGGGTTGCCATCAGAATGTTAACTGCCCCCACACATCAACACGAGGCTTTGTGGAAAACTTCCTAGAAGGTCACCCATCCCTAAATTACTCCGGGCTAAGCACGCTTAACCATGGAGTTTGTATGGGTTAGGCTACTGAAAAGCAAATGCATTTTATTGATATGAGTAGCCAAATCAATTCCTTTAAGCTATCCTTCAACTGTATACACGCGATCACTCCCCGGAAGTCCCTTTAGGGCTTGTCATCAGAATGTTAACTGCCCCCAAACATCAACACGAGGCTTTCCAATGTTCTTTGTACTCACTCGCACACTTTCCAGGAAAACTTCCTAGAAGGTCACCCATCCCTAAATTACTCCAGGCTAAGCACACTTAACCATGGAATTCTTATGGGTTAGGCTACCGAAAAGCAAATGCATTTTGTTGATATAAGTAGCCAAATCAATTCCTTTAAGCTATCCTTCAATTGTATAGTCCCATACCTATACAGTCTCTAGATCCCTCTCATTGCGGTGTATGTTCGATTCGTCCATGTGTCCCTTCCACTGGAAGCCTGCCAGGAGCTGCACTCTATGCTTGTCGCACGCGATCACTCCCTCCCTTCGTCAGTGCTCGGATGTCACATAGTGTTCTTTAGTGTATGTAGGATAAACTTCGTACTAGGAGCAGAAGATCATGAGGAGGAAAATAAGAAAGGAGAATTGGTTCAACAACACCCTGATCTGAAAAGTGACAAACTCAAATCTGGCACATTAGTGAAATTCAAGATTAGGTTATGGGTTGTCAAGACTATAAAGGAAAACGAAGTTCTTGAGATTGAGGCTCCTAATTCTAGAAGAGTGAAATTGGTGAAAGGAAAATTGATGAGATTTTGTTGGTGTCATGAAGGAAGGAGGACCGCCAACATCAAAAATCCGGATGTGATGTTAAAGAAGCGCTTGCTGGGAGGCAACCCAATTTCTATTTTTTTCTTTTTAATGGATTTAATTGTGTGGTTTGGATGTGATTTTTCTTTGTGTGTAGGTTTGTTTTTTAGGTTATATGCTGCTTCTGATGGTAGTGATGACAACATCTATTGATGGATGCTTCTACAATATCTACTGATGGATGTTATTATGGTGAGGATGATGAATGACAACATCTACTGATGGATGCTGATATGGAAGAGGACGGTGATTAGTATCTACTAATGGATGTTAGTTGATTAGGCATCTACTGATGGATGCCGAGGAAGGTGAGAAAGATTGGTGTCTACCGATGGATGCCAATGAAGATAAGAAAGATTAGCATCTACTAATGGATGCTATTGTTAAGACTCCGGCAAGTGTACCGAATCGTATCAAGTAATAATAAGTGGTAAGACCAAGTATCGTTTCCCTAGAGACTCATAGGCCTAGAATTTCGTGTGATTTATTGATTATAATAAGACTTGACAAAACTAAGATTAAGATTTATAATGCTAGAACTAAAATTAAACATGCACATGCAAATATTGATCAATTGACAGTTGAATGATATGGATGAATTGTGTTGTTGGGGTTACCGACTTATCCTAATACACTCTCATATATTAATGAGTTCTACTCTTTTTTATCAATGTTAATGTCACTTTCTAAATTACCTTAATCCCAATGTCTTGGTGAAAAGAGCCTACTCCTAATTACTAGTTTACAATGTCTTGTCTCCCTAGTAATTGATCATGCATTACATTAAATTCGCACAGAAGCTTAAAGGCAATCAGTCCTCTTATCCCTATGTCTAGGTAATATTTCTCCCGAGAGAATTCCTTCATGTCTAGATCTACCCACATGTGTCCATATAGATATAATCAAAGATTATGCTATTGAATAATGTCTTAAACAAAGCATGTAAAGATAATGGAGGAAAAACTCTAACAATTAATAAAACAAAGCATATGAATAAAGCATCAATTCAATATATGAGAGTTTTAATAGGATTACATCATTTCCCCAACAACAATGGAGGTTTAGTTCACCATAGACATGGTGAGACTAGATGAAATTAATGAAAAGAATGCAAAGATAAACCCTAGAACTTGTAGATTGGAGCTTCCACATCCAAAATCCGCCTCCAAGGGGTGGAAAGTGTGTTTCTGCGTCTCTTCTGCCAAAAGATAGACCATCTAGGTCGTCCAGATCTATTTATAATTCATTAAAATGAAGCATAAACTAGCCCAGGACCAAAAGTACAATGCTCAGCGCTGGGCCACAGCTCAGCGATGGGCTCAACACTCAATTTCACCCCTCAACGTTGATGCTTGAGCGTTTGACAGATAATACTTAAGCGACACTGGCGCTCTGCGGTAGTTCAGCGCTGAGCGGTGGCTGGGTTTCCTCTTTGGTTCACTTTTCCACCTTCTCTTGAGTCCAACTCCTTTCTACTTCAACTTCCTTCATTCAATTCTTAATAAATCTTGCCAAATCATGGGAAAACCAAGCATAAAACCAAGAAAACCACCTTTAACTCTTTTATTCTCTAACTTAAGCAAAACATATGATTTCAAGCTAATTCTAAGTCATAACGGGTGTGTTTTGTGTCAAATTTAAGTGTAAAAATAACGGTTTTTGAACCGTTATCACAACCCTAAACTTAGAACTTTGTTTGTCCTCAAGCAAACAAAATGCAACTCAGTCTTCCACCAATCATCACAATGGTTCAATCACATTCAAAATTCTTTTTCTTTCAACACAAGTAATCACTCAAATCTGCTCATCAATAAAATTTAGTCAAGATGCACACATGCCTTCATTCTCAATGCTTATTATGGTGTTCAAACAATCGTATAATATCCAACAGATGTTATTCTCATGAATGATCAATTAGCTGAACACAGATATAATCAGAGATTCATGGAATCATTCCTCACCTAGACAAGGTGTTTCACTCAATCACTCAAGTGTTTCAAAAGGTTCACTCCTTCCCTCTATTATCCACATGTCACATAGAACAAAATTGCCTTTCATTTACCACAATCAATCATCATCATATACAAATGTCATCACAAGGACTTTTTCAAGGCTTATAATGTGGTTGGGCTAACAAGAAAAATTAGTTTTTCTATATCACAAAATTCCTTGAGTTAAGAGAATCATTCAATCATTCATAGTTCAAGCACAAACTCTCTTTTTACCAATCTCACTCATTCCCAACTTTTCCCTTTCTTTGCATTGAGCTTTTCTCTTTATTCTATCTTTTCTATCTTTTTCATCTTTTTATGTTTTGCTCAACACATTAGCTCAATGCTTATCTTTCAATTCTCCCAACAACCCCAAACTTGAACCTTAATCAATACCACACAATAGTTTTCAACTTAACTCAAGGTAAATATTCTTCAAAAAGGATTTCACATACTGTTTAAGGCTTAGGTTCAAAAAGGGTAGAACACATGGTTCTTTTCATGGGACGAAAATTTATGCATTGGCTAAGAAAGGGCTTGTTCAAAAATGGCCTTGTGATGATAACTTGCTTGTGAATGTGTTTGGATGTGTTTAAATGAATGACAAAATTGATTTATGGGACATTATTATAGTAGAGTGAATGAGAACTGACACCTCACTATACACCTTTGACAAAAATGGCCTTGTGATGATAACTTGCTTGTGAATGTGTTTGGATGTGTTTAAATGAATGACAAAATTGATTTATGTGACATTGTGATAGTAGAGTGAAAGAGACACTGACACCTCACTATACACCTTTGAGTTTGAGTGAAACACTTTTGAGTGCTTGAGTTATACACTTTTAAGTGCTTGAGTGAAACACTGCCTTTGGTGAGGAATCGTTCCATGCATTAAAGAGAAGCATTTTTTCCTAGCTATTGATCACTCATCTTTTTGCATCTGTTGTGTATTCATTGTTATGTAAGCACCATAATTGAAGCTTAATTGGCTAAGACATTATTATTTCTTGACTGATCTTTCTATGATGAGCATGCATGAGTGATTTACTTGTCTTAGAGAAAACTGCTTTTTAATGTGTTAGACTGTTGTAGTATATCTATTCTATGTAAGCCAAGTTATAGTTTTGCTTGAGGACAAACAAAGTTTCAAGTTTGGGGTTGTGAGTTGAAAACACTGTTATTTGTGATTCAATTTTGATACTAAATGCACCCTTGTTGACTTCGAAACTTGCTTTAACTCATGCTTTTACTTTAGTTTTGTGAATAAGAGAGTTGAGGTTATACTTGATGATTTTATCACTAAATTCCCTTGATTTTATAGGCGATTGGAATGAATTGAAAGAAGAGTTAAAGTATCAAATGGTTGGAGTGCAAAAAAGTCAACCAGAATGCAGAAAAGTCAACCAGAGTGCAGAAAGGTCAACCATAATGCATAATAGTCAACCAGAAGTGCAGTTTAGCATCGCAGGTAGCGCTGAGCAGTAGTTTTGTACCGTTGCGCGCCAGTTTTTTTCTGTTTCACGCCTGAGCGCCACCGTTGAGCGTCTTTTGAGTGCCGCACCTACCGCTGAGCGCGGACGATGCATGTTTTGGGCCAATTTTCTACTATTTTTATGATTTGTTTTGGTCCTGGACACGTTTTCTGTTATTTTTCTGCCCTTTTTAAAGACTTGAATGTCTTAGGGTTTGTAACTTTTGATGGCTTAAGCATAGAAACACATTTTTCACCCCTTTGGGGTCAGATTTAGGGATGTGAGAGCTCTCCTCTTCTCTTTCTAGGGTTTTATATCTCTTCCATTCCATTGTACACCTAGTTTCTTCATGACGGTGGAGAACTATTCTCATTTGTTATTGGGGAAGATGTAACCTCTAAACTCTCTTGTATTTGAATTGATTCTTTTTATTGCTATATGCTTCTTTCATTAATTGTTAGAGATGTTTTATTCATGTATGGCATAAATCTTATGATTTGTATGTATCAGGAGATTTTGTACTCCTAGAATTGGACGATTTGGGGATGTGACAACTCTCCTCTTCTCTCCCTAGGATTGTTATTGAGAGATATCTTCCAAATCATGATCTGGGGAATTATCCCAAAAACAATATTACCTAGACATAGGGATAAGAGGGTTGGTTGCCTTTAAGCTTCTGTGCGTATGTAATGCAGAATAAATTGCTAGGGAGACAAGACATTGTAAACTAGTAATTAAGGAAAGGCTTTCTTCACCGAGACATCGGGTTTAAAGTAAATTAGAAAGTGAAATTAACATTAATGAAGAAGATGAATTCGTTTATGCATGAGAGTGATTAAGTGAAATCTAAACCCTAACAACATATTCATCTCATATTATCAACATCATCCATTCACTTTTATGTTTAGCCTTAATTGATCAATTTGCATGCATATTTACTTTTATTGTTTTGCATTCAAAAACCTCAAAATATTATTCTTATAGTCTTAATTGGTTAAGCAAAAGCACAATTATTTAGTGTTGTGAGTCTCTTGGGAAAATGATACTTGGTATTACCATTTATATTACTTGATACGATTCGGTACACTTGTCGGAGTCTTAACAAACATCCAAAATCAAGAAACCAATTTTCATCAACAAAGCCCTCTTCATTCATTGTTACCATCAACACTACAGGTTCTTCATCTGATTCATTTTGAGCCACATGAGCTTCAATCTTAGTTTCCCTTTTTGGCTTGCCCTTTCCATACCAGAAATCAGCCGCATAGTGTCCCCATTTCTCACAATTATAACACTCTATATTCTTTCTATTTTGATTCCTCTTTCCTCCTCTTCCTCTGCTAAAATTCCCTTTACCAGACCTTATGGATTCTGATTGATCCCTTTCATTTTGATCTTGCTTCAAATCTTTATTGGATCTTCCACCTTTGTTTTTTCTCCATTTTCCACAGAAAACCCCCCCTTTCTTTGTCACCTGTGCTTGCAAAGCTTGTTCTTCTCCAACCTTTTCAGCATTTCGCGACAATAACTTCAATTCATGTGCCTCCAAAGAACCTTGCAACTCTTCCACTATCATATTTTCTACATCCTTGGACTCCTCTATTGCCACCACGATGTAATCAAACTTTGGAGACAGCGTACACAGTATTTTCTCAACCATGCTTCGATCAGTCATAACCTCCTCATACGCTCTCATTGAGTTCACCAATAGCTGCAATCGACTGAAGTATTCTACCACTGTCTCAGAATCAGACATAGACAGTAACTCATATTGCCTTCTAAGGGACTGCAATCTAACCTTCTTGGTTTTCTTCGCATCTCCATGTGCCTTCTGCAATATATCCCAAGCCTCTTTTGTTGTTCTTGCTTTGGAAATCTTTTCAAAATTCACCGTATCTACACACTGATGGAGAAGACAACGAGTTTTGCAATCTTTCTTCTTATTTGCGGCTTCGTCCTTCTCTTGGGCACCATCTTTCACAATCTCTAGCAATTCTTGGAATCCAAGAATGGCTTCCATCTTTATAACCCAGTGGTTATAATTTTTCCCATGAAGTAGTAGATTACCTAGGACATTTCCACCTCCATTAACATCTTCTCACACCACAGACCGAGAAGGAACCTTGCTCTTGATACCACTGTTGGCTTTGGAAGAGAAGAAAGCAGGGGAGAAGAGAGCAGAGAGAAAACACACACACACACACTCATAAAGAATGGGTATTTGGTAAGGAAATTTTATTTACACTGTTATAGTACAAACAAATTAGGATGACTCTGTTTTATAGGAATAAGAGTCTAAGTTCAAAACATTTATTAAAGGTAAAACAAACTTGAATTAATACAACAATTATTCCTATGGGTATTCGTGGTGATTGTTGGTGATTTGTGGTTGTGTGATTAGTGGCGATCTCCAATTATGTGATTGGTGGTGGTCTCCGATGGTGTTTAAGTGTTTTCATGTTAATTTGAATATATTTTTCATTACATAATTTTGGAATGTATTAAAAATAATCCTTCTAGATTTGGCGTTTCATAAGGTATTTTTGAATTGATTATTTCTTATTCAGGATTGGATGTCCACTTGCACGCTTCTTCTCTTCTTCCCTCTCCTATACTTCTGCACATTTTCAAAATCAATATTCTACACATGGTTACATTTGCTTCTTATTCTCCCATACTTTTTCACACTTTCTAAATCAAAATTGCACACTTCATTTTGATTACTTCTTTTCCTTTCATTTTCTTCTTCTTCTACCATGATTCATATTTTCAAAATAAAAACTCCATCTTATGTTTCATTGTTCAGGTGGGTGGAGATTTACATCTCCAAGGGACTCTTTAGATAAAAAATAAAGTACTATTATTGGATCTATAAGCGCATGAACACCAATGACAATAGTGAAAAAAGATCCATTAACAATATATATTAATGACGAGTAAGAAGTCATCAATGTAAAAGGTTGCATCAACAAATTTGTAAACAAGAAAAAGGTTTTAACGAAGATTTTGTGAGAACCATCGTTAAAAGTAAAAAAAAATCAGGGGAAATAAAGACGAATCTCTGCTCAACACTGTTGAACATTCTTAAAGTGAAAAACAACGATTGTTGAACAGGAACCATTGTTAAAAGTCAAAAATTAAAAAGAAAACAACAACAATTGGATGGAGAATCATTGTTAAAAATCAAAAATTAAAAATGAAACAACGACGGTTAGGAACAGAATCATAGTTAAAAGTCTTTAAAGTGAGAAATACTAATGGTTAGTAAAAAATTAATTGTTGTTTATGTTGTTATGTTTCAATATCCAATTTCTCCTTCTCTCTTGTGTGTCACTAGTCTTTTGTAGAAATGTTTATTCTCTCTCATTTTCTTCTTTATTTCACTATTATTCTTCAACCACCTTTGCAAATGTTCCAGTTTGAGGAAAACACTGATAAAGACTTCATAAACTCCTAACTCCCTATGTTTTTGCTACATATTTGCTCATGTTTATGATTGTGTTTCCGTCATCTGCTTGTCACCAACCTTATTGACCATTGACATCTCCCCTTTATTCCTTGCAAGTGTCGCATCCAACCTCATCTTAATTGTGTTTTCATTGTCTTTTTATTTTATAATTTTTTCATTTTTATTATTTTCTATTTATAACAATAGTTTAAATTAAAATCGTGGTCATAAGTATTTCAAATGACGACAATGGTAGTCGTCGATTACTTCCAACTTACAATAAAAACCTTATTAACGACAAGTTGTGACTATTGTTAAAATCCCTTTTTAACCTTCAATGACACTATACAACTTAAGTGTTAGGTTATCAAAGTGGGAATCAATGTCATTAATGATAAGGGCTTTTCTTTTTGAACCTCATGATGAGTATGTGATAGGGATTTTACATATGGTGGTGATGGCACAATGGGAGTCAAAGCTGAGTTGTTGTAATCCATATGAAGTAAAATTTAAGTAGTGGAAATGTTAATAATGGATTTGTAATATAAATTATAATAGTTGTAAAAGTAAACAAAGGGAAATTAGAAATAATTGAAAACTTAAACAAATATAAGAAAAAAACCTTTAATTCAAATAATATTAAAGACATACTTGATTAATATAATTCAAATAAAATAAAGTAAATACAACAATGATCAACACTTATTCAATAGAGTCATGAAATTCATAAATTAATTCTTTTAAATGGTGTCTATATTCATTAGACCTTTTGAAACCTCTATTGACAATTAAGGTCAAATTATCCAAACCATCTTCCACCCTTTTGCATATGTTCTTGTATGTTTTAAATACTTCACTGTTATGGTGTAATGTTGATCTCATCGTGGACAAGAATTGTATGGTCTTCATCATCATCATCTTCATCCTAGTGGTTTATGTTGTCATATGTTGTTCACATTTACAAAATTCAATTTGCTCAACATTCTATGACCAAAGTAATGTGACCAATCTAGGAAGATGCATGCCTCAGGTACAATCCACCTCAAAGTGAGTCATTATCTATGTTATCAAGTTGGGGTATGGAAGATGCATGTTTTTGTCTCTATATTTGATCATGCATTGCATTATGTGATGCAACCAATTAATTGGAACATTATTTTCCAAGACCCACAACATAAAAATGTGTTTCTATGATAATTTTTCATAATTTGTGCCTCGAGGAGTGATGAGTCAATATTTTATTAACTGCACTTAGTTTATTGTACTGGATTTAATCAGGGAATTGTGCTTAAATGTCCAGTATTTTCCCGTTTCTGCTAATTGTGCTTAATTTGATCGGAAATTCTAATTTTAATTAATTTGAATATTCTGGGCTAATTATTTGCATTACTAATTGTAGGGAAAATTTTGGAGATACAATTTTGGACATTAGAGAAGACATCAATTCATTCAAGACTCTCCACAAAGACACTTTAGAATTAATCAAATGTTAATTTAGTAGATTAGGCTTTTTAAACCAAGTTTTGTAATTTGGGCCAATTTTTGGTAATTTAGACTTAACCCAAGTGTAGGAGAGGGTGACATGGTACCCTAGGGTTTTATTTTGTGTGGACCCCACCCAAAAAAATGAGACACACAGTCTTAGCAAATGAGCCAGCCGTCACACACTTCATTTGGGGACTGGAACGCTTTTTTACAGAGCATTTTCTCTTTGAACATGTTGACGGTGTTGGATTTTGGATGAATGGGAGAGCATATTTTGAATTTTATTTCCTTGTATTTACAAGCGCTGGATTCATGAAACATTGTTGCTTTTAATTTTACATTCAATGAGCACACAACTGCTGGCACTAACATTTATTTACTTGGAAGTGAAGCACGATGTCCTTTCATTTCTTTTCTTTGCTTTGGTGGAGTTACGGTTTTCAATTTTAAAGAAGGGAAGTTGTTTACATTTTGGGAAATGCTGCAAGCGGTGAGTGATTTTGGGAGAAGAAGTGTGGCTATCAATTGATTAGGAGCAAATCGCTGGAATAAGTGGTGCACGATGACACCTCTTGATGGATTTTGGGAAGCGCAATTTATTTCCCTTCTTATTTGACCCATTCGTTTTTGCTGCAACTGCTAGCATTTCTTTTGTTTTCTTGAATTGAAAAGTAGATTAGGCGAGAGTCTAGGGGATGGGACGTGCCAAGAGAGTTGGCAGCTGAATGAATAACATTCATTTCCTTTATTTCTTTGTGAAAGAAGAAACTAGGTGATTGGATAGGGTAGGTGTACGGTGGTAGCATTTTGAGAGAAGATATTTCATTCCTTGCTTGGAGATTAACGTGTTCAATTGGTAGAAAAAGAAGGGGCTGCAACGTTGATATGTTGAAGGTGCAACACGGTGCTTTAATTACAGGGAGCATGTTTTCAATTTTGGAGACACATGGCTAGACGTCCCGCAAGAGGAGATGCACACGGTGATGTCCTGCTTTGGAGAGCTCCAAGAAGGTCTTTGGTTTATTATCTTGATGCTTGAACCGAGAGTAGCTTTAAAAGAAGTTTGAAGCGGCTGTTTAAAATTAATTTATTTTGGCTGATTTATCATTTTGCATTCTTCAACTTTCATCATTACATTTCTGAAATACTGGTTCTATTCACTATTACGCGTTTTTAGTTTGTTGATTCCTGTGATGAACTGCTTTAAATGTTTAGCTTACTCGTTGCATTTTCATTTCATTTTACAGTTCACGCACCTTAGCCTTGAATATTTTATTCCCATGTTTCTATTCACTATGTTGTCTGTTCTGTTCGATTGTGTTAATTTAGTTGTAATGTTAGCTTAGGTTAGTCGGGTTAGTCATTAATAAAATTACTTTGTTTCCTTGAGATTTTTTGGACTGTTCTTGTGTTTATTCTGCTCTGTCTGGCATTCTGTGAAATCTGACTGTGTTCTTGCAATGGGTATACACTTAGTTGCCCAATTGGTGATTGCATCTTCGCTTAGTTGATCAATCTAAATAGAACACAATTGGATGGAATGGATGCATTACGTTCACGTAGTTCGTGATTAGGATAACATGATTAGCCTTCTCTTAGTCGGTTAGTTGTGCAGGATTAGAGGTTAGAGTAGTTTATTCATGAGACCTCTGCACTTTTATTGCCATACTGCTGCTTCGATTCTGCTCAATATTTAATCTGTTGTGTGCTTGCGATTCGGTATACGCTTAGTTGCCTAATCGGTCTTTAATCTTCGCTTAGTTGATTTGACTGTATGGTGCATGACTGATTAAATTTGTGCATTGCATTGGCTTAGTTTGCAACTCTGATGACCTGATTAGCCTTCGCTTAGTTGGATGATTCGTGTTGGATTTGGATTAGAGTAGTTTTTACTTGTCGTTGATCTATGATTGGAAGCATAGTAATTGAGTTAATGACCAACCATTTTTATTCTCTATTTGATTCTGTTTTTACATTTCTGTTTGCATCTGTATTTTAATTTAATTCATCTGCATTCATAAACCTTTCACAAAGCCCCCACTACGTGTTTGACCTAATTCCCGAACCACAGTTTGGTCCTTGAGAGACGACTTAGGAGTCACTTCCTAGTCTATACTGTATTCTTTATGCACATTAAATTTGCATGGGGTGCGACACATCAAGGAGTCGATATATGAACAAAGACATTATGCAGGAGTTTATCATTGATATTCAAACTTCCTGCATTTATAATATTGTGACCTTGAAATTTTTGGTCTAACCATGGAGCTCAATTTTGTTTGGCGGACATAGTCTATTTCTTCAAAGATATGAGGAAACAAAAAACTTTGACCTTGATATTTAAGATTGCTAATAGTTAACAATTTCACAGGTGTGATCTTGATCATTGTCCTATTAACCTCATTGAACACGTACCCTTGCTCAATCACTTTGAGGTTTGTGTAAAAAGCTTGAACGAGTTCATCATACTAGAACCGAGTATATGGCACGAGGAACTATTGCAGACTTTAGAACACTAGGGAATCATGAGTAAGGAAAATGCATTATTCCCTCATGTGTCGAAGGAAGGTGTCTTCTGCTCTTATCATTTCATTACTCTTATTGTAATCTTAAAATGATTTTTAGTGAAAAGTTAATCACTCATTTATAGTGATTAACGACTAGACGTAGAATCTTTTGATTCAAACCAGGATAAAATTATGTGTGTGCTTTTATCTCTCTCTGCAATCTTTATTTACAAACTGTTCGAAAAAAGTCCTAAAAGAAAATTAAATTTTTTAAAAAGAACCAATTCACCCCTCCCATCTTGTTTATTGTCCGTTTACACGCTCTTTAAAACATTCTGTTGTGCGATACTAATTCCAACAATTGGTATCAAAGCTTGCTTTGATAGTTTTTCAAATTTAACGAAAATGGTCAGACATAACCAATTTTATGCTAAGGGTGCTTCCATCAACAGACCATCACTTTTACTGGTGATAATTATACCTTCTGGAATGTCAGAATGCAAATTTTTATGGGGTCTATTGACAAATTCATTTGGGAAGCAGTTGAAAATGGTCCTTTTATCCCAACCCTAATTGTCGATGGTGTTCAACAAGAAAAGCCTTATTTGTCTTGGACTCTTGAGAAAAATAGAAGAGCACAATTTGATATTAAGGCTAGAAATATCATTTCTATATCATGGTGCTTGATGAATTTTATAGAATATTTGTTTGTAAGACAACACAAGAAATGTGGGTCCTCAGAATAACTCATGAAAGTACAGATCATGTAAAGCATGCAAGGAATAATACCTTGATCTAGGAGTACGAAATGTTCAAAATGCAACCTAGAGAAACCATAGCAGACGTGCAAAAGCGCTTCACTCATATTGTCAACCATCTCACTGGATTGGGTAAGACTTTTGACATTGATGAACTGAATGTAAAAATCTTAAAATCTTTGGACAGATCTTGGCAGCCCAAGGTGATCACAATCTTAGAGTCATAAAATTTATCTTCAATGTCCATTGCGATATTGTTTGGAAAGCTCCGAGAGCATGAGCTTGACCTCAATAGATTGACTGTGGAAGAAAACCAAGGAAAGAAGAAGACCTTGGCATTAAAAATTGAAGTCTCCAAAGGATAGAGCTCAAGAATAAAAGATGATTCTGATGAGCACATGAGCCTCATGATAAAAATATTTGTTAAGTTCATGAAAGTTAAGGGTAAGGACAATTTTAGAATTGAAAAGAAGGATAAAAACAAAAGAAGTGAAGAAAAGAAAGAAAAGAAGTTTTAGAAGAAGAAGAAAGCATACATTGCTTAGGAAGAAAATGATTCTAGCTCATCTAGTTCAAGTGATTCTGATGAAGAAGCAAACTTGTGTTTAATGGCATATATTGATGGCACTGCAAGCTAAGTAAGTGACTCTAGCTTTGAAACTAGTGAATTAGACTTGTAGAAAGCTATTCTTGAATTGCTTAATGAATCTGAAAAGTTAGATACTGCACATGAGATTTTGAAAAGTGAATTTCATGATTTGCAAATTAAGTATGAAAAGGCTTTAGATGAAGAAATAATTTTGAGAAATAAGATTTGTAATTTAGAATTGAAGGAGTCTAATGTTGTTGTAAATCCTGTTGAATGCTTGTCTTGTAAGAGTCATATGTTTGATATTGAGATCCTAGAAAACTTGCTTGCAAAAGCAACTAAATCTGCATCCTATGTGAAAAATGAGGTTAGGAAGAATACATTTAAAAATAGAAATATGCATCATAATAGGAGAAATTATAATAGTACAACCTAAGTTCTTGCTTAATTTGTTTTTTAGGAACCTTCAAAATCAAAGAAGTCATTGTGGTATCTTGATAGTGGATGCTCAAGACACATGACAGGTGACAAAAGAAGGTTCATAAGCTTTGAGAAAAAGAATCAAGGGTTTGTTACCTATGGAGATAACAACAAAGGAAAAATCATTGGAACCAGAGACATTGGAGGAGGAAGTACCTTAACAATCAAAGATGTGCTATATGTTGAAGGAATAAAGCATAACCTCCTAAGCATAAGTCAATTATGCGACAAAGGTCTCAAGGTAACTTTTGAAAGTGATAAATGTACTGTTTATTATAAATATTCCTCTGACATTGCATTACAAGGTGTTAGGCATAATAATATATATTTGATTGACATTGAAAGTGCATCTAGTCATATGTTTAGTTGCAAAGGAAGAAAGTCATTGGCTATGGCATAAAAGGGTTGCACACATACATATGAAACATTTGAATAAATTGATTTCAAAAGATCTTTTGATTAGTTTGCCTAAATTAAAATTTGAAAAAGACAAACTATGTGCAGCTTATCAAAAAAGAAAGCAAAAAGAATCTTCATTTTCATCTAAAAACATGATTTCTACATCAAAACCTTTAGAATTGTTGCATATGGACATGTTTGGTCCTTCTAGAATCAAAAGTTTTGGTGAAAATTACTATGCACTTGCAATTTTGGATGATTACTCTAGGTACACTTGGACCTTCTTTTTAACTTTGAAAAGTGAAGCTTTTAAAGCCTTCAAAACCTTTGCAAAAAGAGTCCAAAATGAAAAAGATTTAAAAATTAAGATTTTGATAAGTAATCATGGTGGTGAGTTTCAAAATGAGTCTTTTGAAAAGTTTTGTGATGAGTATGGTATAACTCATAATTTTTATGCTCTTAGAACTCCTCAATAGAATGGAATTGTTGAAAGGAAAAATATATCTTTGGAAGAATTAGCTAGAACTCTATTGAATGAATCAAATGCACCTAAATATTCTTGGGCTGATGTAATTAGTACTGCTTGCTATGTCCTAAATAGAATGCAAATTAGGTCAAGTTTAAAGTTAACTCCTTTTGAGTTGTTTAAAGGTAGAAAGCCTAATGTGGCTCATTTTAAAATCTTTGGATGTAAATTCTTTGTATTGAATAATGGTAAAGATAACTTAGAAAATTTGATGTTAAATCTGATGAAGCTATTTTCTTAGATTACTCCTTAACTAGTAAAGCATATAAAGTATTCAATAGGAGAACATTGATAATTGAAGAGTTTGTGCATGTTGTTTTTAATGAGATAGTGGACCTTGAGGAGAACCCTCTTGAGTCAAATAAGCCAATTGTAGGTGATGAAGATTATCTAAGGGAAGCCCTTGAAGAGATGTACTTAAATGAAAATACTCCTTCAAAAGTTCCCCATATACCTCAAGAAGATGATCCTAGAAGCTATCAATAACCATGAGGCCTCTCTATGGACAACATCATTGGAGATATCTCAAAAGGGGTAACTACTAGACGAAACTTAAACACTCTCTACTTGACTTAAACACATTGGTGAAGCTCTTCAAGATGATAAGTGGTGTATTGCTATGCAAGAAGAGCTGAACCAATTTGAAAGGAATGAAGTTTGGGAACTCATTCCTAGAGAAGAACATTATTAAGTGATTGGTACAAAATGGGTTTTCTGAAACAAATTGGATGAGGATGGTCATATCACAAAGAAAAAAGAAAGACTAGTTGCTAAAGGTTATTGTCAAGAAGAATGTATTGACTCTGATGAAACTTATGGATCGATAGCCAGGTTAGAAGCTATTAGATTATTACTTGCTTATGCTTCCTTGTTGAAATTTAAACTATATCAAATGGATGTGAAAAGTGCCTTTTTAAATGGTTTCATTAAGGAAGAAGTTTATGTTGATCAACCTCCTGGTTTTGAAGATTTTACTTTCCAAATAATGTTTATAAGTTAAAGAAAGCCTTGCATGGCCTTAAACAGGCACCTAGGTCTTGGTATAAAAGACTTAGTAACTTTTTGATTGAAAATGACTTCTCAGGAGGAAAGGTTGATTCAACCTTGTTCATAAAGAAAGTAGGAAGTAATATTTAACTTGTACAAGTTTATGTTGATGATATAATCTTTGGATCAACTGATAATTCTCTATGTGAAGGGTTTGCTAGTATAACGCAAGGTGAGTTTGAGATTACTACGATGGGTGAGTTAACCTTTTTCCTAGGATTACAAATAAAAAAAATGAATGGGGGAACCTTTATTTCCCAAACAAATTATTGTAGAGAAATTATTAAGAAATTTGGAATGGATACCTCTAAAGAAGCCAACATTCCCATGGGTACCTCTTGTTACTTAAATAAAGATGAATCTGGGGTAGAAGTTAATCAAACCATCTTTAGAGGCATGATAAGATCTTTACTTTACCTTGCAGCCAGTAGACCAAACATAATGCAAAGTGTTTGTGTATGTGCTAGATATCAAGCCAATCTGAAAAAATTCCATCTTATAGCTTTTAAGAGAATAATGAAATATCTTATAGGCACTACTTCATTTGAGTTATGGTATCCTTCAGATGCAACACCTAGTCTAATAGGTTATTCAGATGCTGATTATGGGGGGGGGTATGAAATTGATAGAAAGAGAACTAATGGAACTTATCACTTCCTAGATTGTTCTTTAGTCGCTTGACACTCAAAGAAAAAAACATGTGTAGCATTGTCTACCATAAAAGCAAAATACATAGCTGTTGGGAATTGTTGTGCCCAAATTTTGCGGATGAAACAACAACTTGAAGATTTTGACATCTTCCTTAATCACATTCCCTTAGAATGTGACAACACAAGTGCCATAAATTTGACCAAAAACCCCATAATGAACTCTAGGAATAAGCACATTGAAATTAGACATCACTTTCTAAGAGATCATATTCAAAAAGGGGATTGCATCATTGAATAGATAGACACAATGCATATATTGACTGATATATTCACTAAAGCATTGCCTAAGGATAAATTTTATGACCTTAGAAGAGATTTAGGAGTGTTAGACATGTCTTAGGATAAAAAATTGAGCCAAATTTGTGTTTTTTGTAATTCACCACATAATGATCTTTTATTGCTAGGCCATAATTGATTATCCTTCACTTAAGAAACACTTTTGATTAGGTAATAATCGATTATCTCTTTTCATAATCGATTATCTCAAGATTTTTTAGCAACTGGGTTTTCATTCAGTAATAATAAATTATTTGAAGCAATAATCGATTATCTGCGATCTTCTGGGAAAATTTTTTGAAACGATAATCGATTATCACACGACGTAATTTCAAAATATAGTCGTAACAACGGTCCAAAACGACTAGAAACAACCATAAACGACTACTTTCTTCTTTTCCTCTATAAATACCACCCCATAATCGATTAAATCCCACTCTTGCACCCAAACTCTGCCAAATTAAGATCCCAAAAGCTATTTCTCTCCATCTCTTGCACAAGCCTTGCACTATCTTCTTCCTACTTCCTCCAAAATCAATGGTTGATGCTCGAAGAAAGATGCCCACAAGAAGAAGAATTGGGGCTTCTTCCTCTGCTCGTCCTCGTGCATCTCACCTCGCAACCATTGATGGATTACTCTTTGGTATTGAAAAGCATGGAGAGTTCACTCATTTTTGGAAGGAAAAGAAGATTATATCCTGTAAATATGTCAATTTGGGTTGGTACAGATTTTATGGGTTCCAATTCCCCAACCTTTTGGAAGACCAAGGTTTGTAACATCTTGTAGAACAAAAAGGTTGCATCTATCCAGATCTTATTCGTGTCTTTTACTTCAACCTTCGTGTTCGTGATGTAGTAGCGACTACCAAAGTCAAAGGCGTCACCATCATCCTTGATGATGACATCTAGCCCAATGTGGCCATGATGCCTATTAGAGATGATGTTGTTAAAGTGCATCTTGGTGTAGATGGATTCAACTGTCTCCTTGCTTTTCAATCTTTTCTGAGGAATCCACAACTTCAAACTGTGTGAAAACAAGTTCTAGTGGGTGGATACAAAGTTGAAGAACAACAAATTCATTCTTTGATTGTTTGGGTCCTTTGTCCCTGAGTCCCCAATCATGCTCAATGCTCTTAGCAAGATCTTCTTACTATCTATGGGCTTCTCAAGCACATTCATATTAATTGTCCCTCTCTCATTGTGGAAACCTTATGAAGGCACAAAAATACCCTGTCTATCATCTAACCCATGCCCTTCTTGTGTCTCACATTCTTGAGTACAAAGGAGTCAATGTTGATGGTGAAAACACACGTGTCATCCAAGCTGCTGGTTAGGAGATTGGAGAAATCACTTTGCGACAAATGGATTTTGTTGCTCGTGGTAACATCTTTATTCATAAAGATGAAGCAGACCATGACAATGAAGAAGATGATGTAGATACCCATATGATTGAACTAGTCAATGTAGTTGATCCCTCTAAAGCTGTTCCATCAGTTATTCCTTCATCTTCCTCCTTCTCCATTAAAGAGCATCTTGCAAATCTAACCTGACAAATGGAAGAGATGAGCACTCTCCACCATATTAGACATGAAGAACTCCTGGAGATGCATCAATCTCACCATAGTTATGTGACCAAGCGCTTAAAGGATTTTGATACTAGGCTTGGAAACATTGAGGATCACCTTAACCTTCAACCTCCTGATTTTCCTCCTACTCCTAATTTTTAAGTATGATTGTATTTCTTTTAAGGTTTGAATATATGTTTCCTGGTATTTTCTAAATTATGATGTACCAGTCTTTGACTTTATCAATCCAAATTTTATTGTCTTTGATTGTACCATTGTTCTGCTAAGGGAAGCCTAAATTGTGGGGGAGTCTCTCCTTCTTATGAGCCTTTTCGCTTATGATAAAAAAGGGGGAGAACCAACATTATGTGTTTTTATTGTTTAAAGCCATTAATCTTTATGTTTTTGTGTAAGTATAAAATAATACAGATAGCCAAAAGTGCTTTTGACAAAGAGGATTTATTATCATCATCAAAAAGGGAGAGATTGTTACCAATGACAAGCATTGTTGCTTTGAAAAGATTTTGATGATGATAGACTTGAAGACTTGAAGAAACAAATACATTAAATGTTAAAAGCATTCTTTGTAGAATTCATTTGTATAAGTTATTTTTCAATTGTAAGCACTTAGAAGTATTATAACTTATTGATTTCTTGCAACAATAATCGATTATCATAGGGGATAATCGATTATCACAAGTAAAAGTAGAAAAGTCTTTGTCTCGACAATTATTGATTATCATAGGGGATAATCGATTATCACCACAAGTTTTGATATTATACAGGGTTCGGCAATAATCGATTATCACTAAGGATAATCGATTATCACATTTTTCAAAAACCATAACGGCCTAAAATAATCGATTATCACTAATGATAATCGATTATCTCTGGCAATTGGGAGCTGTTTTTCATTTTCTGATCCCTGGCCTATAAATAGAACCCTCTTAAACCTTTTACAAGTTAGCTAAACTATTGAGAGCACATAATTGGTTCTAAGGAAGTTCTTAAGTTTATGTGTGAGCTTGAATAAAGTCTCAAAGAAGGAGAAGCTTGATTTTAGTGTGTCTAAAGGTTCAAGCGGTTCTCTACCAAGTTGATTAAGAAGTTGTCCATTCCCTCGTGTGTCGAAGGAATGTGTATTCTGCTCTTATCATTTCATTACTCTCATTGTAATCTTAAACTGATTTTTAGTGAAAAGTTAATCACTCATTTATAGTAATTAACGACTGGACATAGGATCTTTTGATTCGAACCAGGATAAAATTTTGTATGTGCTTTTATCTATCTTTGCCATCTTTATTTACAAACTGTTCGAAAAAAGTCCTAAAAGAAAATTAATTTTGTAAAAAAGAACAAATTCATTCCTCCCCTCCTGGTTATTGTCCGTGTGCATGGTCTTTAAAACATTTTGTTGCGCGATACCAATTCCAACACATTACTTTTACGTGGCAAAAATGTCTTTGCCATAAAGTTATCATTATAAACAAACCCACTTAATCCAGCGAATAGGTCATGAACCTCTCGCAACCTATCCTTTAGGGTCTTTTTCCGATTTTTAACAATGTTTTTATTTATTCCAACCAATCTAAACTATCAAAGGAAGTCCACAATGTTATTATAAGCTTGTGTCGTCTAGCTACAATAAACTCAATTGCCTCATCAACCATGGTCGTGAGTAGCCTGAAGTCCATTTTTGTTGTTCAATTAATAATAAACTCTTTGATTCCAACAGATGAATTTGGTAAAACACTTATGCCTCTATTCATGTTTTACCTATTGCAAGCACAACGTTTAAAAAAACAAACACAATGATACATAAACATCCAACAAATAATATAATGAGTTAATAAAATCCATAATAACATTTGTATACATTAAACTAAGCAATACAACATCTTAATTGTTTTTGTAGTATCTCTACATATTGTTTGGAATAACATCTCTAAGCCTAATATATAACCATCATCCCAATCTTTAGCGGTTGAAGGTTGAATCTCTTGTTCCATCAACTCTCAATAAACTTCAGCTACTAACGCCTATCATTATCCATTCCACGAAGATAATTGTGAAGAATATAGCAAGCTAACACAATCTTTGTCATTGACTCCGATGACTAACATGGTGTAGTTTCACTAGCTATGGTAGAAAATCATTTCTTTAAAACAAAAAACATCCTTTCAATTACATTCCTAAGTGATGGACAATGAAAACTAAACAACTCTTTTAGATTTAGGGGCCTCTTTTGGTGTACATTTTTAGGTGATATATAACGTCAATACAATGTTATTATATTTCACTTTAACATAAAGCCAACATCTCTCAAGTAGTATTGTCCTACAATAATTTTACTTAACATTATATTCAATAATTACTATGTTAGTGATATTGAGGTCGTACCCGAATCAATTTAATGCTCAATTGAGTGCAGTATAATACTAGGAAGTGACTCCTAGGTCGAACACTTTGTGGGGGGGGGTGTTTGGATAGTTTTGTGAATGAAAATAAAATAAATTGAAACTAGAATGCAACACAGATTTAAAATGGTTGATCACTAGATCAATTACATGCTTCACATCACATATTAACAACAATTACTCACTACTCTAACTCAAATCCAACACAAATTACCCAACTAAGCGAAGGCTAATCCGATCTTCAAAATTGAAAACTAAGCGAATGCAATGCATAAATCCAATCAATTATACACCATACAGCCTAATCAACTAAGCGAAGATTAAACACCAATTAGGCAACTAAGCGTATACCCAATCGCAAGCACAAAACATATTGAATATTGAGTCAAATCAGAGCAGCAGAATGACAATTAAAGTGCAGAAATCTCATGAATAAACTACTCTAACCTCTAATCCAACATGAATTAACCAACTAAGCGAAGATTAACCATGTTTTCAAAATTACGAACTAATTGAACCCAACATACCTATTCCATCCAATGTATTCCATACAAATTGATCAACTAATTAGCAGAGATTCAATCACTAATTGGGCAACTAAGCGTATACCCATTGCAAGAATACAACCAGATTTAATAGGATGACAAGCTAGAGCAGCAAAAACACAATTAAAATACAAAAATCTTAAAGAAACAATGTAATTTTTCTAATGACCAACCATACACATTTAAGCTAACATTAAAAACTAAATTAACACAACTAATCAAAATTGAAAACATTGAAGTAAATGTGGAAAACATTAAAGTCGAACAGTCCTAAAGTGAAGTCGAATGGTCCTAACAGTGAAGTATGTTAGGATCCAAACAGTACAAAACAGTTAAGCTAGAATGAGGGAGAAGGCAGGGACGAAGAGTTGGAAACCTAACGATGTTATTAGTTAGGCCAAACGGTACTAACAATGAAGTGTGTTAGAGATCAGACAATTTAAGGCAAGTGTGAGAAGGGGAGAAATGCAGGAAGATTAAAATGGTACAAAGACAAGCAAGCGAATGGAAATGAGAATGGAAAACTAAACGAGTTAATACAGAAGCTGGACGAACGGTGTTACACTTCAAAAGAACGAAAAAGAACAAGTCGAACGGTCTCTAACAATGAAGCATGTTAGAGACCAGACGGTATTATTACCAAAATCGAATGGTATTATAGTAAATGTAGAAACTCAGAAAACGATAGTGAATGCAGAAACGAAATGCACGCCAGAAAACACAAATCAAACACAAACATAAAAGCAAGTGAAAATGCAAAGACAATTCTAAAACGTAAATGGCAAACTTTAAAACGAAACTAGAAATGAAATTGAAAGCAAGAAACAAAATTGAAATTGCAATTGAAAACATAAATTATTCATTACAAAGAAAGGGAAAGAGAACAAAACCTAAACACCCCCTAGGGGGGAAAGAAGAAGACCTCCAAAAGCAAAAACCTAAGAAGAGAACATTAATGAGGGGTAGGAAAATCATACCTCCAAGAGATCAATGATGATCCAAGTAAGTGACATGTGCTTTTTCTGTCTAGTTTGCAACCTCCAAAATCAGAATCACTGTAACCATTTAGAAAAATGTTTGTACCATTTGGATACCATAGTCCTAGACCTTTGGTACCTTTGAGGTATTTCAAAATTCTTTTTACAGTAGTTAGGTGTGATTCTTTAGGTGCAGATTGAAACCTAGCACAAAGACATACATTGTGCATTATGTAAGGCCTACTAGCAGTAAGATAAAGTAGAGATCCAATCATACCTCGATACATTTTTTGATCAACATTTTTTCCAGCGTCATCAAGATCCAAATAACAGTTAGTTGCCATAGGAGTTGCAGCATCCTTGCAGTCCATCATTTTGAATCTTTTCAGCAAATCATTGCAGTATTTGGATTGATGAATGAAAATTCCATCTTTGGTTTGCTTGACTTGTAAACCAAGAAAATATGTTAATTCTCCCATCATGGACATTTCGATTTCTTCCTACATAATTTTTGAAAACTATTTGCATAGTATAGGATTAGTGGAACCAAAAATTATATCACAACATGTATTTGGACATATAGTTTTCCCTCATTTGAACTTTTGATAAACAGAGTTGAGTCAACCTTTCCTCTCAAAAATCCTTTCCTTATGAGAAATTCACTTAACCGTTCATACCAAGATCTTGGTGCTTGCTTCAATCCATATAGAGCTTTTCTCAGTTTGTAAACATGATCAGGATGTTCAAAATATTCAAATCCTGGTGGTTGTTCAACATAAACTTCTTCCTTAATATATCCATTTAAGAAAGCGCTTTTGACATCCATCTGATATAGTCTGAATTTCAGTGTAGATATGATAACGGTCTCAAAACCGTTATTTTCATGCATAAATTTGATATTAAATTACACCCTTTGTAGCTTAAAATGAGCTTAGAATCAAGTAAAACTCTTAAGTTGTGTTACATGAGAGTCAAAAGTTGTTTTTAGAGATATTATGCTTGTTTTGCATTGTTTTGCAGGGTTTTTGATGAAAATTGAAGATGGCAATGAAGTAGGAAGGTCATAGACTCAAGAATGAAGGAGAAAAAGGAAGAAAAGAAGAGTCTGTGAATCGCTCAGCGGTAAATTCCACCGCTGAGCGTCCTAGTGGAAGGAAAAGTTGTTGTCTGGGGCCCAGGCGGTGACGCTGAGCGTCCAGAGCGACGAGAGGCAAACCGCTAAGCGGTCATTTTAGGCGCCTGGGCGGTTGTCTGTTTTTATATTTTGGATTCTGAGATCTTTTTGTTATCTTTTTGTCTTATATATAGCTCTAGTGCGAATAACGTCCACAGCAGCTCTACACCTTTGGAGGAGATTTCTTGGATGCTTAAGCTCCACTTTATCAATTCTAGGGTTTGCTTTTCCATTCTTCCATTTAGTTCATCTAGTTTCACCATGATTATGGTGAACTAAACCCTTAATTGTTGGGGAACAATGTAATCTTTTGAAACTCTCATATATTGAAATTCTTGTTTACTTTATATGCTTTCATATGCTTGATTTATCAATTGTTGGGTTCTTTACCTTTGCTTAATGCTTTTACCGTTTAACTCATTCGGTAGATGTTGTTTGTCTTTATTGATACGGGGACGTACAATAATGTCATGAACTGGGGAGAATTCCTTGATTATGTTAATACCGCCTAGGGATAGGGGTAGGACGATCAATTGTATTTTGCTTTCGTTTATTATGCATTATTAGTTACTAGGGGAGGCTAGGGATAGCAAGTCGGTAATTAATAATAGGCTCTTTTCACCAAGGGATTGGGTTAAGGGTAGACCAAGAAAGTTTGCATGACAATATAATAAATAAGCAAAGTAAATAAGAAGAGTAGATATATGAGGGTGGATAAGATGAAATTGTAACCCTCAACAACCTCATTCATTCATAGTTTCTCTTAGTCAATTGAATTCTTGCATTTGCATGTTTATTTCTATTTTGCATTCAAACCATTCAAATTATTTTCTTTTACTCAAGTCTTAAACAATTAGTTTACACGAAAGATAAGGCCTTAAGTGTCCTCTGGGAAGAACAATATTGGGATTACCGATTATTATTACTTGATACGACGATCTGGTACACTTGCCAGGGGTTTAACAAGTTTTTGGCGCCGTTGCCGGGGACTCTTGGTTTAACTTTTTCTAGTAATGTAAACTGATTAACTTCGACTTGATTTGTTTGTTTATTTTTATTTCTAGGATTTTGTGCCTAATGTTTACAAGATGTAGTATGTACAAGAATTTGGTTCTAAGGGCACTCAATTCTATCAAAATAATTTCAACTACTGGTGGGAACCTCACTCAAGCATGGATCAAAGTTGGAATGGAGAGGAAGGAGATCCACATCAAATATTACTATTAGGGCAACAGGTGTCTGTTTTGAAAGAGCAAATCAACAAAGTGGAGGAGACATTGGAACAACTTATCCAAATTACTCTCTCCTCTACAGAAGAGAATGAAGCAAGGAATAAAAGGTTGGAGATACAGATTCGTCAATCCAATGAAATATTGAATTCTAGGGTTCATACTGAGGTTAATCCTAGGGAGGAATGTCAGGCCACTAGTTTTGAAAGTGATAATATTGATGACGAGATAGAAGAGGAAAAGATAGAAGAAATAGAAACAAAAAAGGTTGTTGAGGAGGAAAGGATAGAGAAAAATGAGAAAAAAATAGAGAAAGAAGAGATAGAAACAGAAAGGTTGAGTGAGGGAGATAGAGATAATGATAAGGAAAAAGAAGTAGTTGAAAGAAAAGAAAAAAAAAGAAAAATGGTGAAAAGAAAGAAAAATAGAAGAAAAGAGAAAAAGAGAAAGTTGAAGGGAAAGATTGAGAAAAAGAGGAAGAGAGGAAAGAAGAAAAGATCATATGAAAAACCCCTTCCTCGAAAGAAATATCATAGGAAGAAAAAGAAAGTGAAGTGCTTTAGGGAGATCTTCAAGAGATTGGAGATCAAAGCTCCTATGATTGAAACATGGAAACATGTGTGTGGTGTTCTCAATTTTATGAAGGAATTCAGCAGGAAGAAGAAAAAGAAAAGAATATCAAGCAAGGGGGTTATCAACACCTACTGATGGGTGGGGATCATCCCAGTTGTTGTAATATATTAGTTTTATTTGATGTAAATTAGTTGGATATTTAAACAATTTTGGGTAGCATCTACTGAGGGATGCTAATTTTTTATGTATCCACTGAAGGATACAGGAAGTACACCTACTGATGGGTGTTGGAAGGATTTGCAATTACTGATAAGTGCTAAGCAAGTTTGGGTCAGGCTCGTGACGTTAAACAAGCACTACCTAGGAGGCAACCCAGTTGATTATTTGTTATTTTTTTAAAAAAACTTTGTCTTAAGGTCATTATATGTTTGCATGAGCGTTTGAGAGGGGAAAGGCATGAAATTGAAAAATTGAAGGTTAAAATCAGGTGCAAAAGGGTCGAATTATGCAAAAGTAAGAAAAGAAGAGAGAAATTTTTTTTCCTGCCCACCGCTGAGCAGTGCATATTTACCGCTTAGCGGTGGCGGCACAGACTGCGCTTGGGCTTTTAAAAGCTCAGCGTTTTTGGGGTTCTGCACTTTTCGAAAACTCTCTTTGAGGCTCGCCCAAGCGTTCTCTGTGAACCCTTGCACCCAAATTCACTTTCAAAGGTTTTCCAAAGGGATTTCCCCACTTTTTCTCATCACTCACTCACAAAAATCACATTTTTCTATCATTGTCTTGTCAAAGTTTGGGGTTTTTGTTGAGGGATTGTACACTTAAGAGGCATTCGTCATCAATTAAAAGGAAGTTAGCAAGCATCTAGTTTCTCCATTCGAGTAAGTTGTGCAATTTCATTCTTAGGGTTTCTAAATTTGAATTTGATGAAGAACATGCGTAGGAACATGATAAATTAGGGCTTTTGAGTTCTATGCATGAGTTGATGAAATAGGAACTGTTTGAACTGATTGAACTGCATGATTTTGGTCTGGATTGATGAAATTAGTGTTAGAATGGAGACTAGGGCGATTTTAAAAAGGTTTTTAAGAATCCCTAGTCACCACCGCTGAGCGGTCTCCTTTGACGTTAAGCGGTGGTGCAGCTTGAAGCAAACCGTTGAGCGGCCAACTATGGCGCCTGGGCGGTTTGCTGAAGATTTTGTTGGATGCTTGATTTTTTATGCAAGGACACTAAGGGACCCTATTTTTCTCTCAATGTTGGATGTGATCAGTTTGGAATTTAATTGATGATATACTAACCTCTAATGATGTATCTTTGTGGTATTTTGAATTTTATGCATAAATGTCATCATCATCAAGAAGGGTGAAAAATCTTGGTAACAAAAGGAAGGAACCTGAGAGGCAAAGAAGATTTTATTCGCCTAGGTTCCTCTCCAGGAAACATGAGGAACATTTTGTGACTGTGCAGGAGAGGAGATTATTGATGGAGAGGAAGGCCACTTTTATCCCAAATTTGGCTCCTGAATTTGGAGCAGAAATCATGAGGAGAGATTGGGAGAGGTTGGCTACATATCCTGCACCTTCCAGCATTGAATTAGTGAAGGAATTTTATACTAATGCTTTACCTAGAGGAGGAGTTGATGTTGGGAGATATATGAGCTATGTGAGGGGACAGATCATCAGGTATGACTCTAACACTATTAATAGCTTTTTGGGCACTGAATGGCCAGGTGAACAGTGCCAGTATGCAGCAATTGTTGGGGGGTTCAGAGATATAGCAGATATTGAAAGGGTTATGTGCCTTCCTGGAAGGCATTTTCAGAACAACCCTAATAGATTGCCCGTCAACATAAAAAGAGCAAATTTGACGCCTTTGGCAAAATACTGGATGGCATTCACTCATGCCAACATTCAGTTGTGCTCACATGTTTCCGACATCACCATACATCGGATCATCTTTATTTACTGCATGCAGAGGCAGTTGGATGTAAACATCGAGAAAGTCATTGCTGACGAGATTCAGAGCTGCGCTATTACTGTGAGTAACAGGACACCGTTGGGACATCCGTCCCTGATCACCTTTTTGTGTCAGCAGGCTGGGGTTGACACTGCAGTTCCACCTTATGAGAGGCCTAGTGATAAGCTATCGTTGGAGCTATCAAATTAATACTAATTTTCAAGGCAACTTCAGTATTGCCAAGTAGTATTCAAGAAAATAGATAGGGCTAAAGTAACCCTGAGTCGTCTTCCAACGAACACGGAATTGCTTTTGAATATCTGACCCTTATGAATGTTATGCAATGCTTATGAATAAAGGTGAGGATGTTTAAAGAAAGTTGTAGAACAAAAAAGAAATTTAAAAACAATTACGAAGAAACAGGCTAATTCCACTGCTTTTCCAAAACAGATTCATCATCGGTTATTCACAGATCATTGTTCAATTGATTATTGTTTAAGTTTCAAATTAATTAAAGTACATTCTTAATTAATTTGAGGGCAGTCATGCAGTTAATCAAAGTACATTCTCAATCAAATGCAAGACCTTTCTAGATTATTCACAATAAATTCAACCAAAGTACATTCTCAATCAATTTTATTGTGTTTAATCATGTCTATTCTTAAATCTCTTAACCAAATTAAAAGCTAATCAATCAAAGTAAATTCTCAATTGATTATAGTTGAAATTATTACTACCAACCAAAGTACATTCTCAATTGATAGGAAAAACCATTTAATCATATGAAAGTTCCTAAATTCAATCAAAGTAGATTCTCAATTAAACCTAGAAACCCTAAAACACATATAATTAATATGCATGTAGATTCAAACACAATATGATGAAAAAATATTTGCTTTTAATATGGTAGAGAGATGAAAGACATAGAGAGAGAGAACAACTTAAATCAATTATCAAAATAAACAATTGCATTAATTCACTTAACCTCAACATCCATAATGAAATTACAACATAATAGCCTTTAAATGCTTAGCTCTCCATGATTGGAGTTGAATACATTATGAAATAAGAGAGAGAGGAGTGGTGAATGAATGAATGAAGATCCCCTGGGTCTCTTTATATAGGGCTTGATTGGGCTTGGACTCTAAATATTCAGTTGACAGAATCTTTTATCTCATATCTTCCAAATAACTAAAAGATTTAGATATTATAACATTATTTGGAAGATGTTTTCTGTTGATATTCCCAAATTAAATTAATTCAACAACTGAATTTTATCTTTTAGCTTTTCTGACTTTCCAAAATTGCACAAATATCCTGAAATTTCCTCTATCTACACTTTAGCCCCTTCTGAATTTACCCAAATTGCATAAAAGCCCCTCCGTTGACCAACCTTTGACTGTTTGACCAGGTTTTAACCAGAAAGGTCGCGCCAATCAGGGCCTGCCACGTGGCAGCCCTCTTTCTCACCCAAGTAGGGTTTTCTGATGCAGAGAGAAGAAAGACTTATGCTTCTGCGCCGTGAAGGGATTTTTGGTGATGAAGAATAGAAGATCTTGTGAGAACCTATGGCGCGATTGGATTTCGTTTTTGGCTCTTTCTGATTCTGGGTTTATTTGCAGGTCTGATTTTGATGCAGGTTTGGATGGTGCGACGATGAGGTTCGCTTGCGGTTGAGGCGCTGTGGCAGCATGCTCCCTGATGGTGGAGATTGAACAGCGGCGCGACATGAACTCGCGATGAAGGATGACGCAATTTCATGGTGGTGGCGGCGACTATCGTGGCCGGTGAGAACTGTGCGATGGCGGCATGGTGACAGCGTCAAGGAAGACGAAGTGCCCGGCGGCTAGGGTTTGCCAGATTAGGGTTTCTTGTTTACTGAAGAAGGTGATGATGACGTGGCAGCATCTCAATGGTTAAATCTGTGTGTGGAGGATTTAGACACATGGCAGAATCTGGTGGGTTGGATTTAAGAGGAGTGTGTATAGGAAACATAGGAGGTGTATTCAGAATGGGGTTACTGTTTGGGTTAATGTTGGGACAGGTTAAGAAAAGAGAGGTGTATCATTGTAAGAAGAGGGGTGCATTCAGCCTCTTTTATTGAATAAACTTATTTCGATTTTGGGCCTCAATTTTTGCACATTTGGACCAATAAGTTTATAATTTCAGCTGCACAAATAAACATTAGAATATCCAAGAATAATTTATGCGCTAAATTTCACTTTTTACGCCTCTTTAATTCCAAAACCCAACAATTCCAATCATCACAAAACCACTTAAAATAAATCATTTAAGCACAAAATTCTCATCAAAAAATTTAATTTTAAAACATAAATGTGGGCATAAATATGCACTCATCACCTAGGAAGGCCATAAATGCTGCTTATTATCAGCAGTATTGTGAGGAAGAAGAGGCAGCTGGAGCACCTAGAAGACGTCCTAGGAGAGCAGCAGCACAGCAGGAACATATACCTGCAGATGCACCGGCACATCATGTCGAGCCATTCCAGATGAGGGACATGTATATGTCCATGATAGAGGCTAGGATGGAGGCTCTTCGCAGAGGACAGATAGCCACTGCTGAGATGATAGTAGGGTTGTATCAGCAACCACCAGCGCACATGTGGACTATGGACGAGTTCCATGAAGCTATGGCCTGGCCTCAGGAGCAAGACAGGGCAGCAGGGCTGGAGCAGCTGAAGCACCAGATATGGATGATGACAATGAAGAGAATTTTGAAGATGTTGATAATGGAGACCAGGAGGACTCAGATGAGGACTTGTGTTGAGGGCATCTACTGATGGATGCCAGTACTTAGACAGGGATTTTTCTTTTTCTTTTGTACTTTGAATTTGTAGAATAGGTTGAACTTTTATTTTGTGTCTATGCTTGGCTTGTACAATGGTTCTTATGGTAGTATTAAAATGCATGACAAGTATTTGATAATGGTTGAATGTGGTTGACTGAGAATGTATGTGTGTTGATATCCAGTTAAATGATTCACTAATTATATGAACAGATGTATTGTGGTTCATGATTGTGATTGTGATGCTAAGCAGGATAAATGAATGATGTGTGAGAAAGCATGTGTGTGAGGTTTTGAGCTCCAGAGTTCTTACTGATATATGTATTATTCACAGGGAATCACGAATGATATTGCCTTAGTCTTGATAATTGATTGATTTGCATGCTTATGTTATATGATCAAGGCCATGTTTGGAAGCCCTTATCTAGCCAAAATTTCACCCAAGTTTAAAATTTTATACGCTTTTTGAACCTTGGCCTTAAACAGGATGAGAACCCTTGATTTGAAATTATTTATCTTGAGTAGGGTTGAGAATAATCTTATGTGATGAAAAGGTTCAAGTTTGGGGTTGTATGGGGAAAATTGAAAGGCAAAAGAAGAGCATTGAGTTCAAGTATTGAAAAGAAAAATGCATGAGTAAAGAAGAAAAGGAAAAAGTAAAAGCATGAAAAAGGAACTCAATGAAAAATTGATAAAAAGGGAAGAAGTTGGGAATAAAAGAATTTGGTGATAGAGAGAGTTTAAACTTGAACCTTTTCAAAGATGAAATAGCTCTCTTAACTCAAGGATTTTACAATCTAGAAAAACCAAATTTTCTTGATAGCCTAGCCTCATTACAACCCTTGGAAAAGTCCTTGTGATGGTATTTGCATGTAAGATATTTAAAATCAATTTATATCAGAGATAATAGCAAATATTCAGAATAAGCAATCAATGAAAGAAAAACCAAATTCCAGAATTGGAATTTATAATCCTGTTTAGAACAGTCGATTGCATTATTTCCTCAGTCGAATGCATTGCTTTCCAAGGTTGATGAATTCCACTTGCAGTTCCAAAAACAATGTTCTTCCTACAAAACCTTTTAAAGATCTTTTCTAGATCAAGAACTTTAGTTAAGCAAGAAAGATAATCAATAGTAATAGAAGTCAATTTGTAAAGATGTAAAACAGATTAAGCATATTCGACTTCACTCAAATCACAGTCGAATCAATCACTTTACGCTACTATCATTTAGAATTCCTAGTTCATTTCGAATTGTGAAAAATCTCTCTTTGTTCAGAGGTTTTGTAAAAATATCAGCCCATTGATGCAAGGTATTGATATACTCAATCTTAATTTCACCATTAATGATGTGATCTCGGATGAAGTGATGCCTTATTTCAATATGCTTAGTTTTCGAATGCAAAATAGGATTCTTTGTTAAGTTTATAGCACTAGTACTATCACATTTTAAAGGTATGTTATCTAGTTTTATACCATAATCTTCTAATTTACTCTTTATCCAAAGAGACTGTGCACAACAACTTCCAACTGCTATGTACTCAGCTTCTGTGGTGGATAAAGCCACACACGCTTGTTTCTTTGAATGCCAAGAGATCAATGATGATCCAAGTAAGTGGCATGTGCTTTTTCTATCTAGTTTGCATCCTCCAAAATCAGAATCACTGCAACCATTTAGAAAAATGTTTGTACCATTTGGATACCATAGTCCTAAACCTTTGGTACCTTTGAGGTATTTCAAAATTCTTTTTACAACAGTTAGGTGTGATTCTTTAGGTGCAGATTGAAACCTAGCACAGAGACATACATTGTGCATTATGTCAGGCCTACTAGCAGTAAGATAAAGTAGAGATCCAATCATACCTCGATACATTTTTTGATCAACATTTTTTCCAGTGTCATCAAGATCCAAATAACAGTTAGTTGCCATAGGAGTTGCAGCATCCTTGCAGTCCAGCATTTTGAATCTTTTCAGCAAATCATTGCAGTATTTGGATTGATGAATGAAAATTCCATCTTTGGTTTGCTTGACTTGTAAACCAAGAAAATATGTTAATTCTCCCATCATGGACATTTCGAGTTCTTCCTACATAATTTTTGAAAACTCTTTGCACAGTATAGGATTAGTGGAACCAAAAATTATATCACAACATGTATTTGGACATATAGTTTTCCCTCATTTGAACTTTTGATAAACAGAGTTGAGCCAACCTTTCCTCTCAAAAATCCTTTCCTTATGAGAAATTCACTTAACCGTTCATACCAAGATCTTGGTGCTTGCTTCAATCCATATAGAGCTTTTCTCAGTTTGTAAAAATGATCAGGATGTTCAAAATATTCAAATCCTGGTGGTTGTTCAACATAAACTTCTTCCTTAATATATCCATTTACGAAAGCGCTTTTGACATCCATCTGATATAGTCTGAATTTCAGCATAGGTATGATAACGGTCTCAAAACCGTTATTTTCATGCATAAATTTGATATTAAATTACACCCTTTGTAGCTTAAAATGAGCTTAGAATCAAGTAAAACTCTTAAGTTGTGTTACATGAGAGTCAAAAGTTGTTTTTAGAGATATTATGCTTGTTTTGCATTGTTTTGCATTGTTTTGCAAGGTTTTTGATGAATATTGAAGATGGCAATGAAGTAGGAAGGTCATAGACTCAAGAATGAAGGAGAAAAAGGAAGAAAAGAAGAGTCTGTGAACCGCTCAGCGGTAAATTCCACCACTGAGCGTCCTAGTGCAAGGAAAAGTTGTTGTCTGGCGCCCATGCGGTGACGCTGAGCGTCCATAGCAACGAGAGGCAAAGCACTCAGCGGTCATTTTAGGCGCTTGGGTGGTTGTCTGTTTTTATATTTTGGATTCTGAGATCTTTCTGTTATCTTTTTGGCTTATATATAGCCCTAGTGCGAATCCAAATTTAATTCTTTTGGCAGAGAATAACGTCCACAATAACTCTACACCTTTGGAGGAGATTTCTTGGATGCTTAGGCTCCACTTTATCAATTCTAGGGTTTGCTTTTCCATTCTTCCATTTAGTTCATCTAGTTTCACCATGATTATGGTGAACTAAACCCTTAGTTGTTGGGGAACAATGTAATCTTTTGAAACTCTCATATATTGAAATTCTTGTTTACTTTATATGCTTGCATATGCTTGATTTATCAATTGTTGGGTTCTTTACCTTTGCTTAATGTTTTTACCATTTAACTCATTCGGTAGATGTTGTTTGTCTTTATTGATACGGGGACGTACAGTAATGTCATGACCTGGGGAGAATTCCTTGATTATGTTAATACCGCCTAGGGATAGGGGTAGGACGATCAATTGTATTTTGCTTCTGTTTATTATGCATTATTAGTTACTAGGGGAGGCTAGGGATAGCAAGTCGGTAATTAGTAATAGGCTCTTTTCACCAAGGGATTGGGTTAAGGGTAGACCAAGAAATTTTGCATGGCAATATGATAAATAAGCAAAGTAAATAAGAAGAGTAGATATATGAGGGCGATAAGATGAAATTGTAACCCCCAACAACCTCATCCATTCATAGTTTCTCTTAGTCAATTGAATTCTTGCATTTGCATGTTTATTTCTGTTTTGCATTCAAACCATTCAAATTATTTTCTTTTACTCAAGTCTTAAACGATTAGTTTACACGAAAGATAAGGCCTTAAGAGTCCTCTGGGAAGAACGATATTGGAATTACCGATTATTATTACTTGATACGATCTGGTACCCTTGCCAGGGGTTTAACAAGATGCAATGGCTAGAAGTATTCTTATAGCTTTCAATATGGCCACAGGAGCATATGTCTCATCATAGTCGATTCCCTCTTCCTGGCAGTAGCCTTTAGCTACTAATCTTACCTTGTTCTTTATGATTTCACCAGAATCATCCATTTTATTCCGAAAAGCCCATTTTGTACCAATAACTTGTAGCTCAGGTCTTCTAGGTGTGAGTTCCCATACATTATTCCTCCTGAATTGGTTCAACTCTTCTTGCATAGCCATCATCCAATTTTCATCATTCAATGCTTCCTCTACTTTCTTACGCTCGATTTTGGATACATAGGCAACATTCATGCAAAATTAATTCAATTGTCTTCTTGTAGACATTCCTCTTGAGATATCGCCAATAATGTTGTCAGTGGAGACATTTCTTGGTACTTCCCATTCTTTAATCGATTCTGTTCTGGGAGAGTCGACTTGTTTAGCATCATCTTCCTTGTCAATGGATTCTTCAGGAATTTCTTCTTCTTCAATCGAGTTTTCATCTTCTTCAGCAGAATCCCTAACTCGTTCAGAATGATTTGGAGCCATGATGAACTCATCAAATGCAACATGAACAGACTCTTCAACATTCATAGTCCTTTTATTGTACACATGATAAGCTTTGTTGTTTAAAAAATATCGTATGAAAATAGCTTGATCTGCTATAGAGTCAAACTTCCCGAGGTTATGTTTTCTGTTATTCAGCACAAAACATTTGCTTCCAAAGATTCTTCGGTGTGAAATGTTTGGCTTTCTTTCTCTCAATAATTCATAGGGAGTCAACTTTAATATAGACCTTATAATAGTTCTATTCAGTACATAGCATGCAGTACTTACAACATCTGCCCAGAAATATTTTGGCATGTCTCTATCATTCAGCATAGATCTCACCAGTTCCTCAAGAGCTCTGTTTTTCCTTTCAACAACTCCATTTTGCTGTGGAGTTCTAGGTGCAGAGAAGTTATGAGTAATTCCCATTTCAGCTAGATAATCATCAAATTCTTTTTTCTAGAATTCTCCTTCATGGTCACTTCTAACAGCTTTAATCTTAAGATCCATCTCATTTTGAACAGGAGCAGCAAAGCGCTTGAAAACTTTGAGTGCATCATTTTTGGTTGCAATGAAGTAGGTCCAAGTATATCGTGAGTAGTCATCAACAATGACTAGTCCATATTTGTTTCCTCTGAGACTCTTTATTCTTGATGGTCCGAATAAGTCCATGTGGAGTAACTGCAGAGGTTTCTTGGTTGACATCTCTTTTTTACTCTTAAAAGGTTGTTTGGTCAGCTTCCCTTTTTGGCATGCATCACATAATTTGTCAGCAGTAAAACGAATTTTGGGTAGACTATTTACCAGGTTCTTGGAGACCAGTTTGTTCAATTGATTCATGTTGATGTGAGCGAGTCTCTTGTGCCATAGCCAAGCATCTTCTTCTTTGGTCATCAGACACACAACAGAGTCGAATGAGTTGTCTATGAAGTCGATTACATAGATGTTGTTCCATCTTTTTCCCACTAGTAGTAGCTCATATGTTGTCCCGTTGTTGTACAGACAGTATTTGGGCTCAAATGTAATCTTTAGACCTTTGTCACACAACTGACTGATGCTAAGCAGATTGTGTTTCAACCCTTCAACAAGTAATACATTTTTAATTTCATAAGATGAAGGAGTTTTTATTTTACCTGTACCAATGATTCTCCCTTTGTTGTTATCATCATACGTGACGTGACCAGTAGCTTTGTAGGAGATATCTGTGAATTTTATGGAATCTCCAGTAATATGTCTTGAGCATCCACTCTGAGATACCACATAGAACTTTTGGACAATTGTTTCAAATTAGTTTTGATAATTTTGGATTTTGCCACCATAGTCAATTCTTCTATGTTCTTGGCCTTCTAGACATCAACTGAATAGCTTTGTTTGTCTTTCTTTCTCAGAAACTTTGTGAATTTGTTATCTGACAAAATTGATCTTTGCATTTCTAGACAAGATTCTCAATCTCGAGTTGCCTTGTGTTGCAAGTTTCCTGTTTCAAAAGATTCATAAAAACCATCAGTTACAGACTTTGACTTCTTATTGCAAGGTGCAGATACAAAATCAATTTTCAAATCATAAGTCTTTTTAGAATATGAAACAAAAGCCATCCCCAGGTTTATATAGTCGAATCAGAGAAAAACACAGTCAACTAGTTTTTCAAATATCTTATGAAAACCAGCTCTGGTGCCAATTGTTGGAAAACAGGTTGGCTTCATTTTTACACCAAGAGGGGGGGGGGAATTGGTGTTTTGTCAAAAATAAAATCCTTTCGCAGTCCTGCAATCAAAGTATTAACTTTTTACAATTTCTTGAAATGAAAGTAATGAAAAATCATATGCAGCGGAAAAATGTAGTTGACTACGTGAAAAGTAAAGTCGACTGCAAAGTAAAAGTCTAAGGATAGAGAAAATCAAATACTGATTTTTATACTGGTTCAGCCAACAATGCCTACATCCAGTGTCCTTCCAACCTAGGAAGCAAATGCACTATAATCATTGCGGTTTTTACAACAAGGAATTTATAGAAGACCTCCACGTCAAAAATATAAATCTCCGCTCTAACCCAAAACAAAAATATAGTTGCAAAACAATAAAACCAAACTTGCAGCAAGAATCCCCTCTTCTGCAATCTACAACACCACTTTGAACAATCCTCAAAGTGAACAATCCCCTGTAACCAATAGGCCCAAATACCAACAGTCTTTACGGATGCCAAGCCAGAAAAACAATGCAGCAGTCTTCAAGGATGCCAAGCGTGAATGTGATCAACTCAGAAGCACCTTCTTGTGCAGATATTGATCAATCTTTGTGTGCGCAGAAGAACCTCCCATCTTTATCTCTTTCAAGAAAGATCACCACCGTCTTCTTGGAGAATTCTTGGAGCTCTTACAATAGAGAATTCAATTTGAAACAGAAATGAAATTGTTAGTTCATCAAAAGTCTCTTAACTAATTCGTGATCAGTCTTTTTATAGATTTCTGTTAATCAGACAGACTCTCGGTCGATTATGCTACTAATTCAGTCGACTGGATTATGAAAATTATAACAAACAGTCAACCTGGTAGCATACAGTCAACCAAAAACAAAACACATTTAATACAGTTGACCAAGACATTAATGCTCAACTAACTTATAAAAATATAGCCGCTAGAGTGCAAGAGCATAACAGAATTTCAAATCAGATAACTAATACAGTCGAATGTGTGGCACACATAGTCGACTTCAATCATGTAAAACATTTTGAAATTCTTTTCTTCTCAAAAATTCACAGAGCACTGATTCTCAAAATCTGTACAAAGATTTTAGCATAGTCGAATCCACTAATAATGTAGTCGACTGCACTAGAACTTTGTCACACAGTTATAAGTTCATGAAAGTGCTTATGGTTTTCAGCTTTAAAAAATGTGCAGAAAAACATATGTAATGATGCATTGCACATAGCACATAAAGCATATATACACATTCCACATATATATCAATCAATTTGCATAAGAACATGTAATAACAACAAACAACATATGCATGTTATTAAGCAATGTGTTGTCATCATCAAAAACTAGAATGATATAGAAATTGTGTTGTCAACAATCTCAACAACCCCAAACTTTGATGATGAACTAAGTTCAAAATTGAAAAATTTTTGGGTTTTCAAGAAAGGGAATGATGGGAAAATTGTTGGGAAATCTTTGAAAGAGTATTTGAGAGTGAAAGAGAAGTTGGGGATCTGAAAAAAGAGTGCTTTGGCGACCCCTAAGGGGTAGAGAAACTAACTAATGGGCCAAAGAAACAAGCCCCCTTTAAAAAAACCGTATACCCCTCAGCGACGCCACCGCCCGGCGGTGGATAACACCGCCCGACGGTGTGTGCGGTTTACACCCCTTCTCTTTTTCTTTGTTTATCCCTTTAAACCTTCAAATTCAGCTTTCAAAATTTCATTTTTATGCAATTCCCAATCACTTAACTCACATATGCAACTAGAACAAGAATTAAATCATGCAAAAATAAATCAATCAATTGTGTTGCCTCCCAGGTAGCGCTTGTTTAACGTCACGAGCCTGACCCAAACCTTTCTAGCACTTATCAGTAAGTGCCATCCTTACCAACACCCATCAATAGGTGTGCCTTCCTGTATCCCTCAGTGAATACAAAATCAACCTGACATCCCTTAGTGAATGCCACCCAATAGAAATTGTTTAACAAAAATCTAAAAATTACAAAACCAAAATAATCAAAAGCAAATAATGTTCAACAATCACTGGGGTGTCTCCCAGCAAGCGCTCTTTTAACGTCACTAGCTTGACCCAATAAAGCTCACATCTCATCCTTCATGTTGGTGTCTTCTTCTCCTTCATCACACCAAATCATCAATTGCTTCCGGTCCACCTTCTTTAGTTTCCTATAATATGGAGATTCAATCTCTATCTCTCCATTCTCCTTATAGCCTTTCACCACCCACTGCTTCTCCTTGTATTTCACCAAAGTCCCAAGCTTGAATGGTGTATCCTTCAAGTCAAAGTTGACCATCCCTCATTTGTCAACTTCTTCATCTTCCTTTACCTGCATGAAAACACACTTATTACCTTTGTTGACCACTTCAGTAGGTTCAAGCCACTCAATTGTTGCATTCTTCTTTGAAGCTCTATATTTAGCCCTCTTTTTTAGCTGCATCTGCTTCTATTCGGAGAGATTATAGATCACCTTTTCTTCTTCGTCTTTAAGCATAATCACTCCATCATGGCCACTTATGATTACTTTAGTCGTCTTCATGAACGGCCTTCCAAAAATCAACGGGATCCTATCATCCTCCTTCATATCCATCACCACAAAATCAACCAAGAATTCCAGACTTTCAACACGAACAACCACGTCCTCCACCATACCATAAGGTTTCTTTGATGATTCATCCGCCACAACCATAGATATATTTGTTGGCTTCAATGTCAGACCACCAATCTTCTTCAGCATAGATACGGGCATCATATTAATACTTGACCCTGAATCAAGTAAAGCTCTCCCTATCTTCACATTCCCAATGGCGCAAGGAATTGTAAAGCCTCCTGGATCCTTCATTTTTGGAGGATGCTTTCTCTTTCTTTCCAAAGGGCTACTACAAAATTCCTCCATAGCTTTCTCTATCTCCTCTCCAATATATCGCTTTGTACTCCTAGCATAATCAGGAATTTGTTGCAATGCTTCAGTATATGGCATAGTAATCTCCATTTGATTGAAAATCTCTCTAAAGTGCTCACACTTACTATCTTTTCTCTCTTCTTTTATAAAGCAAGGAAGATATCTCTTATCTCTATCTTTTTTCTATTTTTTCTATCTTCTCTTCTTTTTTCATTTTTTACTCTTCCCTCTTCTCTTTTTCTTCTCTAATCTCACCCTCACATATTTCTAATTTTTCCTCTCTATTTTCTAACTCAACAATTTCTTTTTCCACTCTTTCCTCAACCATGCTCACAACAACTTTACAATCTTCTCTAGCGTTAACTTCAGTATTAGCCCCAAATTGATTTTTCTCTGTGACCTCCACCCTTTTAGATAATTGACCAATTTGTGTTTCTACATTCCTGAAGGCAGCATCATATCCGTTGCAGTCCTTTATAAATTTATCAAATTTCTCATCAAGACTTTTAACATGATCTGCCAAATTAGCCACCTGTTGCCAAAGTGGTGGTTGTTGTGGTCTATTAAATTGGCCTCCAGTTTGTCCAGTTTGATTGTTCTGACTTTGCCTAATGCTAGGGTGATTCTTCCAACCTTGGTTGTAATTACCTTGATTGAAATTACCCTGTCTGTATTGAAATTGGTTGCCCATGTAATTTGCTTCTTATTCTAGGGCCTCCTCTGGAAAAGCACATTGACCATTGATATGGTCACCACCACAACGATCACAAAGTTGTTGTTGTACCTGAGAAACATTCTTCATCTCAATAGGCAGTTGAGCAATAGTCTTTGCCAGATTCTCCAATTGTTGAGTTAACAACTTGTTCTGTGCAAGCAAGGCATCTTCATTCGTCAACTGGAGAACTCCCTTTTTTTGAATTGGCACGCCCCTTTCACTATGAGTTTCATTCTCATTAGTCGCCATGCTTTCAATCAACTCATAGGCCTCATCAGCAGTCTTTCTCTTGATATTACCTCCAGCTGAGGCATCTAACATAAGCTTTGACTGTGTACCAAGACCTCCAAGGAACGTGAGAACCATAGTTGTCTCATCAAAACCGTGCACAGGCGTCTTCCTCAGCAAGCTTTTAAATTTGTTCCACTCTTGACCTAGGGTTTCCTCCATGCCCTGCCTAAAAGAAGAAATCTCCATCTTTCCTTTGTTGATTTTAGCCTGTGGAAAATATTTATTCAAAAATTTAGCCACCACAGCCTCCCAGGTAGTAAAGCTTCCTTCCGGAAAAGAATTCAACCATAGTTTAGCATTGCCTCCCAATGAGAAAGGAAACAAGTTAAGCTTGATTATATCATCCGAAACTCCGTTGATCTTCACCGTGTTGCATATCTCATTGAATGTGGTGAGATGATCATATGGACTTTCATGCGACAATCCATTAAACTGATTGCTTTGCACTAAGTGTATCAACGCAGGATTCATCACCATGTTCAGTGCATTGTTCCTCGGCATTACTATGCTGTTAAAATGATGAGGATCAACCACATTTGATGTGTCTACTAGGGTACGTCTAGGAGGTTCCTCCCCAGCCATCTCTTTGTGCTTTGCTGTGAAGCTACTGGTGAGGGTTGCAAAAGTCCTTCAGGAGAGGGGAATAATTCTCTATATGGTCTTCTGACTTGCTTCCCCCTCCTTTCACTTAATCCTTCCAGAAGAGGTTGTTGATTTTTCTTGCTCCTAGTGTAAATTGCCTCCTACATACACAAGAAACAAAAACCCTAAAAAGCACTTTTATATAAAAATAAAACAAAAATGAAAACAAAAATCAAGTCAAGTCAAATTCAATCAAAAATCACACTACTAGAATAGTTAAAGCAATGAGTCCCCGACAACGGCGCCAAAAACTTGTTAACACCCTAGCAAGTGTACCAGATCGTATCAAGTAATAAATAAACGGTAAGTTTGAGTATTGTCTCCCAAAGGACTCTTAGGCCTAAACGTTCATGTGATTAATGGACATCATAAGACTTGAATAAACAATAAGTTGAGTTTTAAATGCAAAACAAGAAATAAACATGTATGCAAAGATTTGATCAGTTGGCAGTAAAAATATGAATGAATGGTGTTGTTGGGGTTTACAGTTTCATCCTAATCCACTCTCAAATATCTACTATTCTTATTAAATTCAACTTTGTTATCAATGTTTATGCCACTTTTTATTTT